>VYXH01003211.1:23175-105790 GCA_013397275.1 Burhinus bistriatus | reverse complement strand
GCAGCAGACCCCCCCCGTTCCGCAGCGCAGCCCCGGGGAGGAAGGACAGCGGCGCCGCCGTGGTACTTGCCTGGCTCCGCGCGGAGCTCGGGGGGCGGCCCCGTTGTCATGCCCGCGGCCGAAGCGCGGCGCGGCGCATGGTCGGCGGCGGCCGGCGAGTGGGCNGGATGGGTGCCGGTCACGGCAGGGAAAATGGCTTGTGCTGGGGGAAAAGGGCAGGACCTGCTGGTTGAAAATCAGCGTTTCTGTGCAGGGTTCAAGCCGCGGTTGGCGCAGGCTGGGAAACTACGAAGCAAAGCAAAGCGAGCCTGGCACAGAAGGGGGCTCAGGAGATTTGTTCACTACTCCCAGTGGTGCAGAGCCTCACTTTCCACGGTGGGCATTGCCCAAGAGCAGAGTCGGGGACTGAGTATGGAGAAAGAGCTAGCCAGAAAATTATGCTAAAAGATAGATTTTCTGGGCAAACTCAGTGGAAGAACCAAGAACTGACAGTACTCGAGACAGTCATGCTCTTGTTCTGGAAAGCAGTTGTTCCTGCAAGTCAGGGCACCTGAGCAAGACAGCATGGCAGTAACTTTCCAAGGTATCATATACAGTTCCCACACTCTCTCCTTCCTTCACCCTCACCTCCAGGTCTCCTGCCCCAGCTGTCAGCAACGTACGTGCCCACCCAGTTTTCCAGTTTCTCCTAAAGGCAACCAGCTTCCCTCTTTGCCTGTGCTTATCTGTGTCATTCCTTACATCTGTTTCCATAGAGAGAGCCAAAAAATCTCACTCAATTTAGCAGTCTATCCATTCCTTTGGGAGAAAGGCTCTGATTACAACTGAGTGGTACACATCAGAGCATTTGGGACCATCAGTCGTAGCCATTTCCTCTACATGTTGTGATCTTTTCCTGATCCTCACTCTTCCTCCTTCCAGCTTCCTCACCTCCTTCATTTCAAACTTTCCCCTTTTTCTGCATCTTTTCTCCAACTAGACTGCAGATGTTTGGGGGAGAGACCACAACCTACTCAGAATTCTGACTACGATCTGTTGCAATACATAATGATGAGAAATTTTCCAGTGGAACTATTTTTTTCCCCAGTGGAAAGAGCTGAACGGTTCACATTTGGGGGAAACCTGTTTGTTCTGGCAAATCTTCTGATGGAATTCAAGCCAAAGCCCACTGCAGGAAGGCCTTGGCATGGACTGGTTTGCTGCCAATGCAGCTCAGCTCAGCTTCTCAGCTGAAAACCTTGTTTTTTGAGAGCCTACGGATACAGGCCAGGTCGGTTATCTGGGTGCTGGTCAGACGCTGGAGGCCTTGCAAGTGGGGCTCCTACTTTCAAGGAAGGCATCTGGTGTCCGAAGTCTGGGTTGGAAGGCTAAGGGTCTGTGACGATAATGTCTCCAGGAGGGGCTTGTCTCTGTGCCGGGAGTCCTGATGGCTTACAGAAATGGACATAAATACTGCCAGATTAACCAGGTGCTGCTGCTATTCAGCATCCTTGGGTTCTTGGCCAGGTAGAAATTCCATACATTAATTCCACAGTTCTACCATGATTGCTGGACAGAGATTACTATGGAAAGCAATTAAAGCATGCACTGGCAAGGTACATTCCTCTCCGAAATTATTCCTACAATTCCCCCTGTATTGACAAAACCCATGATTGCAGCACATTTTGTGGGATCACAAATAACCTGCTGTGGCAGTCAGCCAACTTTCCACTCCTCTGTGCCTTTCATGGAGAACTTGGTGCCCATTTGCCCCCCCTCCCATGTGAAGAAAACGCATGTGTCATGTTCACAACACTCTGATAGAGCTCATGGAAAAGAAAGACAGTGAGTCTTAAAGGGAGTATTTAGTGAATGAGAAAAGACGTTCAGTAATGCATATTCTTGTTTTGGAAAGATTTCCAGATTAGCCTATTGCTTTTTCCTTTCTAATTAGTATGAGATGAATATTTGTGGGAAGCCATCATTTATCACCAGTTTTGCTAGATCTTTCAGCTTTTTGTATGCCCTGACAAAGCCTGTATTGTTCCCCTTTGTATCCCTCTTCTCTTATTAAATATCTGCTTTAAATATTTTGTCACTTATTTACTATGAGTTTTTTACTTTAATCTCTTTTCAAGTATTTTTTCTTTAATTTTAAGCAACTCTTCCTGCATCATGGAAGGTAGCAGACAGATGACCTTGCAAGGGGAACTTACAGTGCACCCACAATGCAGGTCAAATATGTGGGCTTCTCCTGTATCATCCCCCTTTAATCCTTGACCCTAGGAGGAGAGTCACTATCTCATTTTGGGAAAGGCTTGCTTACCATCCTTGCTATATATGTTTGACCTCTTCCTTGATCTTTCTGCAAGGAAGACAGTTAATGACAATTGTGCTAATGGATTTTATCGTGAAGTTATTTGTTAGTGTTACTATAATGTACAGGGCTGAAATATTTTGGAAGAGCCCCCTAAGTAGGGGCTTAAGTCCCACTGAAAATTAAGAATAACTGGGCAGCTAAAGCCAGCAGGCACTCTGTTTAGTTCTCACTCCAAGATTTTTAAAGCTCCTCTCATGGGAATGTTTTGCCATCATAAACAGAGTTAAGAGATATGTAAATGCCCTCAGAGACTAACCCAAACTCCTTGCTGTCCTCCAATACTGGCGCTGCTTAAAGTAGGATCTGCCTGGGTGGCTGTCTCACAGGCTGAAGTATCTGGGAGCATTCATCAGTGAAACGATGTGAAAAGCAATAGAGGCCAAGTGTACTCCCTCTCTGTCCGCCCTCCTTTTATTTATTTATTTTTTATTATTTTTTTGTTATGTAGGAAGCTTCCTTTAGAAAGTTTTCTATCTGCATGGCAGGGAAATTTTGTCTCTGTGGGGAAGTCTATTAATGTTGAGAAAGAAGCCACTTCAGAGACACTTCCAAGGCAAACACGTACCAAGGGTGGATACTTTCACAGTTCCGTCACTTTGAGAAATATCTGCGCTATAAAATCCTCTTTGGAGATGTGCTGAAAAGAATACCGTACACGGGGAGAATATACCCTAATCTATACTAAGATATTTTCATCTCTTTCACATCATAGGTTCAGTCCTGCAAATACGTACTTAAAGCGTTAAATAAACTGAAGCACTTAAAATAAAGCGCACCACATGTCAGTCACACAGACTGTCTTGGAAAGTCAAGTGATTTTTAAAAACTATAAAGAAATATGAGGAATGCTTTATTTGCCACCTGGTACACTGTGGTCTGATCTTTGCATACAAGGTTTGAAAAGTTGTGATTTTTCAGTGATGACGTCTCCTCTGTCTCTAAACAACCCTCACAAATATTTTTGAGCATAAGATACCCAAGAGATACCTTTGGAAAATGAAACAATATACACCCCCAACTTCCCCAAGAAATGAGTATGTGGTTTGTCTTTAAAAAGACAAAATAAAGCAGCCAGCCTCCCGACAGCATTCATTCATGGAGTATTAAAAGCCATACAGTCCTTATTAGTGCTTTTTGTTCATATTTTTCTGTGTCTGGTGAAGTGGTTCCGCAATCCTGATATGGCTCTGCCCACTGTCTTGTTATAGCAGCAATACTGTAAGCAAAATGGCACAGCTTTTTCCAAAGGAGCTCTCCAGATAAAATTTATTGACCTTTTCTTCCCAAAGTGCTAGTACCTCTTTCCTAATCTAGTGAGCAGAAAACCTTTCCTTTGCAGTTGCAAGTTCCTGTGAATTCTGAGTTTAGTAACACTCGTATTTATTTAAAAATGCTTTAGAGCCTCTAAGTTTTAGAGCCTCTAAGCTTATTACACTCCCACTGGTAGCTTGATGGAGTTCAGCTGTGTTTCTTTATCTCCACGGCATGGACATAGGATTTCAGGATATCTGTGTTTTATAGATCAGCAAAACACGTCAATAACTAAGACAACATTTCTCCTAAATTTTTGAGCAAACTTAGACAGACGATCTTCTTCGCTTTGCCTCCTGCCCAAGAAACATCCATGAATAATCATTTTCTGAAGAGCAGTTAATCTTCATAAGAAAGAGCTCAGAAATAGCCCGCTGTTTTCTCAAACTAGCTTGTTTTATGGTATCACAGCAGCCATGCAGAGGATCAGATACGGAGAAAGGAAATAGTTGTATCATGCTAAGGTACAAATGCTGAGGTGCTTTCTCCAAGGAGCAGAATTAGCGATGTGGAATTTAGGAAGGTCATCTCTGCTTGGGTTGTCTTTGCTTGTGACTTTGTTGCTCCACTCCATCATCTGCCTATCTTTCTGAACCACTCTGCAATGTTGGGTTTTTGGGGTTTTTTTTTGAAATGTGAATACACATCAAGCATTTTTTAAAGATACAACTGCTCCAAGCCAGCCAAATTGGCTGCAAGCCTGGATATTATAGGGAGGAATTCAGTCTTGGAAATCTGACAGCATCGATGGTCTTTAGGTCCCTGGTGTCTTTCAAAGGGGCGTTGAATGTCAGGGCTCCACTGAAACAGCCTTTTCTAGTAGGGAAGCCTGTTTGCAAAAAGATCAAAACCAACTTGTTCCAACTGTAGCCCTTAGAGTAAGTTTTTAAAGATTGACTAAAAAAGAAAACCCAACACCCCCCAAAAATAAAACGCCAACAGTTGGGAATTTGTTCTAAAAAGGACATTGAAAATAAATTCCTTGGCAACTGTTATTCCAAATCATTGTGCTTTGGAAAGACACAAACTGCGCATTATCACATGGGAGGCATCTCAGATGGACCCAATTCCACACCTCTGGCCACGTCTATTTTAGAGAATAAAGAATCAGCCAAGGGATTCCGCTCCAATGCAGTTGTTTCCTTTGCTGGTTATGGATTTGTTTCAAAACATAGTGCAGTCCAGCCCTCATCCTCCTGTGCAGGCAAGGAAGAGCTTGGAATACTTTCCTTGTTTATGGGACATGGCTGAAACCTTTGCTCTGCTGCTGTCAGATCTCCTTGACTGCATGAGCAGCAGCGATAAGGTCTCTGACAGGAATGACTCAGAGATGGGCCATTGCTGAACAGAAGTAAATTTCTTAACAGATGGGAATATTTTGTTATAATTTTTTGCAGTTGTTATTTGATAGTGCAGAGAAACTATTTGAATGAGTCTGCCAACACACAGCATCAACAAATAAGTTCACTGTGCTCCTGGGTTTGCTTTCCATACTGCAATGCTGCAGAAATACTATATAACTTATGCTTTGCCATGCTGCTGACATTGCTACCTACATTTGTAATGCACTGATGTCCAGTGGTCCTAATCAGATGTTTGCTGAACAAATGTAGGGGTCAGCTAAGAAACTTTTCTATGTCTAGCACTGCACTCTCAGTGAGCTGAAACCCAGGGAAATTCCTCCTTCCCTTCAAGCATTAAGTCATAGGCTGTGGCTGAGAGCAGGAAATTGGGTTAGCCAGGGCATGGATCAGATCTGTACAAAAATCTGTGTTCCTGTGCCGTTAATTTTGATGATAACCTTTGATGTGTGAAGGCTAGCCCATCACATCCTCCCTACACAATGTCATTTAACATGGTTGCCCGGGCTGGATCTTGTTCTCAAGCCAAAGGTTGAGCTGGCCCCTGCTATAGAAAGAATACATCCTATAGGCATTGTGTACTCCTCTCCCTGATTTACATCGTGTTTCCTTTAGCAGGGCTTGCTGGCATCCTGTTTGCCTGGTTCCTTTGTCTGATGTAGCTTCATTCTGGGCTGAAAATACCATAAGGATGTCTGTACAATGATTTGGCATGTCTGAAGAGCATGAAGGCTACTAAAAGGAATATGTTTCCAAATAGCAGATATTCCTTTTTCTTTCCTTCCTCAGGGCAAAAAGTCAGTTTTATAACAGCCCTTCTTGTCACAGTCCTCCTAACCAACACTTCAGGTATGCATTTCCCATGCAGTTTCCAGTCATTGCCCTTTCTTACCCTCAGCCTGATGAGCCTTACCTCTCATGACTGACTTGCTGCTTTGTGAAAGGTCTTTTGCCCTTGTTCCTTCACTGCTTGGTTAGCATTCATTAGAGTGAGGTGTCACATAGTTTTGCTGCTAGGCCAGAAGAAAAATGCATCTACAACATATGTAATGTTCTTCTACAGGTACCCTGCCCCTACCCCTTCCTAGCGTGAACACAATCAGATGATATAAAGATCATTTAAAACAACCTGTAACTTGGAGTTGTGCTCCTATTCGCAATATAAGCACTCAGTGTGTCTTGCCTCGCCGTTAATCAAGCAAACAGGATTAGAAAACACCTCACTCACGATATTTGGCCAGTATGTTGTTGCTTTTGGAATGTCATCTTTTGCATTTCCATGCACACTAGACTAGCCAATTCCAGCGTGGTTAAATCTTCATTTAGCTGTAAGAGTAGCTGGAAATGCCCATGCAAAAATCCATGACTCGCTGAAATCAGTGGGATAACTCGCCGGTTGCTCGCTATTCCTCTGTTTCAACGAAACATTAATCTCATGAGTAAACTCAGTGAGATTTGGGCCATGATTTTAAGCAACGTGATCAATCAGGTTTTGCCTTGCTTCTATTTCAGTCCTGCAGACTCAGAGGAGAAAGCCACAAGATTAGAAAAGCTGTATTTTCTAAACAGTTTTGCAGAGATATGGAAGAGACCAGAAGGGGAAAAAACTGGAAAACAGGCCTTTAGATCTTCAGTAGTGATGGCATGAGGAAGGCTCTCTTCCCATGCCTGTTCTTCTTATTGCCTGTCTGGAAACAGCTTGACACAAAGCTGGTTTGAAAGGGCAGGAATATGTCTATTTACATTGTGACTGCTTTATCTCAAGTAGAATAAAAGATGAAAACTCAGGGCTTGATTCCCAACTGAAATGACCATCTCTCCAGCACTCTGTTCTCACACAGTTTCTCGGTGAACGCAGCTGAAATGCAGGGGGTCCCTAGATGCTGGGAGACATGTGACTTTCTTTGATTCCAGAATAAAGAACAGGTCTTCTGAGGATTCTAGTTTGTGAAGCTGACGTTGAAGTCTTCTTCATGCAAACTATCCCAGCAGAAACCCTGCAGCAGCAATGGCTTGGCCCACAGGACAGAGGAGAGTAAGCTTTGTTAAGGTCCTTTACAAAACTCTAACAGATGCCCCAAAGCACACTCAGGGGGAATTTTCAAACACTGGTAATTTCACTTCAGGTTCCAACCTCCTCCTGTCTCAGTGTAATGTAATACACATTGCAGCCAGAGATTTAGTGGCCTTGGATTAAGTCCTGTTTCCAGACCTGGTTCTGAGGACTGCCTTTCATCTCTCCTTGCTGGAGGCTTGTTGAAAAAAGTACAGCCTCAATATTTTTACAGAGAGGACAACTGCACACTGGAGGTTTGGGGTTGTTTCTTTTCACTTTCCTTGAACTTGAAAATACCTACTGGGTTTTGTTCCCAGTTTTGAAACAAAACAACCTCTCTTAAAAGAGACCAGGCACGGGAAATGTGAGGTCAAATACTCAGTGGAAGCATCCTAAGCAAACTTAGGATGGCAGTGGATGTTGTTGTGCACCTTGGTGGTGGCTGATATCTGCCATAATAGCACACTGAAATATGTGTCACTTTTTGAGAGAAAATATGCTGAATATTAGAAGGCTAAGGGAGCATTTCAACACTCACTATGCGCCAGAGCTTTTGAAAAATAGTTTAACAGGTGATTAAAGCCATGCAAGTTCTAAATAGTTTAGAAAGGAGTTGCTATGGTTGTTAGAATATGCTGGTACGTTCCATCCACTTAAAGGTGGTTTGCTTAATTCAGGGGACACTGTCACAGGCTGTCAATGCCCATGAGAGATGGAGTCAGAGGTGTGCACTGCTTGGTCCAGACATTCAGGAGGTTGCTGCAAACCTACATGAGCTAAAAAGGGTCTCTAAATCGACCGCCTGTGAATTATTCCCTGATACCTTCCCAGGCTGTTCTCACCCCACGGTGAGCGTGATGCCGCCTGTCCCTGGCGAGGGTGGTTAACCTACCTCCAATCTTCCTGAGTAAGAGCAGGCTGCCAGGGCCCACAAGGCACTAACCAGCCGTAATGGCCCCAGCAGCCCTGCCCAGGGCCTCCACTGCTGCCTTCCTCAGCCCACGGGCCCAGGGCCCCCACCTCAGCCCAGCCCAGGGCCTGCAGTCCAGGCCCCAGCCTGCTGCAGGAGTGCTGGGCTCCAGCTTGGACAGGGACCCTGATCGTCCTGACACCAACCCCAGCCTGTGGCCTCAGACCTGCCTTGTCCTCCTGGACCACCCTGGGCTGCATTTGACCCGCGGCCACTGTCCCTGGGCCTGAGCCTGGCCCAACCTGTGGGCTGACCCCTGTCGTGGCCTGGAGCCCACCTCCTCGCTGCCCACCTGCCTGTGGCCAGGGCTCTCAGCTGGGCCTGGCTGACCTCCCAGCCTGCTGGGGCGGTGGGACAGGCCTGGCTGGACACGGCCCTGCCCTGCCGGGCACGGTGCCACTCAGCTCCTGGCCCAGCACCTGGTGCTCTTGAAACCTCCAGAAGTCTAAAGCCGCTGGGGCCAAGCTGTCCTGGCTCCTCTGTGCTCCCTACCTGGGGGGAGAAGCATGGCGGTACCCATGGGCTCCTGTTACCACAGAGGCTGGTGAGAGCCAAACTTATTTGCCCTTCCTCAGCACACACAGACTCAGTGAGCAGGACCAGCACAGAGGGAACAGTGCCGGCGGCAGCAATGGCTGTGGTTTGGTTGCTCTGTGCCCTTCGAGGGATGCAGGGCAGGTGGAAGTCTCAAGTCCCAGGTGCTGGCTGCAGTGCCCCAAGCAGCATCTGTGCGCATTTCAGTGGCTGTGAAGCCACCGACAATTTTATCCTGCGGTCCAAACATGTCATAGAGCTGCTCCCTCATCATTAATGGACAGAGCTCCTCCCTGTGCCCGTATCAGTTCATGGTGACTGGTTCTTAGTGACTGGCCATTTATGGGAAAATATGTGCTTTTGAGAGTATGAGCTTTTGCCATGGCAGCACTCTGCCCACGCAGACAGGCCTGTTCTTTTTGCCAGCTTCCAGCCTTGGCCCCATGTTAGCCTTTGGAAAAGAAGAGGCGATCGACGCATCCTGTGTGTGTTTGGAGAGGAATGCACAGCAGCTTGTGAAAATGATTTATTGTATGTGTTGAGCACCAAGAATGTTAGGCAGGCACAGCACTGAGGGCTCCCTGTGGGATCAACCTGTGCTTTCCTTGCAGTCATTGCTGGGAGCAGTTCTGAGCAACTACCATCAAATAGTCATAACTGTGAGGAGCATAATGTTCAGAAAAAAACTAGGATTTCCATTCTTTTCCTTCCGGTCTTTGTCAGCTTCTAGGACCAGATTCTTCTGAGGCTCTGATTACCTTCCTTCCAGCTTCTCTCTGCTGTTTTCACACTGTTGCAGTTTCAGTTCCATATTTTGTCACCTGTAGAGCAGAACTGCCTCAATATTACGATATCTAAGGAGAGGGTATAGAGAAGGCAGCCAGGCTGTTCTCAGAGATGCAGAGTGGTAGTTTGCCAGGCAACAGAGTCGAGCTACCAAACATGAAACTCTGATTAGATATAAAGAAAAATTTTTTTCACTGTGAGGGTAAGTCAAACACAGACAAGGTTACCCAAAGAGGTTATGAAGTCTCCATCTTTGGAGATATGCAAAGATTGACTGAACAAGGCCCTCAGCAACCTGATCCAGCTGCATCTGCTTGCAGTGGCTGATTGGACTAGATGACCTCCAGAGGTCCCTAACAACCTAAATTATTCTATGGTTCTATGACACTGCGCTAGTATTTCACACTGAATCTACAGGATCAACTTCTACTACTCATCCAGACTGCTTTTGTTGAGTACTGCATTTTCTGAGCCTCACCATTTGTCCTGTTTCTCCCATTGATACTAGATGACTTCTGGGCTTCTGTAGGATTGTTTGCCCTTAAGTGTGTGGCCATTTCAAACCTGCTGAGGTACAAACACAGAAGTCAGATGGGGATTACTGATCTGGATACCTGCATTCCTCAGAATTTGGGGATGCACAAAGCAAGCATTTCAGTTCATGTTCATGCTTAGAAGTATGTAAATGTGACCTTGGAAATATGCAAACATAGATGTTACTAGTCCCTGCGTCTGTCATGCTTGGTACAACAGGGACAAAACAGTGAATGGAGTCAACAATCTTTACTGCAGCATGAATATTAAATACTAAGACTGGCTGTTGGAGCACCATTTTGTCTGAAGAGGACTAGGATCTTAATTTCAAGTTTGGTTTGCCTTCTGCTCAGCTAACGGAAGTCACCTGTAAGTACAGACATGTAGCTTTCAGCATTTATTTCTCTTTCCTATACTGTCTGAGGATAGGTGCGAGCAGACGAGCTGGGCAGGGGCTGTGGACCTCAGAATCTATGCTCAACCTGGAAAACCAAACCCCCTTCTTGTTGGAAGTGGATTGTGAGGAGCACAGTGAAGTTCAGATGGCTTACTCAGAGCTGATTTTAACATGAAGTAAGAGAAATAAAAACTGGGATTAGTTCCCCATCTGGATCCAGGACCATGAACTACACAGGAGACAGCTGTACTGCACATCACGTGTTACAAGCTGATGAGCTTGTATGCTCTGAGCTCATTTCCATTTGAGCTGTGTGTTGGGGCACCTGAGCTGTATGATAAATAGCAAAACCAGGTTGATTATGACTGCAGACCCCACACTTTCTATGAGGAGCATATGTGAGTTTACGTGAGACACATGATGTGTGTTTGCAACTGTATGCACCATGTGGGTTTGGATGGGTTTGTTTACAGGTGGTTTTGGGCCACTTAAAATATCTTTGGCAAGAGGCAGTTCTGTGAATTTGAACCAAGCCAAACACACCTCTGAGGTCATTGCTGCCATGAGATCACCACCTAGGCATAATGTTCAGGACCTTTGAAGACTCCTTTTGTGTTTTTTTAACATTTTGCCTCCAATTTGAAGCTGATCCAGGGCGATTACAATCCCCCAAGCAAACAAATAGAAACCCTTTGTAAACCATAACAGCTAGGCATGGAGATCACAGGCAGGGGCTAAGACAAAAGTGTGTGTTGCTGTGGTCTGATTTTTCGGAAGGACTCCAAACTCATGAAGTCACTGTAAATATCAGATTACCATGATGCTCTGGAATTTTGAATACAGCCTCCTACTAGGTCACTATTGCTATGTTTTCACTCTCTGCAGAATATTTATGAACAAGTTTGATTTTTTTCTCTATTTTGACTTCAAATGAGTTAATTTTATTTATCAATCTACTTAGGTCATGCCAACTGTTGTTTAAGAACCTGGCTTAGAGAGGGGTCTAATCTCAAATGTCAAATGTTAGCACCCCAGGGTGCTGGGGGTTAGCTGCATCCTGGTCCAAGCCATGTGGGGCAGTCTCCAAACCAAGCCAATTTATTTTTTTTTGAAACCACAAGTAACAAAGGCTTGACCAGCAAAGTGTCAAAGTCATATGGAAGAGTGCGTTTGGAAGGCTACTGCAATGAAGGAGGAAGCTTTTGTTTTCCCTGTGGTAACACTGATACATGTGAATACATTTAGTAAGAAAAAAATGGCTCATTGACTCAAAAATCAGGAGAAACATTTCTGGAGTGGTTGTTCCGTAATGATCCTCAAACCACCAGCACTACAGTGACTCTGAAGTCTCTCTGTTTTCTCAAGAGAACTTTGAGAAGATGCAGTATTTATTTGTTTGAAGGGATGGACAGCTCTTGCTGAACCTTGGCACCCTCCCCAGGCTGCAATATGACAATTTTTCTGCTTCAGAAAAGGACACTGGATACAGAGTGTTAACAGGGTAAAATAACAGTGTAGTCCATGGGATTGGACAAGGCTGTCAGAGTATCCGGGATGGGTTGTTCTGTTTGGCAGTGTGGTGCAGGCACTGCATCCATCTCTGTGCCACCCACAGACATTCTGCCTCAATCTCCCCTTTGCAATCCTCTCACACACACCCTCTGCTCCCAGTCCTTTTCAAGCAGACTCTCTCTTTCCAGCCATACACAGCCTCTTTCGTCCTGTTCCCACTCCCTTGCCACCACCCACTGTCTCTCAAATACTTTCTTCTCTTCTGGTTTTCATGCAGACGCCTCCTCTCTGTACCCTGTCTCGCACAACATCCCCTCTTGCCCGACACACAGACACCCTCCCTCTCCAGAGCATATGCAGAGCAGAGGCATTTCCTTTTATTGTCCATACCGCCCCTGCAACCCCACCCATCTCCCGTTTATTCACTGCAATAACACATTTGGAGTGGAAGTAGTCCTGCTGAGAGCAGCCACACAGACAACGCAGGAGAGCCAAGTCTTCACCCAAAATTGCTCCTGTTTGTAGACTACTGCTTCCTGCCTGTGTGCCCAGAGGAATAGGCATGCTCAGGCTTGGGAGATGTGGTGACGAGGTGTCCTTTGCTGCTTAAGGACTGTGAAAATGTTTGCAAAGCCTCTCTCGTCTTTGCCAGGACAAACCTGGCACAGGCAGCTTCAGCAGTGAGTTTTCCAGCACGCGCTTTCCTGTGACATCTACCTTATCTACAAAAACACACGAGTGTGGAGAGGAACAGAACAACATGGGAGTGTCTTCATGGGTGGTAAAGCACTTGATCTCCATGTTGAGGGTGATGGCAAAAGGGCTGGAGGGGACCAGTGGTGGGGAAGACCACCTAAGAACACCAGCTTCTGTTACACAGGTCACAGGCAGAATGGCTTTAATGCAGTCAAAGAAATAACAGCAGCTTGTGCAAGCCAAGGAACTGACCCCAAAAAGCAAATCTTTGGAGGGGGCCTAGATGACAAAAAACCCCCAGAAATAAGATCATAAGCAGGACACTGCCCATATAAACCATCTCTTTCTTAGAAAAGCAAATTTGGAGGCACAGAGCCTTTCTATATTATGATAAGGTACAACCTACAGGATCATACTGGGTGAGATTTCTAGCAGTGTCTCTTAGCGCTTTCCTCAAGACTCCACCATCAAGAGCTCCTGTGCCAGTCATCATGGGAACACTTTTGTCTCTCCATTGCTGTCCGCTCACGAGCAGCCAAACACGAACTGTGGACCACTCTTTATAACAGAGGTCCTCAACCCTGTCACAGCACATCCACATTTTCCCTTACGCCTCCTCATCCCCAATGCCCCCAGACCTCACCACTGCAGTGCCAGCTCCATACAGAGCCCAAGTGAATGTGCTACACAGCAAAGACCATGCTTTAGTGTTTGTGTACTCTCTAAGTAAGGTGCACCTTGCCATTGAAGGATCGATGATGCTGTACAGGGTCCAAAGACCCGCTGAAATCAATGCTTCATCATGTTAGGGGCTGTATACACAGTTAGTGGAACATAGTCCCTTACCCAAAGAGTTCAGACTCTAGCATGGTAAGACCAAGAGATATCCTGGTAGTACAGTCACTGTGAGCTAGCTTACTCAGCCACTTACAGGCCTGATCTCAGGGCAACATATATATGCTTTTTTTCTGGATTAAGTTGAATTGGGATAAGATCCCCCATTGGGAGCACCATGCAAACCCTGTGTCAGGACCGCTTAGAAATATAGAAGAAAAATAAGTGCAGCGGGACAGCTGCAGAATCTGAAGACAACACATGTCTGTCTCACCAGCCTCTTCCCCTCCTCATTTGGCTTCATAAGTTTGGCAAGGGATTAATTGCCAGATGAGAAAAGAAAGATGCACCCCTCACCCCTTCATCTTCCCTTCACTGTTTACAGCCCTTCCTGAATTTGGGGACAGCAGCAACAGCAGCAAAAGGCATGGAATTAAAACAGCCCCAATTCTTGATGTGCTCTGACTGCCTGAGAGTGATGAGGACAATAGACATGTGGCAAACCTGATTGTTGCCTGGAGATGGTTTTAATAGAGAAACTTGGCGTCAGGATCACTTCTGGGACATTAACATCTCTTTGAGCTGCCTACAGCAATGAAAGATGAAAAGGGGCTGGTGGGTGGTGGGGAGGGCAGAAGGAGCAGGAGGAGGGGTTGTGAACTTTGAGACATGCTTGATACTGTTTTCTGGAAAAGCCTGACAACCCCAGTCCCGTTAGGACTGCTGACTGTCTTTGCCAGGGACTGTCACTCCCAGAACTTTGTTCAAAGTTTAATTAATTAGGAGCTTAATTACCTTTGGGTTATATGTTAAATGAAACACTGTTAGCAAGGACTTTTCTTGCACAGGCAGATGAGAGGCCAATATTTGTCCAGCCAAAACTAATGAATCTGATGAAAATTTGATGAAAATTTTCAAGTACTCAGATGTAAAACCTCCCAGTGCCTAGACCTCGTTTCAACTTACAGCTTGCCAGACTTGGTCCACACCACTTTCCTTCCCACTTCATTATTTGAGGGGTGAACAAATGTAGCTCTGAACAAAGAAAGTGTTAAGAAAAGTTGTCCTTGCAGCATTTCCGGCTATAGTAACAGCAGGAAACCTTCAAATACTCACGGCAGAGCTTTGACTCTCATGAGCTTTTTTGTCTAGTTCTTCACTCACACATCTTTATGAAGGTCTGGAGCCGGCCATGGAGTAGCTCCATCTTCAGATAAAGCTCCCTCTGGCTCCCTCCTGAGATTCAACTCAGTCTTCAAAAGCCCTCTCTGGGGCTATTGGTTTGTCTTTTATCTTGGAGGACGCCTCAGCTTTGCTGAGAGCTGTTCCACTTTGAATAAATAATGAAATGCTTATTAAAGTTGGGACTCTTGTGTCCATTTTTTTGTATCATTTTTAGTGTTAAAAATGTAACTACAAAAGGTCACAGGAACTCTCTTTCTAAGTGTGAAGACATGCAAGTCCACTAGCCTTGGAGTCTGACTGGGTATAATTCCATTAAAATTCATTAAAAGCACAATTTCTAGATGAATTAGAGGTTTCTGTTTTGTGTTGTAATGGAATTAGGTGTTTTTCATCCTCAAAATAAGCAAAGGTATCTCCTTACAGCCCCTCCCAGCTCATATAAAGATATATTTAGGCTTTAATGTAAAGTGCTTTGCAATTCTTGGGTGAAGAGTTCAAAGCACCATGTACCACACTGCTGCTATTATCAGTTCGGTCCCCTAACAAGGATGTTGTGATGTGCATATTTAAGTGAGTAATCTTATCATAAGGGTGAACTGGTCTCAATCTTTTCTTTTGGCGTGTTTGACTCCAGACTTCCCTTCAACATCTGACATGTGGGTTTTATTGTTCAACTGCCTTTCTTCTTGTACAAACATTCTGACTGAAGCACATGCAAAGAGAGGAGGGGAGAAATTCCTCTCCATATATGTTTGACTTTCTCTGTCTTCTTGCTATGTGGTCCCAGTAACATGTGGAGGTCCCTGCATATTTATAAGCTCTTCATTTCCCAGTTTCCAAGGACAGATGACACATTCTGATGTTTTGTGGCAGTTTTAGCTCTAGGCCCTGAACTTGTTACAAACTGGGATGAGATGTTCTCACCATAGCAGTGTTCACCTATGGAATGTCTTATTAGTTACTGCTTTGGTAATAGAACAGGTTGCACCAGAAACAAAGGAAGAACAGATCCTAGCAAGGCACTTTTCTTGCACTAGTCTGTCACAGAATGCTTTTCTAGTCATCTGTGCATTAGATCTTGTACTATGCATCTTGGTTACAGTTATGGAAAAGCTAATGGATTCATTGGTTAAGGTCAAGTTCATTGGACTGCATATATGTTCACAGCTGGCTTCCACTGGACATTGGACTTGGTCCTTTGTGCCCTTATTAGCTAAATAAATTGACAGGTCATCCCATCTGGTTTTGACATCACCTTTATTGTTAATCAGTTTATTGCTAATTGGATAGTTATAATACCACACTTAAATTCTACGTAAGCACAAAGCAAGAGATGGTCTTCTTAATCTTGTGCAAGACAAAGAAGAAGAGTAGAAGAGGCAGAGTTCATTCAGTTCATGGACAATCCTTTTCTTATTCTTTTTGCAAAAATTGCTGCAAACTGTATATGATCAAGAGCATGAATTTGGCTGGACTATATAAAGCAGATTAGGTTTCTGCTAATGTGAAGGAAGTAGGAGAAGGTATCCACTTGTCAGCAGAAGGTCTTGTCTGAAATTGTAAAGTATTGTTATAAATATTTTTTTTTTTAAGAGGACAGTAAGATCAGTGATCCACAGAGCGAAAGAATTCTTGTTTCTCTTTCAAAATCTGCTATGTTATCAATTACGTCAAATAAGGGATGAGCTAGATTATATCCTTTTCTGAAATGAAAACAGCATTACGACCTCCCTGTTCAACCCAGGTCCTTGTGCTTTTAAAACCTGTAGAAACTTCATTACCTTACAATGACAAAACTCCAGAAAAGTCTGGCTGAAATGTTTCCAAAGCTTAAGAAAAAATTAACATATTTGAGTTTATAGTAAAAGCTTTTTTTTACTACAAAACGAAGCTAAGAATACATTTGAGGTCTCTAAGGAGTAATGGACTAGATCCTCTTTACCACTGAAAAAAAGACAAACTCTGTGGGATGTCTGTTAGGTCTGTCTCTGCATGAAATGGTTCTCTGCTGCTTTCTTTCATCTGGGTCTTATTGAAGTTTCCCTAGGAGTAAGACCCATGGAGAGAGAATATTCCATTTATAGGTTTTGGCCATGTTTTCTGATGTACTACAATTTCAGAGCATTTAATCTCCATAAGAAGCCTGTTCTTCTTTACTGCCTAAGTGCTCCAAGAGTAGATACAATATAGGCTATACTACAGTATATTGCTGGCATGGTGAAACTGATCCATCTTTGCAAGTGCAATTGATTCCACAGCTATTGTTCATGTGGCTTTGTCAGTCAGGGTCTATATTAATGCCCACCGTAGCTGGGTTGCCACAAAAAGCCCAAGCACAAGAACTGGAAACCACTCAAACCCTGGTGGAAGATAGCATATGCAGACTTAAGTCAACTTCCTCCTGGCATCTAGTTCTTGCTGCTGCCATGAGACACAGGCCTACATAAACTGATGTGGTACAGGAGGTGGGTGGGAAGGCCAGTGCTGACACTGGTGATCAGTTACCTAAGGAAAAGCTATATGTTCCTCAAACCTGGACCAGGTGTGGACACGTCACCATAGATAAGCAAACTGCTATGAAATGGTAGACAGCCAGAGAGCTTATTTACACAGCAAATGGCACTTTTGCGTATTCAGATTCAGGGACATATAAAGATCATGAGGCTCTGTTCACCAAGGCAGCACTTTCTAGAGACTCCTGCTTGGCCTGTACCCATGAAACCGGTAGTGTGACATTTATTTGAAATGATCTGGATTATTGTTCCAATTTTACAAAGGGAATTTGTTACTTGTAAGGTATTACTATATAAGCTCTGAAGATGCTAAGGCTATTCCTGGGACTCCTGCAGCAATTACAGCTGAAGGATGTGTCAGGACATGTCTTCCCATGCATTGAAGACTGAAAATGTGGACTATGGAACAAATCTGACTGAGATTAATGATCATGCCCATATCTACCACAGGGTTAAGATCTTGGGATATATTTTTTTCCTTTCGAGTTCTTCTGTCCCCCATGAAAAGGCACAGTGAGATTCAATGCTATTGTTTTAGAAGCTAAAGAAACAAAATTAAAATAAGACAGTGCTGCCAAAAATTAATTGTTAAAATGTTCAAAGCCTAAATGTTTTGGCAAAAGCCTTTGTTACTACTCATTTGCCATTTAGGCTGTTGAAAAAGTTGTCCTGGAAATGAACGTGTTTAGTGTTAGCAGCAATAACTGCTTAATAGGCACCCTTCATATCTCCTAATAGCCAGTGGTTTTTTTCCAACTGGGAAAGTTCATGCTGCTGGTGAATGATTCTCAAAATACAGCTGCAGTGGTGTACTGTTGGAGTGACACCATTGATGCTCTCCGCCTTTCATGTGGTCCAGATGTTTTGCTGTTAGTAATGACTGGGGTACAGCAAGAGTTTTTCCAGGAAGCATTTTAAGAGCTAGTGCCTAATGACTCGCAACATGTGTACTGCAATGCGGGTAACACCTCACGTATATGATCACCTAAGGATGGTCTCTGAAGCCCAACTCCACCACCAAATGCTTTCCAACGTCAACTGGCCAGCTATATTCCGCCCTTGCGTGTGCAGATTTGTCAGCTGGCCCTGCTGTCTGAGGCATCACTACCCAGCACACTCATGACAAATTCATCAAGCCTGAATTTCAATCAGTAACAACCACCATAGTGGAATATCAGGCAAGTGGTAATAGGGCTGCTGGTTTCCAAGCTACATACAAGCCTACAACAAATTTTCTTATCAAGTGTAGCCTGCAAAACAGAAAGAGACATACATGTCCCTCTAGGTCACTAAATGACTCAGGTGATTCCTTAGCGCAAGGACTCCCCTCTACCTCCCAAGACTTCCACATGCTAAAAGCCATGATAATTCCTTGCTCAACAGCCAACAACCTCATCCTCTTTTGGTTAATTTCTGAGATGGCACTGAGATGGACGATTTCTGTTCTGCATCTGCAGAACAAAATGCTCAACCCTGTGAACAGTCAAGGAGACTACGGGGAGTGCAAGGGTGCGAGAGGTAGGTGGCCTGGTGGCTGGTGGTAGTTGTTTCTGTTGTTTTTCTAGCTCAGAACTGGGCTGGGTTTCCTGATCCTCTTGCTCTAAGCAGTTGGCAATTTATTTCCAAGCTTTGTCATTGATTCCTGCTGGAAACCTGGTGGCATGGCAGCCCATGAAAAAGTAATTTCACAAGTGTCCAGTACTCTCTTCCAGGAGAGGTAAGTGATGGCTGGGATAAAAAGCATCCTTTAGAACTCTTAGGTCTGTGAATTCAGCCAGCTTAAGTTCTAGAGGGTTAAAGAGTTGAGAAGGCTAAAATGATGTATTTATGGGCATGTCAAATGGCTGGAATGTGACAAAATTCTAGTGGAAAGTAGCACTGTTGAAGCAAAAAAGCATAAGCACGGCAAGTAAAAATGAAATCAATCATTTGAATGACATTTGTGATGCAGCCTTTGGTTTATTCCAATCACGTGATATCTTTGCAAGTCCTAGGGCAGCAACATCAGTGCCTTCGGTGACAGCTTGTTGGTACAGATTTTGGCCCCACAGTCCTTGCCTGGGAATTCACCCCAGTACAGAACGGCTCTTTCTCCCTGAGCTAAGCTGGGATGTGTTGTCACTGCACACTTAACTGATCTGTTACTCCCAGCCCAACGGTTTTTACTGGTGGGTAAAAGGGGTCCTGAACAGGCTTTTTCCCAACTGCTGGAAGAATTACTGAATTGGCACTGCAAAGACTTGCCAGGATCAAACTGGGAGGCCTGAGTACTCCTGCACTGCATTTTTGGACGGTGTAAGTCTTAAGACAGATTGATATTTCTAAGAATTTCCAATTTTTTTTTTGAGATGACAAGGAAGCAACATGAAAAAAGCATCAGGAAGGTTTAAAGGCAGAGAGGGAAAATATTTTGGTCCTGTGCCCATTCAATATGACTAATGAATTCTCCTAGAATGGCTTTCCAAGATCTGTTTTGCTACAGGAGTGGTAGGGATAGATTCTTGCAGGAATAAATGCTAAGTAGTTATAAAAATATTGCTTATAGTCAGGTTTAGGCACTACTTGTAGCACCGAGGCCCCAAACAGCACTTTTCATCAAACCTTCGAGAAAGAGACAAGAATTGCTATCCACGCTACGCCAAGCAGGGTGGCTAAGGCCCAGGAAGCTGAAATGCCAGGGAGTAGTCGCAAAGGAAGCCAGGGGCAGGCTCCCAGGGCAGCACTGCTTTCCTTGGGCAGCCGGGGAGGCAGCCCCAACACGCGCTCGGCTGTGGTCCTCAGCACACGGGCACACACGTGTGCGCGTGCACGCTGCATGCTGCCCTGCCTGCAAGCAGCTGCCCGCTAGTCACCCAGGTGCCCAGTCCTCCCTGAGAAAGCTTATTTAACATTCAGGCAGGAGCATACAGGGAAGGTGTGGAAAAGAATACAGTGAAGCCAGGCTTTCAGCTTTCCACCCTTTAAAGGATGAAAACGTAAGGGAAGGTGTCAGAAGTCAATTTGCTTTGGCAGAGAGAGGGAGGAAAAAAAAACCCTGTGGCCTGGCTGGGAGCCAGAGGATTTGTTCCGGCTACAGCCAGGATGACGCTGTGGACCAAGGAACAGAAAAACATTTGTGCATGTGCCTCTGGTCTCGGTGACCTGGCTGTCAGTGCGGCTGGGGAGGGTTGAAAGTGGTCTGGCGCAGGGGGCATGGTGGGAGAAGGACGCACCAGCTTGCGGTGTCACCGCAGGTCCTGGCCCACGTCCTGCCATCCAGCTGTACAGGGAATTCCTTTCCTCTTGCTTCAGGATGTGTATGTGTGCGAGACTCTGTGTGTGTGTTGGGGTGGGGGGGGCGGAGTGAAGAGCGGAGGGAGAAAAGAAAGACACCATTCAGTTAAATAACCTTGTTGGCGTTAACCTTTACCTTCCTGGCTTTTTCTGCCCAACTGGACAAAGGAGCTCTCTGAAGGATGGGTAAGAGAAAATCCCATTCCTCCATATAGGGAAGCACACGGATCTCTTTGGATGGAAGTTCTTAGTAAGCCCTCAGTCCCACTTTCTTAGTTTGTGTCCACCCCCCAGTTTCACTGTTTCTGAATTTCCACATTCTGGACCATCCTGAAAAAGCCTGAACACCATACGGGAGCCTCGTCTCAGGGGCTTCCCACTCCCACGGACTGAAACTTGCCATCCTGGAGGAGACAGTCAAGGTTTTCATCTAAACTGGAAGTGAAAGGTGCGTCTGCCCAGGCTCCTTAATCAGTAACATATGATCATGGTGTTGAGATTCCAGCCCATGCCAACCCCTCCCAACCCTAAACCTCTAGCAAAAATTCCAGCTCTGCTCACTGACATATCTGTCTTCAGCTGATTCTATTTTGGTGGGGTGATGGAGACCACAATATAAGACAGGATAGGTCTTATTTTAGAGGAGATGGAAATCCTGCTCCCATCTAACAAGCTGGAGAAGGCATCTCCCAACTTGTAGTTCTTGTTTTTGGGTCCTACATATGGAAATTGTTACTCTGAGTTATTACAAATAATTACTTAGTGACACTGGAATTCCTCAGCAGGGTATCACACCCATGTTAACGCTCCTTCCACCATGTTGCGCTGAACTGGTTGTGTTGAGGACATCACTCAGGCATGACCAGTCTCCTGTCGGAAGGTTTTGTCTGCTGTCTGCAGCCTGTGATTGCTGTTTTGAGGAAATGGGCTGTATGCAGGAGAGTTAGTCACAGCGCTTTGAATTGGGTGGAGGAGTTGTGCAAAGCTGTCTAACCCTTAGAAGCATCGCTAGGGACGGGATTGGCCAAAGTTTGATCAAAGTGTTTCCCTCAACTGACTCCTGCCTTGCACAGCGGCTTATTGGGGTGGTAAAAACCCCTCATAGGAAAATGATAGATGTTTGGAAACAGTCCTGATCTCCTTCCAACAACCTGCTAATTTGCCTGTGACCTCACTCACTCTGTAAAAGAGCATGGAAGTGTTCCAAAATTTTAATCTCGCCCTCTAACACCATTGTCCTGCATGCTTCCAAAGGTGGAGCAGCTTTGAGGGCTCTCCAGGAAGCCAGAAATCCCCAGAAGACTTCTGCAAAGATGCAGAAATGCCCACATATAAATGGTTGCCATCATCCCTCCTTGGAGGGTGAGGCCCATTGCACTATTAGGAAATAGAAGTCCATCCCTGTGCAAGTCTTGGGGCACCCTAAGGCACAGAGTATGTTTATCAGACAGGTAAGAGCATCAGGGCTGATGAGCAATGTAAGTGAGTTTGTGGCAAGATGGTCATGTTGACACGCTTCCTCATCACATTGGCATTTGGACAGAAGGAGCAGCTTTTCTTCTGTCCGTATTCCCAAGGATTTTATGGGATCATTGTGGGACACTGTAGAGTTAATAGACATTAGTTAGGAATAAAACAACTTCAGCAATGGATTTTTGTGGCTCCCGTGACAAATTAACAAAACCAATAACATATTTGTTTCTGTTTTCTTACTTTTTTTGCACCAAGGCCAAATCATTTCAGAAATTAAACTAAATGAAACCAAACCAAACTTCTTTTTATTCTGGTTTGTTTACAGTTAAAAACAAACAAAAAAACCCTGTCGTATGTTTCTATTTTTTTTTTTCAAATTAACCTTAGGTAGCTTGAAATTAAACTATTAAAAAATAAAAAATTGCTCTTTTGACTCCTCAGTTTTTCAGGTTTTCTGGGTAAATAAATTGGATACAGATGGCTTTGGTTGCTGGAAATATTGGGGGCATTTGGTTCGAACAAGCATTCCTAGTTTGCTTAGGATTGCTGATTCCTTCTGCCTGTCTTCACTGGCAATCCGATGTTTGCTGATAAAGGAGGAAAAGAGAGGAGAAAAGAGAAATAAACCCCAAGGACTTTGGCTTCCATTTGGCCTTTAGGACTTTGGCTGGAGATGCTCAGCACCTTGGCAAATATAGCTCACATCTAGTGCTTGGAAAGGATTGGTGAGGAGGGGGAAAGTAGAGCCCAGGAGCTCAGCGCTGAGCAGGGCTGTGCTGGCAGCTCTAACAGGAGCGGAATTTGTTCAAGGGACAAGACTATGTAAGAATGTCTCTGAAAGCTTCCCACCCTCCATCCCTGAGCTGATGGGTGTGAGAGGAAAGACATCTGACTGCAGCGTCTGCATGGGCGTGGGGGCACTGGGGAGGGGGAAACTTCTGAGGAGAAGCAAATGTTTATTCTGTTCTGTTGTTTAAAGCCCATCCATCGGTTCACACTGGACGGCCAAGACTGCCTACAAGGCTGGGATGGGAGTCAGTATTGCCCAAGGAGTTGCTGGGGAACAATGGAAGGAAATACAGACTCAGAGAACAACACGGATCGGGGTTTGTGGTGAGAGGATGTGAGCAGGACGGTGTTGGGGGAGCGGATGTGAGAAACTGCACACCGCTGCTGGACCCAGCTTTCTGCCTCCCGTTTTTGCTGTCTCAACAACCTCCAGAAAGGTTGTGAGGGCCACATCCAGGCTCTCTCCCAGCAGAGAGCTCCCACAGCAGCTTATTCATAAGGGCGTCCATGGGATCCTGACCTGTCCTCCAGTTATGCTGTCAGCATTGATATGTCTCTGAAGACAAGGTACCCACCCTCTGCAACTCACGTGCTCCAAAATACGCGTTGAGAAATGTGTTTTACTGGAGCCAGTTCTGCAAAGCCCTCCTGAAGAAACCGCCTGTTTCCAGGCTGCCTAGGCCTGCTGACAATGCATTTGGGTTCATGATGGCACACAGCCTGAGAGGGCAAGGCTTCAGGCAGCAAAGGCACGAGGTGCGTATCGCACTGCCTTGTCCTCACTGGTTGCCTGAGAGAGACGAGTGTCCTGGGTTCTTCTCCAGCTCCTGCCTTTGGTTTGCACCTGACCTTGGGGAATGCGCTCATCTGCCTGTTTCCTCACCTGCCACTTGGAGGAAATGGCACTCACCTGCCCGCTCGAAGGATGATTCACATCACTATCAGTCTCAAAAAATGAGATAGGATGTTATTCACTGCTTCGTCTGGAAGAAGGAACTATGGCCACCAGTCTGTGGGCAACCAGCACATCCATTCTCTGCCTTTTACCCTACAGACTTTGTTACAGGGAAGTACCCAGGGCTGATCTTTTCTATGAAAGCCCCAGCAAGGTTTCCTGAGCTTGGAGCATGGTGAGAGCATCTCTAGGAGTGATGGGAAAAGATGCTGTCTGCAGAGGCTACAGGTTCCTCTCCAGTTGAATCAATCATTTTCCACTATGATTCCATTCATCAAAAACATAAATAAATAGAAAAGGATAATAAAACCCCTTCAGAAATGAGGGAATGCAATAGCCACCATGATTTTGGACTGTCTTCCTGATGGAAAGGCTTATGCTAATGGATCAAGGTAGAAGTTGAGCATATGGGTTTCCAGCTTAAGGTTGGTCTAATTTTAATATGTCTGTGAAAGAAAAACTTTGTTCCAGAGCCCAAAGCAATCTGGCCAGATTAGGAATTGCTACTGCGTTTCTAGGAAGTGCAAAGGAGAATGAATAAATCTTCAGCACTTGAAAGTACATAAAAGTGTGGTTCACCGTATGAATATAGAAACAATCTTAATAGTATAAGAACTGTCAAAATGTTTATAAACTTCTAGTGAAGCGACATGAATCCTACTGGAGAAGCCTCAGATTCTCCTGTACACATAATAAAGATATGTTAGGCTAAATAAATCAGTAAAAAGGGCACAGAAAATGTTAAACAGACTCAATATATATGTCCTTGGCTGCATGTCCTGTCTTGGGCTTGTTTATCACTTCTCATGCACCTGAATATTTGAGTGTCAGGGCTGCGCTGAACGGCAGCCTCATGAGTCCTGCTTTATTCCCATTTGTTCCTTCCTGCAAACTGTCCATGGAAGGGGATGCCAGACATGAAGAATTTGGGAGAGGACAAAATTTATTCTCAGAAGACATAAGAACTGCCGCCATCAGGCAAATTCATATAACTTCACTGTACAGTATTGTAGCACCTATCATCAGACACAGCAGCAGCAGACCTGAGCAGAACTGAATAATCACCTTCACTGTTCTACTCATGTTTGGTGAGGGAACAAAAGGCAACAGACTTCCTTTAGTGGTGTTTTTAATCTTAAAATGATTTTCTCAGAAATAGCATTTTTGCGTTTTATTTATGTACATAGAAAAAGTATTTGATTTTCCAAATTAAATAGCACTTTTCATTTGCAGATCACGGCACTTAACAAAGAATGGAGTACATCTCCATTTGCCTTGTACAAGTGAGAAGCTGGACGAGTGCCCAGTCTTGAGAAAAAAGATGAATGAGAGTGTCTTTGAGGTCTCAGTCTTCCCCGGAAAGGTAAAAATTTCCAAATGCTCTCCACCAGAGCCTTTCTCCACCACAGCTATTCTTAACTCGTTCATGCTCTGACTGCTCACACAGCCGTGCTTAAACGGTGCCACGCTATCTCAGCTGTAAGCCCCACTGATGAACGTGGTCCTGGTCTACACTATTGTTATCTCAGGTCCTGGCTCACCTGCTGTCTTCAACTGTAGTGCTTAACTGCTGCTTTGTTTCGAGATCCAGACCCAGCACTTCTGTCAACACACCTCATTCCAGAGCTACAGTGCAAACTTTTATCCACCATGCCAAATTAAAGAGTGGCTAAATGCTGTGAATAAGCTTTCCACAAACACCAAGATGAGACCTACATTATGCATTGAACTTGAACAGAACACGTAATGAAGAGGAGCTTGCGCTCTGGTTGCTAAAGCTTTGGCATACTTTCCAATACTAAAAACTGAACTTGTGGTCGAAGGTAAAACAAATGCCAAAATGATTGACAGCTCAGGAACATATAGGGTATTACAGTCCATGAAAAACTACAGAACACTCATTCTAAGGAAGGCAAAATGCTGAACAGTGTATGCTGTGTCCTGTGCTTGTGGGACTTTCATCCATCCATTTCACCATTTTGCTGAAAAAGCAGTGATCTAACCAGGGAGGATCTAGAAAAGAACAATTTGCTGATTGGGGATTTTAAGGAAAAAGCTTATGTGAAGGAATAAAAAAGGAATGAACTGGGAGATCACAATATGTGTAATCCTGTCCTCTGCGTAGTTCATGCAGCACACCAGAAAAATTTGAAAGTGTAAGCACTTGGGTGGGAAGGCATAACAGTCCAGTAGGACATATCTAGGAGCTGTATGTTGCAAAAAACAAACAAACAAAAAGGTAGGAATAATCTCAGAAAAATTTCTTGACACAGAGATGCGTTAGGCTGTTAATTGTTTCCTGTAAAGAGTTGGTAGAAGCTTCATAACCCAGGAAAACTTAAACTTTTCTCAAGCAAATAATGCAAACTGTCCCATAGGAACTGATTCTGTGCTATCCAAGCAAAGGGGATTAGACCTATCAGCAGGTCTTTTCTATATTTAATTTTTGTGATGCATTTATGGAATGCTGCCCATGTGCCAAACCACAGGAAAGTCTTTACACATTCCTAATTTAAAGAGTCCTTGCTGCAAAGCCCTAAAGCCTCAAGCTGTCCAATTTAAATTCCAGCAGCAGCATAGGCTTTGTTCAGTGTTGAAAACTGTTGGCTCCATGATTATTTTCCATTCAACTACATCATTGCCTGAGTTAAAAATCCCATGTAGAGGTACAAGTTGGAGAGAAAATGGGTATTGGCCTTGTTGGATTGGCTGCCACAGGAGCAGATGAAACCTGGTTAAAGGCTGAAAGAAGCAAATTGACAGGTATCTTATGCACACATAGAAAATATGTAGCTTGGTTTCCCTTGTGGGACTGTCTTCTTTTATTACTCAAGGAGGACTGCAGTTATTCATGAAAAATGCCTGTGAATAAATCCGAACCTGAAAATTACAAAGGGCTAAGGCATTCCAAGAAAATCAAAGTCTCATCATGGGCAATTAACTCATCATTACAGCAGGCTGAAAGAGGGCGATGATTAGAGTCGTCTGATTTTGTCAAACTCCCTGAGCATATTAAAGTTGATAAGCTGCTTCAACAATTTGCTTATAAGCTCAAGAGAAGGTGGAGTGGAGCTGTGTGGCCATCCCAGACCAATCTAAAGCCTTTTGCACTATTTTTTGTCTTTTTATGTGTCTTCCCTTCATGCTGGGCATTTATGTGTATAAGCACAAGCATGTATCACTCTCTAAGGCCACTATTTCTAATCCTGAAAAAAATTATACAGTACACCAGTATTTTCAGCCTTTTGCCTCCACTGATGTTTTTATCAGTTTTAGTAGTAGCACAGTATCCTCTAAGAATATACTCCGGTGACTTGTCTAGCATAGCACTGAAAGGCCTGAGAGATGGATTTAAAATTGATTAGGGGTTGCAATGGTGTAAAAGATGCACAGGTAAAATACAAAGCCTTTTGCTATTTCTCTTGGGAGCTTATATCTCACTATAAGGTACTTGTTAGGTTACTAGTTAGCTTAATGTCCCCTTTGCACAATTTTCATATTTCTCTCAGCTGTAGACTTCCAACCAAAATACGTAATTTCTCCACAGTTTTCATATCTCCAAGTGTGTGCCCGTGCCATCTCTGTGCTCCTCTGGTACTCTTTGCCTAGTGTGCAAGGGCTGCACGGTGTGTATCTCAGTGTAGAAGTCAGCCACGTCATTTTATTTCCTGGATTAGGATCTATAAAAAGTCACATTCCTGGAATCAGGAACCTCCCAAGCCCATCCTGTGCCCAGTGCGACACAGGCGCCTTGCTGCAAGGAAACCCCTCCGCCCTCCTTTTGTAAGATCAGTAACAACGGCGGGTGAGTCCAAGAGCCCACGTTAAAAATAAATGACAAGTCCTAGAGCGATTTCCCTGTCCCCAGAGCAGGGGAATTCATCGCTGTGAACTTTTCCCATTTCCACTGCTCATCTCCTTCCCCCTCACAAGAGCCTGGCATGGAGCCTGTGCGCAGGCCCGCAGCAGAATGGTCTGAAATCTCGTGGGGCTGCCAGGGACCATACACCGTCCTAGCCTCTCCCTCCTCCTCTGCCCTTTCCCTTCTTCATCCAGGCAGAAACGTGTGCTCAGGGGGCCTCCAAGAGAAAAAACTCTCCTCGCTTTGCTTAGACCCTGCTCTGGGTCCCCAGCACCCTCCCAGGGTTTGCTGCAAGGGCAGAGGGGAGCTGGGGAAGCTGGCCACCCAGACCCCAGCAGGAGGAAAAGGTGACCTCTGTCTCTGTCACCTTCTCCGTTTGTTTGAATTGCCATGCTCACCTTGGGAAGTGTAGCAAAACCCAGCATTTCTGGTGATTCGTGTGAGGTGCTACAGTTCTACCATCTTAAAGAAAATGTGCTGTTTGCATTCGTCCATGCCTGCCACAACCTGCCGGGGAGGCTCGTTGGGGACCTGAAGGGGAGAGGGGACCTTGCTGGGTCACAGGCATAGTGCAGCACTGAGATGACACTGCAGATGCAAACATCTCTTCCTTTTTTCCTCACTTTTTATTTATATCATTAAACCTTTGCAAAAGATTAAAGATTCCCCTCTCACATCTTGTCTGTTTCTTCCAGTGGGTGCATTACATGGAGCTGGATGGTGGCACCACTCACACATCCAAAGACATAGATTTGTATAAGGTTAAGGTAAAACTCAGGTGTCGAGGAGCTCTTCTGGGTTTCGGCTCTCATTGCCCCAGGCTTGCTAGCATTGCCTTCTGCAACAACTCCACAGTGGCTTTGTAGATCTGCACAGTGGAAACCATTTCAGACTCTTGGGTGGCTGACGTATGTACACCACTTGCTGGCACGGGTTTCTTCTCCTTAAAAGGCATTGTTTTGAAATGCCATTGAAAATGATCTTCATTCTTGCACAAGTTGTAGGACCCCCTTCCTGTGCCACTGGCTGTTTGGGGAGGAAAGAAGAAAAACAGCTTGAAGTATTCACTTTCTCTTGAGAAGCCCTACACATCCCAGTGCCCTTTGCAGATCTTTGGGCCTTGGTGTGTGTCAGAACTATGGGGGGGGCCATAAGGTCTGGAGGAGGTCCTCAGGGCCTGGAAACATGGCTTGGCAAACTAAATCCCTTCATTTTCATGCCCTGCTCCATCCAAATACATTCAACACCTTGTCCTGCCCTGGTCAAGACTTCAGCCTCGTGTCTCACATAGAGAAGCCAGTCATACACAAAAAAGTAAAACAGGACATCTCTCACAGAAGGCAGAGCTACAACATAGCTCTTCTTCAATTATCTTTTATTCTAAACAATGAAATAGTTTCCACTGTTTGCTGTGATGAGCAATTGCACTTAACTAACCTGCTCCTGAATTTCCTCAATATCAAAGGCTCAGAGACCTGCTTATCTTCCAAGCTTTTAGTATCCTTTGATGAAGGTGACTCTGTATCCTAAGCCACTCTTGCTTTACTACCCATCCCAGTAAATAGTAGCAGCAAGTTTTGAAGTATGGCTATGTCCTGAACTTATTCTTTCTTGTTGACGGGGAAGGCTGAATAGGTCACAGTCTAGCTTCACTGGATGTATTTAGTGCCAATAAAAAGGGTCTCCACAGACTGTGGAAGGTGATGGTTTCTGCTTAGCTGTAGTACAGACACCTGGTTATATCTGTGCAGCAGAGGAGGACTTGACAACACTCATCTATTTTACATAATCAGTCAAGCAGATACTGGCTGATTATGCTGACTTCAGCCTGACCTGAGCAGGTGATGGACTGCATCAAAACTGTAGCTGCAGTCAAAAGTCTTCTGGAGAAAGTAAAATATCACTTATTGATATACTTATCCCAGCACAGGATTGCAAGGGATACACCTTTGTTACCAACACACCACCTTCGTTCCTTAGCTTCTTTATAAGCACAGCTTCAGGAGTTATTTCACATCCCTCGCGAGTAGCTCCCTTTATCACAGCAGTGATATGGCCAGTCTTTCCTCCAGGAGGGTGTACTTGGTTAGAGGCACTTTCAGAGAAGCAGTGGAGGGCAGGGGACACAGCCCGCAAGAGGATGCGTGCTAACATCCATCACTGGGTGTAGAAAAGGAGCCAAAGAGCTCTTAGGGTGTAAGGTGGTTTTGTGAGGATGTGTGTAAAGGTGGTTTCAAAAGACAAAACGTACTGAGCTTTGTGCTCCCTTTTTATGGGCTAGTGTAATCCATCAGGGACTCATTGAAGGGGGCAAAAATAAGATGAGATCTGATCCAGTCAAGGAATTAAGAAAGCAGAATTCCTCCTGAGCTTTACCCAATGCTTTACTGACCTCCTGCTCTAACACATCCCTCATGAAGATTGGTGGTCTTAAGTCAAAGGCCTTGACACCCACAACAAGCTCTGCACAGACAGAGGTGCCCCTACTCATTGCAGGACTGGGGCTCAACTTTGCAAATTTTGTAAGATGAGATTTCTGCAAACTGTTGGACTGCTGACGCTCCCTGTTCTATGAAATGGAAGTTGAGAGACATTGTGTAACATCTGCCCTTTGATTTGCATGAAATATTCATTGAAGGCAGACTCCCACCCAGACCCAGAGGTACAGACGGACCCCTCCAGGCATAACCGGACCTACAGCGTTTGATTAAGAATTCATGTCCCAGGGCTTTTAAAATGTTTTTATTTTTGTGGGTTTCCCCCCTCCCTTCTTTGCACTAGTGCCACACACTTCCTAGGATAGAAATTAGTAGGAGAAAAAAATAATGATGGAGACAGACGAGCAGAAACATCTGTCAGCCAAATGGTCTCTCAAGACTGAAGCTCCAATTTTCAATTTATGAACGGCACTTTTTGTCTCCTGCCAGAGGGTGAATCTGGATGGGTGCCCAGGAGTCAAACAAGAGCTGAGCAGAGAAAGCATCAGCACAGCCAGTAATACAGGAAAAGGTGGAATTTTTGTGGAATCTTCACTCTTTCCTGCTGGTTTCCTGCTTACTCCATGTGAGCAACAGAGACAGCTTTTGTATTTGAAACTGAAGCACAGCAGCTATTCTGGGATGAGCAGATTGAGAAAAATAGCCCATGGATAACCCACTGCCACTAACCTGAGTTTAACCTTTGTTGTAATGTACGATTTGGCTAACAACTGGTCTGATTTCCAGGAGTTTGGTCAAAGTTCTCTTTCTCTTTATTTTATTTCTCTCATTCCTTTGGTAAAAGCCATCCAGCATCAGGGAGGATGGGCACGCTGGAAGTCAGTGCCGTTACCAGACCTACCGATCTCACACAGAATCACAGAATTATAGAATCACAGAATCACAGGGGTTGGAAGGGACCTCTGGAGATCTTCTAGTCCAACCTCCCTGCCAGAGCAGGGTCACCCAGAGCAGGTTGCACAGGATGGCGTCCAGGCGGGTTTTGAATGTCTCCAGAGTCGGAGACTCCACCACCTCTCCGGGCAGCCTGTTCCAGTGCTCTGCCACCCTCATGTTTAGATAGAACTTCCTACATTCAAGTTTGTTCCCATTACACATGAGCAGCTCTGCCTGCATGGGTTTTCCCTCTCATGGTCAATCTGTTTATTGATGTATGTTGATCTACGTGGTATATTAATTCAGAAAAACATTTATCTGGAGATCTCACAAGCTTTCTTTGGTTCAAGGACTAATAACAACCTTTCACTTCAGTATCCTGCTGTTGAAGAACAAAAATTAAGATGGACGTCCACCAAGATGTTTCTTTCATTGTGTTTTAGACTTGGTATGGCAGTGAAGTGGTATGATTTATGCCAAACACTACATCCAGCACTAGGCTGGTGTAAGCTATGTAAGTGTGTGTTTTTATAAAGAGATTACATTTATCTTAAAGCCAGAAGGCTGATGGGGGAACTTTCCCAAGGTCCTGACAGTATTTTGCATAGAAAGGAGGAAAAAAACCCAACATAAAACCTTACAAAAATATACCATACTGCAGTTTTGGAATGGCTTACACTACAAAAACCTGACCTACCTGAGAATAAACCTCAATCAGGCTAAATGGTCTGCTTTTTTTGAAATAAAAGCTAGCTTTCTTTTGAAAGAAAACAGTCCATGCCCCATCCCGAGAAACTGGCCTACAAGAAAGTGCCAGAGGGATGGGAGGCTTGAGAGATAATTTGCTAACCGACACTCTGTTATCGTTATGGCTCAAACGTGATTAATTCCTGTGGAATTTGTTGTAATAATATTAGTCCTGGTGACCTCATTTGTTATACATGTTGCTGCCATTAGGACTCCAATGTGTTACCTAAAAGATACTGAGCTTGTAGCCATCTGTGCTGTACCTGCTGTGAGGATAGCTGGATCTCCTCATCTGCAATTGCTGCCCAATTCTTCCCCCTTGGCAGTGGAAGCTGTCAAAGGAAAACCACTGGCAGTGATTCAGATGGTTTGGGGTTCGGGACTGGCTCAATGTTCCAGCGTGTTCAAACTTTGCTTTGCTGCTGCTCCACTCACTGAGAAATCCACGCTTTGTTTAATTTGTCTTTGCTGAGTTGGCATTCAGTTTTTTGTCATCTTTCATCACCCTGGTCAAAACTCTCCATTTTATCCCTCTTCTTATCTCTCTCTCTCCTGACAGATACTGGGGTCTGCTGACCTGGACTGTTCCTTTCATCTGCAGCATGACTCTCCTCTGAACTTGATTATTGCAAAAACCAGGAAAGATTAAATCAGTTTAAAACTCTTTTTGCCCAATGTATGTGGGACGATCACAGATACTGTCAGAGGTTGCTGGACTCAAATCTTCTACCCAGGGTTTAGAACAGTAATCCATTTTCAATGAAGTGACCACTACAATTCCCTCTATATTGTTTAACTCTTGTACAATTCAACAAGGTTTGTCAGATACTTAGAGTCAGATTAATGCACTTTTCTTAAGTTTGAACTCTGCTCCTAACAGTTACCTGCTTGCTGTGTGCATCCAGCAAACCAGCAGGTCCAGAAGATTCCTGTGTGGGTGCCAGCGCTGGAGAAGACCTTCTGACTGTGCGGTGGCAGGACTCAGGGCTCCTCGGTGCTTCACCAGATCTAGACACTCCCCCTGTAATCCCGTACCTTGAGCTACCTTGATGCCTGTGCTCGCTTTGCAGGTCTGCACTGTAAGGGTAACACACACTGACTCCACAGCAGTCGTAAAATTTCTTTGGTGCAATATATCATTAACGATCAGTTTTGTTGCCCTCCCAAGGACATTTTGTCCTGTTCTTTCAATGTGCTCTGCAAAAATGACTTAATGCATTTCCCTTGGCTTCATTTCATGTCGTTCTTTTTAATTTTAGCCTGTCTCTGAAACCAATGGGATGAAACTGTGCAAAAGGACATTTACGATTGAAACCCAGTTACAATAATGTCCTAGCAGCAAATCTGTAAAACCTTGGCAGCATTTCCCAAGGTAAGGGGATGGAAGGCGTCCCACTTAAATCATGTTAATCTGGGCTCGGCAGGCAGCTCGGGAATGTGCTGCAGGGAACCAGCTTACGCTGGGCCAAAGTGCCTTTCCACTCATACGAATCTTCCCACCCCAGATGTGAGGCTTGAAACAGACACCACAGAGGGCAGACATCTCTTTGTAGTCTCCCTTTTTGAAATAAAATAGAGTTTGGTTTTCTTCTGCCTTACTTTCCAGAAACTGCCCCTGGAAGAAGAGACTGGTAGAAATTTCTAAGAAAACATGAACTAAAGCCAAAGCTTGCTGAGAACAAATTATAAATTAGGCAATGGCAGCAGAAAAGGCAGTCCCTTGGGAACGGCCATCTCATTGGGAACAGACTTACCCCATATGAGCCAGGTGTATTCACTGGCAAGGTTGGAATCTGAGTAGTGCATCTGAGCTGGGAGCTGCCTGTGAAGTGACTGCACGCAGAGGATGTGTTATTACACTGGAACAAGCAAATAGTTTTAAATAGTGAGTCAAGTAGACAAAATAAGGGGGGGGGGTGTCAGAGGGTGAACTGTATTGAATACATTACTGACTATGAGTAATTCCTGCTGCGCTCAAGAGAAGAAAATGAGCTGTTTAAAAGATTCTTATGTCCTCCAAAACACATTAAAAGTCTTTGTTCTTAAATGCCTTTTCTTTTAGCTTAATGACCCAAAAATGTTTTTAACTGCTTTTCCACCAAGTGTGGACCACCCTGGATTTTAGGAATAATCAGCAATGATGCCTTCCCAATCCCAATACTGTTCCCGAGGTATGTCTGTTCTGTACTAATAGTGGGAGCAAAATAGCTTAATGGGCATTTGAGGAGCAACAACCAAGGCAACCCTTCAAAACGTTCATCATTGCATGCAGCCCTGATCCCTGTTGCTTCACCATGCACAATACCTGAGCATGACACCACTGATGCTACCTGTGATGCTTGAATAATGTCACTCTCCTTGGAGAAAAGCCTCCTCCTGCTCTCCAAGCAGCAATGCTCTGCTTGCTGCACAGACCTAGCAAGGGCGCCACATCCCATTCCTGCCTGAACCCCTCACACAGTGTGCAATACTTCACCACTCGTGTTCTTGCTCTTCTGTATCAAAACAACCTTCACAGTAGAAATAATTTTGTGATGCTTTAGACAAGGATATAAATATTACAGTGCTTGAATCATAGTATGGCTGCTGATGGTCACTGAAAAAGAAGAAACAAAGAGCAGTGTAGGAAGGCCCAAGGTTTCCTGATGCTCTGGGATGTCCCAGTTGGCAGAGCAGTGTGTAAACTACATACTTCCCTGATCACGTCCTTCTAGCTTCAGCTGATTCCCAGGCTATGTCTACGCTGCTGAACAAAACATTGCCAGCTTGAGACCTTAAGCCCTGGACCAGTGATCATCTGTCGTGTTAATTATTAACTCACACCCTGGCACTGTTTTAGCCTCTGCTAATAGTACTGTCCAAAATGATGCCTGAACATTGTTTGGACAATATCATAAATCCCGAACCACTGCCAATAGGCAGCATGGGCAAGCGTACAGTTTCATGCTATGAAAATACTACTCTGATGGATTGCAGCACAGGATGTGTGTTCTTTCATATGCTTTGAACTAAAAAAAAAAACCCAAAAAATTAAGGCTTGTGCTGTGGACACAGGCAACTGCTGGGTGTGAAGGTGCTGCCTTCCACTCCTCTTCTCCTGGCTGTGAGGCAGGATGGCCGGCACATCACCTCCCACCCATCAGTGCCAGGCTGCACCGGCCGGACCGTGTCTGACTGCGGGCACCCAGGCTGTCTGGTCTCCTCTGTGCGATCCGGGGGTCCCCAGGGCACTGCTGTGCCACGCTATGGACTACAGGTTAGGAGAGAGGAAGCTTTTGTTTTGGAAGACAAACTCTCCTTTAAAGCCTGCTAAGGGCCAGCCAGGAATGAAAGAAAATGGGAAGCAGTCCCATTGTGCCACTTCAGCCTTTATTGGACCTTAGCAGACTCTTTTCCTAATACATTTAAACAGGCCCACAGCTGAAATGCAGAAGGTTTTAGGGGCATTTGTCGTTCAAGTTCTCTCTGCCAGAAAGAGTTTTCACCACGGTGGTCCCCAGGACCTCTTTTCTAACTGGACATGTGGGAGAACAGCTTGCCAGGAGCAGGAGCAGCAGGCTGGGCTCTGGGCAGCGCTGGCAGGGCTGCCCCAGCCGCCCCAGCAGCAGGTCCCACGGCCACCACAGCTCCTGCCCTGTCTCTGGCCTCTCAGGCCCTGGAGGATTGAAGCCCCTTTCAGAGACAGCGTCTGTCTCAGCCCCTGCATCTCTGCGGCACTGCACAGAGGGAGGGAGAGGAGAGCTGCAGGATAGCACTGAGGCCGATGGCCAGTTCTGCCTAACAAGTACCCACCAAAAGTGGCATGTCTAGGGGAGGTACAATCTTACCGGTCAAATGTGAAAAAAAAAAAGTGTGTGGCAAGCTCAAGAGAGACGCTGAAGCCAGGATTTTCTCAGAAGCATTTAGCATTTAGGATTTGCTCAGAAGCATTTAGCTTCCAATCTTTTCAATGTGAGCTAAAAAACCAGGGGAAGACAAACTTGCTTTCAAGCTATGGCCACAGTGTGTGTGTGTCTGTATAAAGTGAGAAAGGGTTTAAAAGACAAAAACCCCCAAGCTCTCAGGTCATGTGAAGTACGAAATGTTTTTTATTTTTCTCATGGGAACATGATGCAAAAGACTAAGAACCAATAGCTGAAAGAAAAAAGTATCTGAAATATGCATTTATTTTATTCTTCTCATGCTTTTGCAAGTGAAAAATGTTACATATGGAAAGAAATTGGAGAACCCTTTCACTTTATCAAATAAATGAAAGGAAATTTGAGGAAGACCATGCTCCGCTCCATATGCATATATATATTTATTGATTTGCAAAAGATTGATTAAAATGAAAAAATGTGGCCCTGAATAGGGAAAGAAAATGCTTCAGTTCCTGAGAAAATGACATTGCAAAACACATTTTCATTGACAAATTGCACTATTGACAGTGTGACTTGGGAGCTGCTCAGAGGGGATGAATGACCTCTGGGTAGCTATGAGCAGGAAAGCTTGTGGGACCCCAGGAATGGGAGCCAGAGTGCCGCACAGATTTGCAGGGGAGCTCCAGGTCTGCTGCAGGAGTGAAGCGCACCGGCACAGCTGTGCAGCTTATAGAATCATAGAATCATGTAGGTTGGAAAAGACCTTTAAGATCACCTAGTCCAACCATTGACCCTACCCTACCAGGTCTGCCACTAAATCATGTCTCCAAGCACCACCTCTACACGACTTTTAAACACTTCTAGGGATGGTGACTCAACCACCTCCCTGGGCAGCCTGTTCCAATGCTTGATAACTCCTTCAGTGAAAAATCTTTTCCTAATGTCCAGCCTAAACCTCCCCTGGCACAACTTGAACCCGTTTCCTCTTGTCCTATCGCTGGTTACTTGGGAGAAGAGACCAACTCCCATCTCACTGCAACCTCCTTTCAGGTTGTTGTAGAGAGCAATAAGGTCTCCCCTCAACCTTCTCTTCTCCAGACTAAACAATCCCAATTCCTTCAGCCGCTCCTCATCAGACATGTTCTCCAAACCCCTCACCAGCTTTGTTGCCCTTCTCTGGACACGCTCCAGCACCTCAATGTCCCTCCTATACGGTGGCACCCAAAACTGAACGCAGGACTCAAGCTGCGGCCTCACCAGCGCTGAGTACAGGGGCACCATCACTTCCCTGCTCCTGCTGGCCACACTATTCTTGATACAGGCCAAGATACCGTTGGCCTTCTTGGCTACCTGGGCACACTGCTGGCTCATGTTCAGCTGGCTGTCCACCAGGACCCCCAGATCCTTTTCTGCCAGGCAGCTTTCCAGCCACTCCTCCCTAAGCCTGTGGCGTTGCCTGGGGTTGTTGTGACCGAAGTGCAGGACCCGGCACTTGGCCTTGTTAAACCTAACAAGTGGAACAGGCACTGCCATTTTGTCTGCATTATCCTTTGCTCTCCCTCCCCACACGCTCATGGGAACTCTGATCCCACTGTGAAGTGCAGATACTCTTGGTGATTCAGCTGAGGTGTCCTTGCAGAGTAATAATGTCCCTTTTTTTTGCCCCTGCTCCACTGTGATTTGCAGCTGCCATCACTCTCCGCAGCCCAGCCAAACCCACCTGTTTGCACTCATTTATAGAGCTAAATGCTGGCACTGCTCTCCCCCGGGGCTGGCTTCCTTCTCTCAAGATGTGAGCAGCCTGCGGGTCAGCTCGGTTCCTCACCTTGTTTCACATCCTCTCGTCCCCAGCACTGCCACTGGCCCCTTTCCTGTGGGACATTCCAGTGGTGAGTACTCACTGGCACCGCAGCTGACACTGCATCCGCATGCTGAGTGCTCGGCTGTGTGGTGTGGTCTTTCACTCACCTATCCCTTTTGTTCCTCAAGTTTCCCCTGTCTCAGGGCATTAGTAGCATAAAGCTTGTTACAGTGCTTGTCCCAACTGGAAACACCTGCAAAACTTGTGGGGCTATAACTGCCAGATAGTGAGAAGGACCTTTGCAAGGGTCAGGCTGAAGGATGCAAATCTATGCCAACGGGGGAAAGACGGTAGAGCTGATTTCTGTGCCTTGACAGTCAAAGCTGCTCTGCCTCTCTGTGCCGAAAGTCTGCTTTGCCACTGCAGAGTGGATCCCGTACCTGTCCTTGTGAAGGTTATCTACTTGCTGTCACTTGCTTCTGACCCCTGACCTAAGTTGAGAAGGTTGAGTGTGCATCTCCAGGTCTTGGGGTGTAAAAATCACACAGGGATTCCTGCACAGGTCTTCCGTTAAGGCAATGATGGGGAGTATAGATCACCTTTGGACCCCACACAAAGTATCACTCTAGACAAGTTTTGCATGAGCTCCCAAAGGGGCCCAAGAAGGAGCCACCCAAATATGGTATGGGCAGGTTGGAACCTTTTAAAGAGGAATCGGAAGGAGAGTAGTTATACCATGTAATACAAGCATCTCCAATGGAGCCAAAGTTGGAAGCCTCAACTCTCTCTGTGGTCTTTCTCTCTCTCTGTGGCAGGAGGGAAGATCTTTCCAGAGGCCAACTCAGGATAGGCAGCGGTTATGGTGCATCTTCTGGGGGCACTTCTAGGCAAAATGGCATCTACATTTCTACATCAATGATGTGCCTAGCAAGGGAGCTAGGCTTTTAGCTTGGGAAGTTAAATTAGGTGCCTGGCATCGGACTGTGGCAACAGTAGGAGTAATAAGTTTTAGGTGTGTTAATTAGGAGTTGCACAATTTAAAATCATCACTATATTTAAGATGCACTTTGCCATGGAGGCCTGGGGCTGTCATCAACAGTTTAGGGGTTGAATTTAAGGATCGCTCATGTGATCCGGCTCCCGGTACTTCAATCATGGTGATTGCTGCCTTCTCAGTTTTGTCTGTGCTCCATAGTCTGCATGGCCTCCGGGGCTGAGATTGCCTCCCCCCGCTCTGTTTATAGGCCCTGGTAGAGTCAGGCCCTGACCTCTCATACAAATATATATAAAAATATGATTGTATTGCATCACAGTTCGGCAGAGTGATTGTGATAAATACTACCCCTGCCTTGAAGAGTTTGAAACACAAGATGGATGAACTGTTAAGAGCAAGGGGAAGGCATTGCTTTCAAGGTATAAAGTCTAATACAACAATGAATCTACATTGTGGGTCTGTCCAGTGATAGCATTAAAGTCAATTAAAACTGCCTGCCTCCAACCAGGTAGCATAACAGATGGAGGGTTGGAGGAGTGATGTGCGGGAGAGGGTGCTGCAGTCCTGTTGAGGGCAGGTATTCTAAATATTTGGGGTATGACAGGCAGCTGTAGGCTTCTGAGAAAGATTTTCACTTATAATTGCCATTAAGAACAGACATGGCTGAAAACAGGGCTGGAGAATGAGTCAGAGAAAGCCCTGACCTCCCGGTATCTGTATTCTCCCTTGCATGTTCCCTGTTGGACCTCTGTGAGGCTCTCCCACTGGCATTATGCCATAAGGGACAGTAAAGGTGGCAGCATGGCGGGGTTTAAGCAAGAAGCTGATAAGGCAAGACCACCTCTGGTTGCTTTCCCTGGATGCAGTGCCTACATTTACCTGTTTTCCAGAAGAAGCAGAAATGTTTCTGTTTCCTCCCCTACTGCTCTCCCAATCTCTCTCTCTCCAGACCCTAAAGAAAGCAATTAATTACTCCTGCCAATGTGAACCAGAGACGGTGCTTGCACAAAAAGAACAGACAGTTCACTTCTGCAAGTTTGCTTTCTTGGTGTCCCTACTTTTCTGCTGAGGGAGGCAGCCGCTGCCTGCCTGGGAAAGCCAGCCCCTGCTCACCTCTGTGCAGTGGCTCAGCGAGACGACAGAAGCTCAACACGAAGGCAATCCCGTGCGGACACACAACGTGCTCTGTGACCGGGCATCAGACCCAGCACCTCTGCTCACAGGTGCTCCCAGGGAACACTGTTGCTGGTGGGTTCTGAAAGCACACTGTGCTTTAGGGAGAGGTGCTGGGATGAGGAGGGATGAGGCAGGCAGTGGCTGTCATGGTTTTGATCATTGCTTGGTTTGGAGGTCAACAAGAAGGAGGTTCCTTAAGATCACTGTAATTAGCAGACCCTTCTTTGTTTTCTTAATCGGGTCCTAGCAGAATGCTGTAGCTGACATAATGGTACCAGAGGTCACATTTTAGCTGGTAGGAAGGCGATTCCCAGGGCAAAGTATTCAGTAATGCTGCTTTTACTTCAGTTGCGGTCATTCAGCAGGACTGCTTGAAGCTTCCTGGGAAAACGTCTCTGCTACTGCTCCACCACTCCGTCTTCTGGGCCCACAGGCAGACACAAATCTTTATTTGCATTATTTTTACATGAGCTTTAAAAATAAAATCCAGCCCCCAAGACTGAAAAGTCCTCCTTGTATTTTTCTGGCCAGCAGCTCTTTCCCTGGAGAGATTGTAAGCCTAGGATTGCAAAGAATGTTCCCATGCAGTTTCCACAGCACCACCCGTCAGGGAAATCGGGTTCTTGCCAACTATCGGGCCATCGGAGAAGCAGCAAGGGCAACCAGGGATCCCTCCGGCGGCCTTGCCAGGCAGACCGGGGAGGGGACACCGGCTCCCCCGCCCCGGCTTCGGCAGCCGCGCTCTGGCAGAGGCGGAGCCGGGGCGGAGCAGGAGCTCTTCCAGACCTGGAAACCGCAGCGGGGCTCCCGCACCCACGGCGAGGACGGGGAAGCGGAGCGGCGGCGACACCCGGCGGCGGCGGGAGGGAGGACGGGGCCGGAGGGGCCGGGCCGAGCTGTCGGTGCTCTCCGCGCCCCGGGGCTCGGTGCCCCAGGCCCCCGTTTGAGGGCGGGGGGAAGCCCAGCGCTGCGGCTCTCCGGGCCGGAGGAGCGGCGGTCGCACGGATATAGAGGTAACGCTTCGAGCAAGAGGGAGCCTTGCAGGAGCTGGGCACAGAGGCCGAGCCCTGGGAGAGGGTCTGCTGGTTTCAAACTCTTCCTCCAGCTTTCAAGAAACACGCTTACCTTGGACCTCCGCTCCCTTAGCTGTTTTGTGGGCTCTGGTTAGGTCTGGCCCCTTCCCCGTGCTCTCTAGTCTTGGCTAAAGTGTGTGTCCTTTTCCTCAGGGTTTCTACGGACTATTTTTAAGAGCAAGGTCACAGCTAAAGAGGTTGAGGACCCTGTGCGTTTTAACAGCTGTGTTATCTGGATGCGCAGTGAGCAGATTGGTTTGGGTGTGGAGAGGGAAGGAGGACAATGCAAACACAATCCTAGAGGAGACTAGAGCAATGTGAGCACAGCGTGGTGGGTTTTGATGCAAAGCACGTTCCTGCCACGTTTCTTTCCCTTTCCTTGCATCAGTTACCCTAAATTTGGCTTTGTATCTACTAAAAAATTGCAAATCCTTAGGTAAAACCTTAATATAACATACAGAAGCGACACACAGCAGAAAGTTTTTAAAATATTCATGCCTGTCTCTGGGCCCTGCTGAATTCTATGCTGAGGTTTCCCCTATACAACACTGCAAGAGCAGCTTGGTCCTTGCTTGAGAACACCACACCTGCAAAGCCCACCCATCAGGCTAGAAATTGACCTGCTTAGAAAAATTACCCTGCCTCACAGAGTGACCCTGTCTGCTCCAATTTTAAGATTCAACATTCGTACGTATTCGCCCTTTGACAGGGAGCCCTGAGAACAGCCCTGACCCTATGGAGACCTCCGATCTGCCCTGCCGGCAGCCTGTAGACCGCCTGTCTGGTTGCCTGTTGGCATTTTAACCGGCTCAGCGGGGTAATCAGTGCTCTGATGCTAATACCTTACCCAGGCAATGTGCTCTGAAGAGCAATTTGTTGTCTCTCTTGGTGCCAAGTGTGCAAGTTCACTGTCTGGATAAGGATGGGGTGCTGCTTAAAATACACTTTTTATGTGCCTTGTTGGATTTGTGCAATGTTCCGTAAGCTGCTTTGAAAGGAGTCAGTTTGTTTATATACTTGAACTCTTTGGATTGAAGGTTTTCAAAGCTCATTGGCATTCACATCCTGGGATAAGATTAAGCCATCAGGTTCAATAAAACCTCTCCCCTTTCTTATTTTCCCATATTCTTGCCTGAAGGAGTCTGATTCATACCTGATGTCAAGCAACTCAGCTGCTTTGGGAAAGGGGGAGAAATCCTCAATTACTACAAGCTGGCATTTCAGCCTGCATCCATGCTCTAGGCAGTATCATGTGAAGCATTGCAGTGGGAAGAGGTGTTCTGATGGAATTTTACTGGAGTGGAAAATGTCCTGGAATGTCTCAAGAGGTCCATCATGCAAGGGAAGATGCGCTGGAAATAGATACTGAGTGTTGGAAATATTCTGGTCTGTTTGATGGGTCTGTCCCAGTTCAGCTATAGCATGGAGGCATATGATTTAATGAGTACTCTCTTAAGAGTCTCAGAAGAAGAGAAAGGACTGCCCAGGCTATGAGGACTGCAGTCTTCTTTCAAAGTCTAGTTTTCCTCTTGGGAAGGGTGAGAAACATTGCAGGAAGTCAAGGCAATGCTTACAAAAAACAGGGCTCCCACTTTTACAAAACTTGTTGGCAATTGTACCAACCCACACAATTTTGGGGGGGCTTTTCTTGTCCCACTGTGAAAAGGTCTGATGAAGCAGGTGATCCTGCTATGAGAGGTGGGTTTTGGGGACAAGAGCTGCAAAAATCTTCTGTGTCCAAACAGGAGAGGACAATGCAATAGTTATAGGGAGGCCCCGCAACATGATACAGTCTGACCTCTCAGTCCATGAGGTACGTTGTACAGCAAAACCCCCTTTTGTTCTGTTACAATGGTTTCTGCAGCTGAAGAGCAGCTCTGGTCTTGGGGAAGCACTTCATTGCCACAGAGGATGATGGCTGATGTAAAGCCAACTGTCACTGTTGAGCAACACAACATGCTAGCTGCGAGCTGGAGCCTAGTGGTCACGTACTTCCCTACGACAATGACTCTGCAGCAAAGGCAGCAGTGTTGAAATGCCCTCTGTGTGCTAAAAGTGGGGTGAGCGATAAGCTGCACATCTGCCTCCTCCCGGAAGCCCGAAGTGAAGGGTCCGAGAACGGCAAATGCTAACATCTTGGCGATGCTGTGGTGGCTGCCTGTGGGAGTGCAGGACTGATAACCATTTTGGTATTGTAGGTATTCCTGGTACTGTTGGTCCCATGTTGCTTCTGCAGTTGTTTCTGAGGCTTAACCGAAGAGCAGAACATCTGCCCAGGGTTAGACAAGGCACCGGCCAACCTGACACCCTATCGCTTGGGATTTGCCAGCAGCAGATGCCAAGGGAAGAGTGGAAGAACAGGGCAACTGGTATCTCTCTAGTGCAGTCTGGGTCTCCAGTTATCTGCGACTCGGGAGCCTTTCAGAAGTGGTATCTCTGGACTTAAAAGACCTGATGTGTTTTTCTTCCCTGACTTTCCCAATTGCTTTTGCCAGCAATGGCCCCTTGATCAACAGGAGAGGAGCAGTCTGAAATGACCATCTCAGAAGACCGCTCTGCAGAGCTGCTTTTTCTGGTGCATTCCCATGCAGAAGAGAACCTGGTAGAGTTCAGAGACTGTAGTTGCAGAGCAGGAGTGTGCGAGTTTAACATAGGCCTTTGCTTGCCATGCCATGTAGCAATCAGCAGGGCTTTGTACCCAGGATGTTCATTTGATAAGATCTCCAGAAACTGGCAGCAGAGAAGCTTGGCTAATACGTGGTTTCTGAAAGTAATATGGAGACAAAAGTAATTTAGTATGTTCAGTAAAAGACAATGATTGGCATCAGAAGCACAATCTCTCCCTGCCTTTGTTGTTTGTGAAAAAGAATCAGCATAATCCCATCTTTTTGACAACTTAAATGCTTGTTAAAAATTTCTGATGTTTAAAAACAAATAAATAAATAAATAATGTGAACCCAGGGCTGTCTTTCCAGTATGCCAGGGCTGGATTCTGGTCTCAGGGGATGATGTGTATGGAGTAACTGTACTGACATGAGCAGTGAATAAAGTGCAGCTCCATAGCTCCTGATTTCTTTAAGAGGTAAAGTCCATTAATCTTTCACACCCAGAATAAGACTTTACTCTTTGCCTTGCCACGTAACAAGATTACTGCAAGAGAAAAGATAGTCCTTCGAGGGAGTAAATATTGGAAAATATGGCTTTATTTTTCAATGATGTGCTGCAATTAAGGAGATAGATGGCTGCAATATGAGCTTATTTTGAGGTAAAACCTCTAGGCAAGGTTGCGATTCTTACTCAGCACCTGCGAACAGAGAACTGGTCTTGACTGAACAGAGATTGGCAGACTTGGGGAAAACAAATGCAAGTCTGATTTGCATCTACTCCTATAAAAATGTAGGTGTACTAATTAAGATGGAATAAGAATGAACCCACTTGACCTCTGGCTGGTGCTATTTTTCTGCTTCTTTAGAATTACAATATTAACACTACTAATATTCATTTTATGCTATTACTGTAAATAGTGTGTATCGTACAGGATGTCTTTTGGGTCATTCAGTGGCTGTGACAGTTAGTGGGGGTTTTTTATCTGTTGCTGTCCATCTGAAAAACAGCTTTGAACCTCCTGGTTTGTGTCTTTGTTTTTCTCTCACTCTCTTTTTTTTTTTTTTTTCTTAACCAGAGTTCTAAAATAAAAGTAACAAATGCATAATCAGCCATGAACAGAGGCATCCTCCGTTTGCTGGAGTCCAGTCACCGCTGTGCACCCGCGTGTAAAGGGGGCAGGAAAGGAGGGTGGTATTGCTTACAGCAAGTCTGGAAGGTCCATGCGGTGTGTTGATTTGTTTTTTCTTTTCTGAATGAGGTAAAGTATGGAAATGGAAACAAGGTGTTCACGCAACTGAAAGTCCAGGTTAGCCAGTGAGGCAGGGTTCAGCTGAGCGTGCATTTTGCTGAAGGAACTAGCAAGCAGGCAGACTAGCGATGAAGTCTTATGTCCACAGGCAGACTAGTGGTGAGGCTGCAATTTCTCTGACCTAGCTTGCTGGCTGAAGAGATTCCTCCCAGCTGCAGAGGTTAAAGGCCAGGGTTGCGGGAGGATCTCCCCAGTGAGTTCCTCCATCATGCACAGCTCAGCCTTCAAGGAATAGTTGTCATTTTTTCCTGCATTGTTGTAGGGTTTTTTAGTGCCTAGAGCTAAGCTGTGGCTTCCTCAACCATCTTCTGGAGGGAAGGAACCGTGACAACACTCACCCCATCTTGCTCCCTGGAGAATCTAGAACCAGGAGTGCTTCCAGATGTAAGGCTCAGGACTGCTCCTGGTCTCCCATTTCCTCCTCCCCTTCCCTCAACCCACTATGGTCACTCATGTGAAAGACCTTCTTTGTACTGTTTTTCCCCTGCGTGCATTCATGCTAGGCTCACAACGGACCCCTCAGCTTCGCCCAAACAGCACCTGTAATGCTGAGAAGTGCCAGAGGTCATCAGCACCTTGTCACCTGGACAAATTGCCAAGGGCGGTGTGTACAGCTGACTGCCGGAGGATTTCTGACGCTGTGCTGCAGGGCAAGTCAGCAACTGCTGCTCACAGAGACAGCTCAGGAGAAAGTCCAGTAGCAACTGGCCCTTCAAGATTTAATCTGAAAGCTCTTCAAGGCTCAAGGATGGAGGAAAATAGTTTGAAAATGATACTTAAAAACAGTTAGCCAATGCAGGAGTAAATAGTATTCTTCACCTGGGAGAAGAACCTGAGGGAGAGTGGTTTGGTATTTTTGAGGTTGGTGTATGAATAATTTGTATTTGCATCTCTTCATATGGTGGCTCCAAATCTGATGGCCTCAATTCTGGATGCTGCTGCATGGCAGAACTGGGTTGAGTGAGCAAACTGAAATGACAGTCACTGATGACTGGAATCAGGCCTGACTTGGTAACATATAGCTTTAATTCCTTCATCAAGAGGAGTATGTTGGCTTTGAAGATATTTTTGCTATGAAGTCTCCTAAGGAAAGATCTCCTGGCATCCTGTGAAGGTACGCTGAGCAATGGACCAGACTCTGCATTCATCTGGCCCTGGCTAAGCTGGCATGGATTAATGAGTGCAGAGCAGCACCACTGTAAAATGATCCCCAATTTGTCTGTGTCCAGTACAAACCTGCTAATCCTTCATGCCTTACTCCATGGCAGGTAAAAAGTACAAGAACTTGAAACTACAATGCAAGAGAACTTGCTGCATGCTATTCAAATGGACTGTGTGACCCATTTTTAGCCACTTTTTTCAAGTTGTTTTCCAAGAAAATGTTGTGGTTTGGGGAACAGTACGCAGAAACCTCTGAGACAGTATTTGCTGGCAGTCTGTAATCCCCCCAGCTTCTCTACCTCCTTTCTTCCTCTTCCCAGAGCAAGCCACAGAGCTCATGCTGCAAACGTACTGAAAAAACTAGCTTGATTAGGAAATGTTAAGTGCAATTTCAAAGCTATTGCACAGAGTGGAGTAGTGTGGTGACATTTGCAAACTATAGAGGAAATCAGCTTTGCTGTGAAACGTCCACCTTGGGCATCAGTATTGGCCTATAGGACTGTGCAGCAATTGGGTGCAGTGCCAAGCAGGGTGTCCTGGCTGGAGGGAGACGCTTGATCTCCCGCTGTCCCACTTCATGAGGCTCAGGTTTGTGGTGGCATGTTTGCTAGAAAGTCTTCATTGACTGAAGCTCACACTGGCATACAGAAATAAGCTTTAAGCCGACAGGTTTGGATAGTGCCATTGGGATGCAGGCGAGGGATTCAATGCAGGTTGACAGTGAAGAATCTCAGCTTCTAATGGGAGGTTTGCAGACATGCCCTTAGGCCTTTTTGTTGAGTGTCTTGCTTCTTTTTACACTGATTCAGTTTCATTACTGTTTGGGTAATTTTTTATTAGTTTGTTCCTTGCCCTAGATATGTAAAGTCAATAATAATTTGTGTGACCACCCAAGGGGAGCATGAAATATCCAAAGAGCATTTTTCCACATGACTCAGATCCCACATTTGCAAGGCTTGCTACCCTGTGTGGCCAGATGCCACAAAAATGAGCAGGACAAAATCACCAAAGTTGTGAAAGGTGTCCTAAACTCCTGAGATCCGAAGGGCCTGTAGGAGTCTGCAGTTTGGAGACTGGGGATCCACATCCTTTGCGAGAGGGCTGTTTTTACCTACCAGCCTATCTGCAGATTTGATGCTTTTCACAATTCTTTTTTGAGATGCAGTGGCCAAAAAAGATCACTTTGATTAACTGCTCTGACCTCTTCACTAACAAATGCAGTGCGTTTTGACAGTTAACTTTAGAGCAATATGGGGACGTGTGCCATGAAGATGAAGCCAATCTTGCTCTGAGCATTGCAGTTCATTCAGGGCAATTTAATTTGTGGAGGCGTGTGTCGACATCGCTTTTGTTCTCCTAATGAAAGCATTTGAATAGTCTATACATTTTGCGTATATATATATGTAGTCCTGAGTCTGTTTGTTTGTTTCTTTGCCTGGAGGCCTGAATCAATTCTGACCCACACTGTTGTACGTTAACACAAGTCCCAGTAAAGTGCAGGGAGTCCCATAGATGTAAACGGCATGTGAGGAAGATCAGAAATAAGCTGCAGTTCTTTATCAACCATGTTGCAAACTTGGTGTAGAAACTAGCAAAAAGGACTGAATAGTTCAAATCTTCTGTTTATGTAGCAGAAAATGAAGGGAGATGCACAGTGAACTGCTGCTGTTTGAGAAGATGATTGGGAGATCTTTGCTAGAGATGGATGTGGACTGAGGATTTTGGATCTGAATTTAGGTCTGGGCTTTTAGAAATTACAAAATGTAGTGGTCTTTGCTTTGGGTGTTCTCAGTCACACATGTTTTTTTTTAAAATTCAGCACTGATTGACGTTCCGGTAAGAGTGACCAAACATTTTGTTTTTCAGCACTTTCTTTGTGCTGCATCCCCACAAAGAATGGAAATAAAGCATCTGCCCTGTTTTCTTTCGATAGACCTTGACCTGGAAGTTCACCCATTTCAAAGCCTTTTGGGTACAAGTAGGAGAAAGAGAGAGTGAAAAAGAAAGCCTGGAAAAAAACCTATGCAAACTACATGAACAAACCTACTTCTTTCCCCCAATTAAAACCAAAGCAAAAACAAAACCAAACCACCCAGACCTTTCCATTCCTCTTTCATTGTATATTTTAAAACCCAGGCAGATGAAAGAGGAACAGGATAGTAACGGTATTCCTCATTACCTAACTATCCCTCGGGCACGAGGGCCAGGTTTTGCTTTTAGCAGTAAGGTTGGCCTCACTAAGTGTCTGCGTGGAGGCTCAGGAGTAGCTTGTGAGCACTCCCAGGGAGCTCGGTGTGTATAGTTACTCAGAGGCATGAGTGTTTTCCAGATCAGGGGTTTGGACAGAGCTGCAGGAACATAATAAAATATGTGGCTGCAGCCCAAGCGTGCTGATAACATAACTGAAACCTGCTATATTAACGCAGGCCCCGACAGCAAGCACTAGAGGATCTCCATGTGGTTTGGCTGCAGAGCTAGACAGCAGTGGGAAGGCTAGGAAAGGAAAACCTGAGAGGCAAAAACTGGAATGGAAGGGCAGCAGCTGAGGGCTGGGAGTGAGAAAACCGATCCTACGAGAAGGATCCGAAAGTCTCCATCGCACTGGCACAGCTAGCTGACGGCAAACATGCTTGGTATAATGCAGACAGAGTGACATATTTTTAATGAGTCCTGACCTTACAAAATATGCTATCCACCATACTGGCTTAGAGAGGCTAGGAATGTCACTCTAAAATTCCTGCTTTTGCTTGAAGCAGTTTGGCTTCTGCATTGCCAGTTGCGCTACCAGCTTGATCACAGACAGCTCGTTGGCCCCTGTTTCCAGAGCTGTGCTGACTGGTCTTGCTCCCAGCCAGGTTAGATGAAAATAGCACTAAGAGGTGACGGGATGCGTAACTTAGAGCACCTGGTATTGCAGGCAGTCCTGGAGAAGACAGGAGGTGAGGAACAGCGGAACTTGCTTTGGTTATAACTCTAAACAAAACACTGGTATTTACTTTTCTGCTCAGGTGCTGTGGATGTCGAGCTGCTCCAGAGACAGGGACCTTGGCTGACGCTGGCGGGTGTGTGGAGGGACTGGCAGCGGTGGAAGCAGAGGACCAGCACCGGCTCTTCCGTCAGGTGCTGTCTGCCCACATGAGTGCCAGGGAACAGAGGCACAGAGGTATTGCTGCCTGCATCCATGCGTTCAAAAAGGAGACAAGCCCTGTGGGGAACATTTCAGAGCAAACTGCCAGCACAGGCTGGCGAGTCAGCTCTCCCCTGCGAGCAGAGCCCTGCTCCTATGCAGCCAGAGGGGTAAGAGATCCTTCTGGGCAGAGCATGGGAATGAGCCTGTCTCCCGAGCCAAAGCCTTTCTGGTAGTCTCTGCGTCCGCGGCCCTCCCCAGCCCTCCTCATGGCTCCTCTGGTCCTCTGCATCCAGGGCTGTGGGGACTGACTGCTGCGGGCCAGGTGGCTGTGAGGTGGCCAGAGTTGGGGCAGCCAGTGTGGCTGCTCGCACAGCTTCCCTGGGGACCTGCCCTGTGCCACCCTCAGCTCGGGTGCAAGGAGGGCAGCTGCCAGCTCCATGTGACCCAGGCTGCTGAGGTGACACGGTTGCAGGGGGCAAAGGCGCGAGGTTCTTGCCCTCCCCCAGCCCCCTCTCACCCTGCTTGTGAGCTTTGCACCCCGGTGGCAGGATGGGGACAGCTGCTTTCACAACCTGGACGTGTTGTCACTCACATCCAGACATTTCCTGTTATCTAACCTCAGCCTTATCTTCCCCATTCGCAGCTTCCTCTCGAAGGAGGAGCGGCCCCTTCAAAAACGAGCTGTGTGCCTGGGCTGTGCCCCCACTGCGCTCCTCCTGAACGGCCCCACGCCACGCCGGCCCCACGCCATGCCGGCCCCACACCGCTGGCCCTGCCCGCCTTGGGCCAGGCTGGCTCAGCACGGTAGGTGCCAGCTCCCCATCCTGCCTGGCGGAAGGGGTGGCTGGGGACAGGGGAGGATCAGTCCCTTTGGGGGGTCACCTCCCGTTTCTCCTCTGGGAGGTCCCAGAGGACCCACAGGGGTTGGGACACTGAAATCCACATTCCTGGCATCGCAGAAAGCTGTCTTCCCACCCCACGTTACACCTCGAGCTTCGGGAGGACCGAACTGCTTCCCCTTGGCGTTGGGAGCACGTCTGCCTGAGGCAGAAGAGCTTTTTGATACCTCTCTTCAGGCGGAAAGCAGTGGTGGTGTGCCGGGTGTACTTTGGTAAGGGCAGGTTAGGGCATGCGAATGCCACTGGTCCCAGCCAGGGACCATGATTCATTGATGAGGTTGAGTTACAATTAACAGCAATAGTGATGTGTACGTAATCCCTACTTGGTACCGGGGTGCGCGTGAGCGTGCTCCCCCCAGCTCGCACACATGCACACGCTACAGATGAGCTGCTGGCAGTAGGGAGATTTTGATCTAAATTAGTCATAGATGAGACAGCGCACAAAGAGCAGGGGAAGTTGCGGGATGGAGGAGGGTTTTACCAGGGAGAGACGGTGTCCCAGCTGCGTGTGAGCGTGCTCTTCAGCTCCTTTTCTCGCTGTCCCAATGGCTTCAGGATGGCAGACAAAGGTTTACTGCGCACCCCTCTTCCCTCCCTTCGGGCGTCGGGGGTGTGAGCAGGGGCAGGGGCAGAGTCCGGTGCGCTGGGTCAGGGGCTGGGGGGCTCAGGTGAGTGCGGGGGCTGTGGGAGGGCATACAGCCGGTGGCCTCCAGGTAATGGGGGGTTTACTGGGCCCTTCCCAGGTGCTTTTGGGCAAGCCATGAGGTGCCAGTTGTGGCGTTTCTGGTTCCCGGCCTCACGAGCCGTTCCTGCATCCGTTGCTGAAACCCACAACCTCCTCGCTGAAGTACTTAGCAGCTGCAGAACGGCGCCTTGCCTTTCAGTGCCGTACAGCCAGCCCAGGCCTGGGGTCTGGATCTGACTTTTGAACGTCCCCAGCCTCCGCGGTGGTTGGCCTGCCCTCCACTGGGGCAGGTTTTTGCCACAAATGGCTGCCTGCCAGGAGGGGATGGTTTGCTCCTGGGCACTGGGGGAAAACCTCCCTGGCATTTGGGGTCTGAACCCCTGTGTCAGGAGGGGGGGTGGCTCCATCAGGACCAGCCAGGTGCCTCTGGAGACCGTGTGAAATGAGGGCACCTGCGCGGCAGCGGTGTTTCCGCACGGCATGGGATGGAGGGGAGCATGGCATTTGGCAGCTCCTGGGAGAGAAGCATGGGTCTGCGCAGGTGAGCGGCTGGTGGTGCCCCCCACCAGGGACACTGAGGACATGGGGGCAGTGTCAGGGCAGGAGGTATGAAACCCCGTGGTTTCTCATTAGAAGCGGGGCATGTTTTTCTGCAGAGGAGAGTGGTGAATTACGGTTTTCACTTTTTGGAGCAAATTTGAAGAGGAAGTTGGGACTTGTAGGACAAGATGGAGGAGAAGTTTATCGTGAAGCAGGGCTGAGGAAGGAGGGATTGCTTTAGCCTAATGACAAAAGCAAGGAAAATAAATCAGCGTACACAGGGCTGCAGGGATGTTGGGGTGACAGGGTGGCATGGGTGGCGGCAGTGGGAACACGTGACTGGTTTTATGCTTCCCACAGTTGCTTGGGGACAGCCCTCACTGGAGCACTTTGGGCTCTCTCTTACGTAGGTCCTCTCCAAAGCTGGAAGGACCACCGCACTTTCTGGATCACAGTTTGCAGGAGCTTCCTTAGGACATGGCAGCTGCTCGCCACACTGTCCTGTAAGCTGCAGCCAAAAGACAGCTGGAAGCCTGGGGTGAGGTGGCCAAGGGATGTCCCAGCCTCTCTAGAGCTGGAGGGACAGGGCATCACCTCCTGCCTGACACCTACTGGTTTTAATGAGAGCAGGGACAAGGGTGTCATGAAAGCTGTTTCCCTGTGCTGCTGTTGCTCTGCTCATGCTGGGGAACAAGTGATTTGTATGCCATGGAGATGGGTCCCTCTTTGCCCACGTGAGCCCCCTTGGAAAGCGGAGTATGGCCTCATCAGCAGCAATAGCGTCCTTAGCCTGGAGTTGCTCCCTGCGGCAGAACAGGCAGCCACAGAGCTGCTTTGGCATCTGCCAGCTAAGGAGCAGGAGTTATTAATTAACTGACTGCACCATTTGGCCTCTTGCTCTATTTTTGTATTGTTAACTGTCTCATCCAAGTCAGCAGATGTGCTACAGAGAACTATGCTTGGATATACAAGCCCGACTTGCCTGTGATGAAGCCTGCCTGATAATGCAACCCTTTGGGCTGCAGCTCCAGGCTTTGCTGAAGCCTGCCTGATAGATGAGATGGACCTTACTGAGCCAAATATTCCATCGTTTGTCAGGCAAAGCTCCCAGCAGTGTCAGCTGCAGGGCTGGGAGGACAGGAACATCCTATAAGGAGCAGGACAGCATCCAGTGGAAGTCTGCCATGAGTAAAGCCTCATTTGAGTTTGCCTCTTTTATAACGAAGGCTTCCAGCTCCTAGGAGAAGCACGCCCGAAGGTCGCTGACGGGCAGGGGTTCAGCAGACCCTGTTGCCCACAGATCTGTGGGGATTCTTGCTTTCAATCCAGGCTGTGATTTGGGTTTCACTAAGTGGAAAACAGGGATGGCCTTAATTCCAGTTCAAATCCTGCATAAGAAGTGCATATTTTGAAATGGCTGCAGCCTGCACCTTGGGGCACTGCTACTCGGCACGTGAAAACCACACAGCCACACTTTTATGCATGCTGTTATTAGGCTTAGAGTCAAGTCTATCCAATAATTTTACTTTTCTCTAATTTTCGTCACAAGTTGTGGAGCAATCTGATGGGCCTGTAAAAATACCTGAGAGATGACATTCGGCTTGGAGGGGGAAAGCCGAAGGTTTCTGTGACTTTGATAAGGGACTGACTGAAGAATGCAGGAAGAAGAACTCTTTCTGTTTTTCCCTCAGAGTATGCAGTTGATTGCTCACTCTGTTTCATAGCACTGAGCTATTACTTGGAAATACCCACTTCAGCTTGAAACCAGAAGCTCTGACAACGACAAATCCATTCAGATCAGATACTATCGTTCTGGGGTAGGGTAGCAAGCTCCATTCTCATCTGCTGATAGAATTATCTCCACTGTGTACCCTCTTATCTGTCACTGACAGCAACATTTCAACTGGCTGGTTTTCCCCTCAGAAAGCCACAGTGGGGGATTATTTTAAGCTGCAATTGCAGAAGCAGTGCTGACTTGTTTTTTGTTGTGTGTTTTTTTGCTTGGGTTTTTTTTTTTTTCTCTTTCTCTCCTCTCCCTCTCAAGGCCAGATCTTCCACTGTTAGAAATCAGCATTGAACTTGAGGGAAGTCTGGTCACTGATACCTGCTGAAGAGCCCGCTCAGTCTTTCTTCATGCAGCCTCCCCATCACACTTTGATATGGCTGAGAGTCCTGTTGGGGGTGACGGGTTCATTTTTGGTTTACCCCTGTGCTCTCATTAGTGTGTGGTGTCTAACCCTCACTGAAAATTGCTTTCAGGCAGAGAGAGTTCATCCCTCCTTTATTAACATCAGCAACAACTACGCAAACCGTTCAGAGCTTGTTTAAAAAAAACTTTTACTTTTCATAGTACAGCAGAGTTCAATGTGGAAGAAGAGTAATTTGACCAACCGCACTGACAGACAGACTTGAAATAAGGACCCAGGTGTCTTTATAACTGGTCTGTTGCTGAAACCCACAGATCAGACTATTTTGAATTAAAGAATGTTAACCCAGAGTCTTGGCTGCGTTAAAACATTTGCACAGGGGTGACAAAATGCAGGGAAGGCCCAAGTCCCTGAAGACAGCTTGGCACCCCTCTCCCATGACCAGTGCCTGGCTGCTTCGTGCTGCAGAGTATCGCTACAGTGGCGCAAGAGCTTGAGAGAGATAACAGAAATCAGTTTTGATTGTGCTTAAACCAATATGTCTTTTGCTAGGCTGATCTTAAATCAGCTTATTCACACTGTTTTCTAATGCTCATGAAATACATGTGCTTCTTTTATCCATTGCAACATGATTCTTTTATCTGCCAGGGTTGAAATTCATTCTGAATTAGGAACCAGAACAAAGAACTGTTCACTATCTACATCTCACCAAAGGCCTAATGTGGAGGGCAGGGGGAATGTAAGAATTGCAAAGCCTTTGTAGTAACCCAGTCGAGAAACTGATTTTATCTTTAAAGCTGTAGCTGTTCCCTCGCTGTTAAATCTTATTTCACTCTTTGCTGGTTTCAGAGCACGTATAAAGAATAGGCATTTGACATTACTATTTTTTATTTTGTGCTTTCACATGAAAAAGCCTTCCCCTTTCCAGGTATATTTCTATGTGTGGAATACTAGATCAGATCCTATGGTAATGGATTATGTCAGCGTATGGGGGTGGAAACCTCCATTTATTGCCAGAGAGGCTTTTTCTGCATGCTGGAAATGAAGCAGAAGAGGGTTAGTTTGACAAGGGAAGAGAAAGTTTCACTTCATTCCTAAAGTTCATTGTTTCCCTACGTGGCAGTTTGGTTTTCATTTAGCATCACGATCCTTACAGTGATTCTACCGAAAAAGTGCAGCTTCCTACTGATGGCAATTGGACTTTGCGGGAACAGGAGGCTGCTAGGGCTGCTTTTTGTTGCAAAAGCCAACACATATAGCACTGGACTTTGAGCCAGTGCTGGCAGCTGACCTTGCCTCCAACAGAGTCAACAATGAACTCCTACATGTATGCCCAGGGGCAGAGTTGTACCTCTTTTTCGGATAGGCTTTAAGAGGTGCCTCTTCAGATCTGAGGTCTAGCTAAAAAAAATTGATTTTTAGCTATCAGTGGTACAATAAGAGGTAAAACCCTGAGCCTATGCCTGCCAATAGAAATTTTGTCTTTGGCATGCATGGAGCCACCAACCTATGTGAAATACAGAGACCCCATCCCATGTTCTTTGGGATCTGTCAGACTGGTTACAACTGAAATACTCACATATCTAGAATTAGGCTCTTATCTAAGTACCTTACGATACAAGGACACTTGGGCATGCGTGACAGCTTGAATGCAAAATTACCACAGGGAAATGCATAAAAGGAACTAAATGTGAGAAGCTTGAACAACTTATTTAAAGTTAGGCGGTTGAAATGAAAGCTGTGAAAAGTCTCTTGGATCGTCATGCCCTTATCTCTGTCCAGTGCAAAATTGCTCCCTCGCAATGTGTTCTCTGGGTCTTTGTCTAGACTTCGTGTATCTAGAGAGACATTGATCTTCACGATGTTGTACCGAAATGGCATGGCTGAGTATTTACATGGGCATTTTGTCAATATTTCAAGCTACCAATGTAGCCATATAGCTAAGGCAGAAAGCTAGTCTGGAGCTCTCAACATCGTTTTTAGCTCCACAGAGCTTCAGCCATTGAATTAATATAGTGGACATTTTCCTCAGTAGAAGGCAGTGTCTGCTTGTGTGGTTCTGTCTGCCAAAGCGTTGCGGGGGGAAATACGGGAGGGATAATGATGATTTTTGCTAACTGGAAAAAGCCTCTGAAGTTAATAGCAGCTTCAGCCCTTCTTTTCCCTCTCCATTTGCCCAGGACGGCACTCCACGAAGACCTCTGCGACCCCCACCGAGATCTGCAGTGCAGCACTGCGTGTATTTGACAAGCTGAGTTCGACACTCAGTGTGCAGAGTGTCAGTTTGTCAAATACCCCAAGTGAGGCATTTGCTGAGCAACGTGGCAGCACACCGAGGGCACCGGCTCCTTTCCTGTCCGTATTCTGCCTCTCTCCAAAAACCCAGCGAGGTATTGAACAACTGATCCCACCCTTACTGAATGCTTGACTCTGATCCTGTGCTGTCAGGTTTCCCTTCCACCCCAATTTCAGAAACACCTACGGGGGTACTCCTCCTAACAGCAAATCTGTACAGAAGTGGTGCTGGTACAGTTCCTCTGCATTGTGAAGGCAGAGAATTGGGCCCTGGCTCCTTATTCTGTGCAGCCAAAACCAATGCTGTTCTCTTCCACAGCATTAACTAGCCAGCTGTTAATTAATAATCCTGCTAGTTAACAAAGATTCTGGCAACTGTAATCACAACATCATGGGTAAGGGCAGCATTATCCATAATACAGAATATTTTCTTTGAAAGTGTAGGATTCTTTTTTTATTTGGAGCACAAAAAAATAAGGCTGCCGATTAACTTCTGTCTCACCCGTTAGCCAGTGAAAAATGCATGTTCGCTCAATCTGTTTTTAAATTAGGCCATGGAGTCCATCACTTCTCCTTGAAGCCTTGTTGTTTGGAGAAGGCTCCTTGTTTTCGGATGGTTATTCCTAGTCAGCACTTGCAGCAAGGTTGCCTGTTGCTTTCCTTGCGTTTCTGCTATCTAGTTAAAGTAATTCCCTCTAAATCATCCCACTTGAAGATCTAATGATTGGTAAGCATTTTTAATAACTGACTTGTAGCATATCACATCTGCAGCATCTCAGGGTGAGGGGAATGACAGAGGGGGAGTGCACAGCCCAGTTTGACAAATCAAAGTCTCTGAAAGCGTTTAACATTGAAAACTCAGCAACTACATAAAAATCCCAAGACCCTTCTGACTTGTTTTAGGACAGTACCACCGGCGAATTTTGCAGTATTTGAGGATATTGACAAACTTCAATACTAAGCTTTTGGGTTTTTTATTGCAGCTATTTCTTGCTAAATATTTTGAAGAAGTTGGAGTTTGTACAAAGCTGGGACAAATGAATGTATATCATTGCCTAAGCAAATTGTGTTCTGCTTTTCGAATAGGTCCTATCAGTAAGGGCTTATTGTGCAGTGCTGGACAAACATGGTCCTACTCCTTATGACTCACACTCCCGTGGTCTCTCTCAAGCACCTACTCATGACTCACAGACATCACCCTGATCTTTATCACTGAGGTCAGCTTCAAAAGAGAACAAAGTCTATCATTTCAGGGTTTGTTTTGTCTCCAGTGGATCCTTAATGTAGCAGGCAACTGTGTCAACCCCAACCCTTTCTGCCATCACAGACCTCAAGGTTTCAAGAGACCTTCTGCACCACAGCTAGCCAAGTGTTCGTTTATGCTCTTTGTCATTGTTTTCTCATGCATTTCCAGTTTTTTGCTTTCAGTAGAGTTTGCCCCTCTGCTTTTCAGATAACTCCCTCAGCCCCCAGTTCCTTCTAGATGGCTGGGGGGAAGGAGAAGAAAGTTAACCCCTTCCTCTCTTAGAAGAACAAATACCAAATTGCGGTGGGACAAATTTCTCTGAGACTTCTTCTCCCTGCTGAGAATGGCAGGTTCAGAAGGCTCTAAAGGCCAGGGCAAACCTGACAAGTGTAAAAGCACGTGGGTCCCCTCCGTTGCACATGCACTTCAGTTGCTCTGAATCAAGGGGAGCTGCAAGTCTCATGACACTGTGTTGGCCACTAGAAATAGTGCGGGTTTTTTGGAGGTGGTGTAGTTTCAGAGCGGAAGCTGAGGTTTCCCTTCTGTGCTGGAGCAGAGCTGGTGCTCAGCACATGAGTCATGTCACTGGGTGAGTGACCAGCCCAAGGAAAGGAGAAGTTCTTTTGTTTGATGGTGATACAACACAGCAAAGCCCTCTGTGACTGTCAGAAGAAAAATGTTCTGTTTCCAACAGGTTTTACTACCAAACATGTCAAAAATATAAATAAAAAAATCATCACACACTTGCTACGTAGGGAGAAACAACAACCTCGGCACTGGAGAGAGGCTTTTTGTGTTTCCACTGTTCTGCTGTTTATGACCAAAATCGTTTTGCTGCTCAGACTAGAGGCAGTGCCAACGTGAGGTATGTAGCGTCAGCTCCAGCTAGGGTATTTGGTACCCCTGTCTTAACTCCTGTTGCCTTCTTCCTCTGCAGCCTCTCCTAGGCTTCAAGTCTTTTGAGGAAGTCGCCTGGACCTCCTCAGAGCAGATCAGCGCTGGGACAAATCAAAAGTTGGAAAAATCATGATGTTACATAGTCAATGAGGAAAATTGGAGCTGAGAGCTTATAGTAGCAGCAAATCTTGCAAAACACGCTAGGCTAATTGAAAATTATCGAGGATGGCACTTGGCGGGTAAAAGAGAGCACCATGTCCTGTGTTTTGGGCCTGGATCTGCTGAGGTGAGGATGGGGAAGCTGAGACATTTTCAGTTCCCTTCCCACATGGCATTGACCTCGTACCACACACTTCTGCCCTGCATAAGCACAACCGCAGCTCCCCATTCCCCTCATTTCTTTTGTTCGGCACCACCTCTGAGACCGCCGACGCCAGCAGCTCCAGCTCCAGCCTGGTGTCTCCAAGGCCAGCTTCTGGGAGCATATGCGCTAGCTACAGCAAGCTGGGTGGGGTGAAGTATCATAGAATCATTTAGGTTGGAAAAGAGCTTTAAGATCATCTAGTCCAACCATTGACCCTGCTCTACCAGGTCCGATGCTAAACCATGTCTCTAAGCACCATATCTACATGACTTTTAAACACATCTAGGGATGGTGACTCAACCACCTCCCTGAAGTACCTCACCCCAGGTGCAAAGCACGAGAGACCCTCACACACGTTTCTAATGGTCCCTGCACTTCCTGCCCTTGGGCAGGGAACAGCTCCTCTCCTCTCCAGCTGGGACGGGAGAGCTGGCCAGGTCTGAGAGCTAATAGACCAGTGCTTGGAGTGGGGCCTGGCACTGCCGTAACCCCTGCAAGGACAGACAGGCCCTGCCGGCTGCTGCCTGCCTCCCGCGGGATGCACAGCAGCCTGACACTGCAACACAACCGTCCCTGCCTGCCCATTGCTATGTTTATGAAACCTCCATAATACAGGCAGGAGACTTTTCTCTCTGATCTTGCCTGATAATCACCTCATGTCCTGAAGAAGAAGCGTCATTGTAATTCAGAGCACTAAAGGTAAAAGTGAGGCTCTTCTTCCCAGCGCTCAGGCCATAAAAATCTAGGTGAACCTGGTGTTAGGCTGCTCACCTGGGAAGAGGAGATCCATGGCAGCAGAGACAAGAGCCATGCGGGTCCCAGTCAGTGCCAAGAAGGAGGGCTTGCCTGACCCAGAGCTCATCTGCTTCCCCAGCTGCACTGACCAACTTAATAAAAGCCAATAACTCTCCCTACAAATTTGCTTTGCTAAAGCCAGGTGGCATCCTCCTCCCTGCCCCTGGTCTGCTTGCCAAGCCTGTAGGACAGAGGGACACTGCCTGGAGGTCTCTGACGGACAGGGAGGGCAGACCACCACCACCACCAGTACCTGTAAGATGCAAACGATTAACAGTGAGGAAGTAAACCAGGCTGTTGAGTAACAGAGCGTATTGCAGGAAACACACTTCAGCTGAAAGCAGGAGCAGCAAAGCATGCAGCTTTGCTGCTTTTGTAAAAAGGAACTTTTCTTCTGTTTTATTTATTTTTGCCAGTGATCCAGGAATGCCCTGGAGTGGATTTAAGCAGAAGTGACAGGCTGCACACCCCACAGCAAAATCTGCACCCCATTAGCACGGGACCTACAGTCTGGGGGCTCCTCTTTAGGACTGCACAAAATCCAGGGTTAATGAAAGTGACAGGTTTTGCATTACAGACCGTACAGTTCGGCCCTCCTGCTCGAGAGGAAGACTTTGGAAATGCACAGTATAGCCTTGTAGCTCAGGAACCACCTGGCAAAAAGGAGAAGCCAAAATGCACATTCCAAGGAGATTCTTAAACCTAATGTAAGGTATGCGGGCTTCTTATTTTTATGATGATCTTGTGATTTTAGAGCAGTCAGCGGCAGAAGCATGGCTGATCTAGAAGAACCGCTGGCCAAACAGCTCCAAAGCCTGCAGGCACCAGAAGAGGAAGAAAATAATGCCGCCCCCCAGCTTCTCCTGCCTTACCAAGGGCTCCCTCAGCTTCAGGCATCCTCCCTAGGAGTCCATGTCTCTCTCTCAGAGAGACACTGCAGCTGAGCAAGGGTATTTCTTCCCCACAGGATCTCCAGTGCCACTAATGGAGCTGGACCTTGTCTCTTGCTCCTCATGTCCGCAAAGCACCCCCGGTTGCTACTGGAGGATTAGCCTCCTCCTCTCCCCCTCTGTAGGACTGCTCGGGCCCCAGCCACTTCCTCCTGCGGCAGCTGGTAGCCCCCTCTCCTGCCCTCCTGGGCTCAGGCAGGAGCTGTGGTCTTTCAGGTGAGGTCCAGGGAGAAGCCAGCAGCAGCAGTACAGTGAACACATGCCCAGAGCAGCATCACAACAGCTCTGTGCTTCCCGCAGAGTGGCCTGGCTGCCCACCCCTTTCACCCTCCAGAAACGCCAGGGCGAGGCCGTGGACTCTGTACAGCCTTCTGCTGAGCCAGGTCGGCCGTGTCCCTTCCCCAGAGGCCTCTAGGGTAGTGGCGTGGGACCTGCTCTGCCCTCCTCCCAGCACTGCTCGTGCATTCACTGCCATGGTGTTTCCAAAGCCACAGTCACGGTGCTTTGCAGCAACTTCTCCTGGCCTGGCCCTGGCATGGAAGATGTGTGTAGGAAACAGTCTCTCAGGAGTAAATGAATTCCTGTGTCTCACTGTTGATGTCCTCTGCCTTGCTCTGTGTCTTATCCTCTTAGCTTCTCCGTGCTCAAGTGGATAGGAAATGTTTTTTTGGCATGCAGAGCTACCTTTCCTCACGATGGCTCCCTGGGATCAGATTTAATGGTTGGGGCATTAATTCACTGGGGTAGCAGTGCACCCGTAAGGCTTCGTGTTCTCCCATCAGCCCTGCAGAGCCAACACAGCTGTCACCTTCCTGCGAGGCTGCGACCAGCCCAGGTGGCCCAGGCTGGCCACTGAGCTAATTTCCACTTGGAAAAGAATACTTGATTTGGGTCACCAAGAGCCAAACTATAGGAAGGTGCAGAACAATTTTTTTTTTTAATAACTGCTTTTTAGAGCAAAACAATGTGCTGAACAATGGCATGAAATTAAAGTCAAGGATTTTAACTCCTGAGCTAAATCACAAGCAAGTTTGTAATATCATTTAGATGACGTCTCTTCTCAGGCTCTTGAGCACACTTTAGCCTTCCACTGGCAAGGAAGGAAGACTTGGTATTAAGCACCCTCAGAGTCCTTCTGACCTCTGACAGCAATTTAGTAGCATAACACTTCACACCCTTCTGTGAGTGATAAATTCCTAAAATAACTAGAACTAGCTGAAGCGTCTGGAAGAAAAGCGATAATGGCAAACCTTCAGCCCTAAATGTGCCCAGCTCAAGCACTGATGCTTCTAACCAGCTCACTGAAAAAGGAGTTTTTCCACTGACTCCAGGCCTGAGCCTGACGTTGTCGCTATTGGGAGCACTGTGTCTCACTGTGCTCTCACTGCAGGAGGAGGCAGCTGCAGGTTAGTGACTTTGCATGTGGAGGCAGCACTGAGCCCCTGACAACAACTTTGGGGGCTGTGGTGAGGTGTAGCCATGCCAGGAGTCTGGTGTGGGCTGACTGGATGCCCCCTCCTGTCCCCTCCTCTTTAAACGGGAAACCCAAGTCAAACATCCAAGCCAAACCATGGCCATGACTGTACCCCTGCCTATTCTGTAGAATTAAATCAGAAAACTGAGCAAAAGCATAAATTAGCAGGGAACAGAAAAATGACAGCGCTGGATGGTGAAATACCAAGGAAGTCAGAATTCACACGCAACAAAATCCTTTGAAGCCTTTTGTATTTGCCCTGGGAAAGAAAATACATTGCACTAATCAAGCACTTTTCCAGGCAGTTTACAAACATGAGCTCTCACAGCATCCCCCTAACACAGGCCAGCATTAATATCTCTGTTGTAATCAGACCGATTGACTCGTGTCCCACAGAGTGAATAGTGTCAGTCGGTTGTGTCCAGGGAGATCCCTTGCTCAATCATTATTCCAAATGCCTCAAATTTATTTTATTATGCCTCTGGCCCCCACACTGCAAAAATAAAATGCTTCAACACCAATTCTGCTTTTCCAGGAGAAAAACAGAGGGTGGCAGTTAGGAGGCTCATCACCTACAGGGACATTCCCTCTTCCTCTGTCAATGAGCTCCAGTTTGACAGCAAAAATGACATTCCTGGGACATCAGTCCGCCTCTGTGGTCCCTTTCCCATGCTCTAACAAAAAAGACTCAAGGACAAGCAGGATGTACAACCAGTATTCATTGAGCTGTAAAAGCCAGAGGACATCCATTTCCAGCACAAACCCTGGCTCCTTGCAGTCTGGGATGTCCTAACAGGGGAACAAGCACTCAAGAGTTACACCTTGCTGGTGTTACTGGCTGACAGCATTGCACCCAGCTACACCTTGATTTGCAGGCTAAAGACATCCATGTTTCCACTCCCTCAGATCCTCTCCTCCTCACCTTGGTCCTTCAGGCTGCTCAGAAACTATTCGCTCTATAAAAGTAGGTGGATAACCACTTGGCTGAGGGTTTCTGCACCAATGGGAGGCCCTCATTTGCCAAATCCCAAGAAGGTAATGCAGTTCCCCTGGGTTACAGAAAGCAGTGAGACTGGTATATTTATCAGAACAGAAGGCAGACAGGAAGAAGAGTTTCCTTTGGTAAAGTTTACCACTCAGTATCTGCAGCCCTGCATGGCTGCTCATGTGGAAAAGCTGATACTCTAGTAAATTTTTTCTATGTCAAATTCTGATTCCATTGCGTTCACAAGGTTCTCATACTCAGGATTTTTGCTGATGCATATGCTGTCATAGCCATTGTCTTTCATGTTGAAAGTGTCATTGGATGTTTCAGTCTTAGAATTTGTCTCCTTCTGTAGACAATTAACAGGGACTTCCACATCAGTCTCCAACCTCATGACATCTGTGGTGCTATGGCTGAAACAACAGAGAGACATCATTGAGAAGGATGACTAAATCAGAAGTCATTTGATTTACATCTTAGTCAAAGACAAGATCTACCACATAATCTGTGGAACAGCAAAATTTATATTAGTCTAGAGAGGGCCTGGGAGGCTCTGAAAGGCACTAGAAGGTAACATTAGAAGAATTACACACACACACAAAAGCAATAAACAATTAACAGTGGTACCATAAACTCTCATGGCATTATCACATTATACTCAAAAGAGTTACCAGCAGATAGTCTAGCCTTTAGAAAGTAACTACCAGTAATAATTGGGAAAAATGGCAATGTGGGAGGCTACAGATGGCTAAAGTATGTCTCTGAACAGGAAAGTAGTATGAAGGGATTAAAGGTTGGGATTAGGACAGGGCAGAAGGTATTGTAAGCAAATAGGAATTGCACAAAATAATACTTGGATAAGCACTGGGATGTGTTTCTTAAAGAGAAAGGTATGTATGAAAGGAACTTATTTTGAGGGAAGAGCTGAGAATTCCTGTCCTTTGCTTTGTGAAATAATGGTGAGAATTTACTACAGAGAACAGTTTTCCCATGGCATCTGCAAGGCACAGTGAAGGACCCCGAATATCTTTCTCTCATTCTAACATACTAAAGAACAGACTTTTGCTACCTCCTGCACTAAAATGCTAATGTCCTCATGCTGCTAACTAAATGGACTGTCAAGGTATCCAGATCCTCCCCCTGCAAGTCAAAGAACTCTTTGGCTTTTCACTGAGCAAAGAGGCTTTTCGGAAACAGACATCAATATGATGCCCTCAAAGTCTTCTTAATGTCCCATGTGAAAAATTGTACTCACAAAGCAACTTCATAGAGAGGTTCTGGAAAAAAAGAAGAATCAAAGATGTGCATCAACGTATTTTATGATTAATGTGCCACAGAAAAAACCCCAGCTGCTCCCAGGTTCATCTCAATGGCCAGTCCGGCCCAAACCACGACACCCACCTTCAGGAATAACCCTCCCACCCTGCCTCTCCCTAGAAGGGACCGGCTGGGGCTGGGGATGATGGGCATGATGGGGGTGACAGGGGGGACGGAGTTGATGGGGATGGGGGTGATGGAGAGATGGAGATGATGGAGATGATGGNGCAGGCTGCGCCCAGCCCAGCCCCAGCGCCCGCCTGGCCCTCAGCAGAGCCTCGGGGCTGCGGAGCGCCCCGAAACGCGCTTTTAAAGTCCTTTCCACCCAACGAAACCGGGAGCTGCAGCCAGACCCCGGCCGAACCGCCAAGGCCGGGGCTCAGATCAGCGTTGGCGTTTTCAGCCCCTTTCGGGCAGAAACACAGAGCGAACTACAGGCAATAAACGCACTCGGGCAGGCCTGCGGGTGAGCAGCTCCCGCCTAGAGACAAGCCGTGAAAGGGCAGGGATTTCCTCCCTGGTTTGGTGTTTGGTCTACTGGCAGCATTCGTCAACCCGCCCTCGCCAGTGCGAATCTTGTGTTTTCCAGCACGAAACTCCACTCACCTGTGGCAGTGGGAGGCCCCTCCGAAACGGCTTCCCTCCTGAAGACCAGCGTTGTTGCTGCGGGCAGATCTGGCAAAGTGCAAGGGGGAATGCATTGTAACCCTCCCCGGAGGAGCTGCTCAGCGGCACTGGGAGAGCTGGGTTCTGTCTGCAAAGCACCAGCGGGGCCAGCAGCGATCACCGCTCGCTGGTGAGCCCGTCCGGCTGCCCGGTGCTGGGGGCTCACCGGCACAGCTCTCCTGGCCTGGGCGGAACTGCCGCCCTGAAGCTGCCTGCCCCGGTTTGAAGAGCACGCCACTTTGATTCTCTCAGACTAACGTGTCTGAGATGGATGGAAAGAAAACACCCATTGGACCTGCTCTTGGAGTGACAAGACAGATTTTTATCCTTGATGTGTCGTCCTGTGGGTGTGTTCTGCCAGCAGGCTTGCAGGCAGCGTGTGGCACTCGTGTCCCCCCCAGGTCCCTGGCAGACTTGGCCAACATGGTTCATCTCTAGGCACCAGCGCTTGTGGCTGGCTACAGCACAGCCAGGGAATGGTTCAGCTTTGTCTTGCCGGGACTCATCAGGTTTCCACAGGACTTTCTCACTTCATGTCTCCTATGTGACTCCCTGGCTGGTCTGGGGTGGTTTACCATCACCAGCTGCACCTTAAGGCTCCTTGACACGTGGAGCCTCGAGCCAGGTTTCTTGCCCCAGGTGACCTCCCGCTGAAGCTGTGCAACCCCCTGGTTTCCCAGGTGGTGGTCCCTCTAGCACTGGCTGTGCTGCTGTCCTGGGGGCTCCAACCCAGCTACCCACAGCTGAGCACCTGCACCCAGGGGACAGGGCGGACTGTTCTATCCCACCTGCAAAGAGGATCCACAGCCCAAAAGACATGTCTCACTCACCTTCTCCATTGCTGACAGAGCACCAGGGTGAAAGCAGCCCTTCCCTTGCAGCCCAGGTCACTTACCTGTGGGCACTTGATGGGACGCATTGCCTTGGAAGGTGGGTGGGGATCTGCTGGGCCTGCTGGTCCCAGGGCTGGGCTGCCGTCTGACTGGGAACTCTGCGGGAGAGACTGGTCGTCAAGTCATTTCCCCCATGCCCTGTCTGCAGTACAAACCAGGTAAGAGCAAGACATGCCGAGGGCAGGAGCCAGGCTGCCATCCTGCACAGTCCTGGTCCCAGAGGGACACAGGGGACATTTTCCTGACCCCTGCCATGATCACACACACTCTGAAGCAGGGAGGATGCCAGCCCCTGTGGTTTCCTCTCTGGGTGGCAATCAAGACACAATTCACATTCAGTGTTACGTGACTGATCCTGCTATGAAAAAGGAAACTTCCTGCCTCAGTCTCCTGCAGCAGAGATGAGGAGCTGTAGGCTGGTGACTCACCTCTCACCGTCAGCTCAACGGTGTCGCTCTGCTGCACAGCCCCGGCCCCAACCCTGTTTTCTGCCTCGCAGTAGTACTTCCCGGTGTCGGAGAGCTGCAGGTTGTCCCATGCCAGCTCGGACTGGCGGCTCAGGAGCTGGGCTTTCCCTCCTGGGGTGCTCCTGAACCAGCGGTAGCTGATGGGAGGGGACCCGCTGGCCACACAGGTCAGGCTGGTCCTGGCTCCTGCTGGGACCGTCAGCCCCAGCTTGCCGGCCCTGATGACGGGCTTGGTCACTGCCACTGGAAGACAAAGCAGATGGGGCCCAGGTCACGCTGGCCCTGGTTGCGGTGGGGAAGGTTCTTCCCCCCCTCCACGGCAGTTCTTGTTCTGGCTTTCAGTGCTTTCCCAGGAGGAAGAGGGGCACTGCTCTCACATCACCGCTCTGCACAGGTTCAGCTTGGCTTAGCTGTGCCTAAAGCCAGGTTTACACCAGCTATGCCACCATTGCTACTGCCATATCAGACAAGTCCTGCTCTGTTGAGTGGGTGTCCCCCTTGGAGAAAGCCAGTTCTTTCTAGCACACACTGAGGGTGCTCAGGAAGGGGAGAAGGCAGATTTGGCTAGTACGACACCCACTTGTTGTCCCACTTGCTACAAGAACCGCAGAGATGCTGGCTACCTGTGCAAAACCAAAACCAGATCTGGTCCCAAGTACCATGGATTCAAGTTGCCCATTGGTAGATCCAGATTAGGGTGTAAACTAATTAATCCCCCTTCCCCAGTCCATTCCCACACCTCTAGGAGTGGAGAAGAAGGGTGATCACAACAAGGGAGGAGGATGCCTCAACACCCAGCCTGGATGTGGGTAGACAGTATGGTGTGAAAGACTATTCCCACCAGCTGCTTCTCCTACAGGGTCTGTGGATTAGACTGGCTACACAAGAGCAGGGCTTTACTGCTGGATTTACCTTTGACAACTTTAACCATAGTGGTCATCTCCTTTGTTATCAAGCTGTTATTTTCAGACCTCCAGATGACTTGACAGGTGTAGTGTCCACTGTCGGGGATTTCAAGGTTCTCGATTAGGAGTGAGGCATCCCCTGGGCTGTGCTTTGGGACACTGACCCGGTCTCGGAACTGAGACAACAAGATGTGGTCACCAGAATCGTCCCTCCGAAAGATGGTAGAGGTGCTATAGTCTCGCTCCACGCTCCAGCTGAGCGTTTGCTGTGTGAAACCTTCTGAGGGCGTGTAGGTACATGGTAAAGTGGCGGATCCCATCCATGTGCCCTTGACCTGGTGGACACCAGACAGATCCAGGAGGGCTGCAGGGAACAACAGTTGAACGGAATAAATAAGAATGCAGCAGAAGAGGAGGATGTTCTTAGGCTAGATGGGAATCACTAGGCGGTGGAAACCAGCATGCGGCCGCTTCTTAGATGTGCTGTAGACGACAGCCAGCTAAACCAGGGCCTGTCCCCACTTCACTGAGCATAGGGAAGCGAAGAGTTGCCTTGACCTCATGGCTATTTTTATTGCTTCTCTCTGGACACTTGCCAATTCTCAGTTCCTTCTCTGTACAGAGAGACACAAATCCTGCTCCTGATGGCAGCATCACAGCTACAGTCTTCACAAGACCTCAAGGAGCATCTCTTGTTCCTGCTCTCTAGCACCAGCCTTTACACCCTATTTCTGCGGCTGAGCTTTCTGCTTACGCTTGCACATGATGAGTCAAACAGCAACGGCCTCGCCCCCAGCAGGGGATGCTCTGACAACACCACTTGCAGTGTTGACTTCTACCTTCTGTATGGGAGGAAGGATGAACAAAGTAAGTTTACTTGCAACATGTTTGCATTCATTAATGGTACTATTTTTTTATGCAACTTTCCTGGTGCTTGCAGGACCCAGCGGTATAGCTGTGCGGGGAGAAGCACTTCTCCATGCAACAGCTTGTCCCAGAGCTTACAGGAGGTGCCAGCTGGGGGAAGGCAAGTATCTGTGGATCTGTGTCCATGGGGACAGCTGAGGGGACTGCTGGGGCTGAGCATAGTGGAAGCTTGTTTCTGACATGGAGCTTTGGATTTTCTTTACTAGCTGACTTTGAGAGGGCAGGCACAGCTCCATTCTTCAAATCTCACATCCCACTCAAATGCAACTCCTTGATAAATCAGTTTTTAAAGGTTTTCTATTTCTCTTCTTCCTCTTTTCACAGAGTCCCACTAAGAAAAACTAAGAAGGGTGGAAGCTATTTAGAAAACTGCTCAGAAATACCCTCAAGGTATTTGGTGCACTCAAGTTCAAGTATGTTTGCTATCCAGTGTATTCATCTAGGCACAAGTTTGTTTAAACATCTCTCCCGTATTGTTTTGCATTGCTGTGTGCCATGAAATAGCTGCCAACATCCACCGATTCCTTGCGGAGCAGCTGCATATATGTATATATACACACACATATATATATGTATATGACCAATTTCAACATTAGCAGTGATGACTCCAAAGGAGAGCTGACTGGAAGGAATGGGAGAAATTCAGCAAAATAAAATTCCCTGAGACAGTATTTTTAAAAGAAGTATTTTCTCCCACTGCCAATTCTTAAACTGGGATGTAGTCTTCCAGACAATGTGAATTGTCCCACTGGAAGGAAATAGAGCTGGTCCAGGCAAAAACCTGAAGGGCTGTGTTAGAGATTAGAACACTCATCAGAGGGATTTCTATTATCTATAATGCATGATAATGGAAAAAAAAATTGAACTCATGTTCTGACCCATTTTCCAAAATGGTCGAGCATCTTCCTTCCTAGCCTGCCAGCATCAGCTGTCCTGGTGGCATGGAAGTGCCATGCAGGCAGGAGCCTTTAGGCGTCTGCTCTGAAGTACTAAACCTGGAAGAGGAACAGTGGACCAAACCCAATCTTTTTGCTTTAGCCTTAGAGAACTTTAAATCTGACCTAGATTTCTTGGATCATACCTGCTCCAACCAGATAAGCACCCTGCCAAGCACTCAAGTGGGCACAGAAGAGGGAGTGGATTTTGTGGTGCCCAGCTCATTTTCCCAATCTCTCCAGCTATCTGCCCACTGAGACCGCAGCACCTCTGGGGGTGCCTCTTGTAAGTAGCAAATTACCTGAATTTAGCTGGACTTGGCTCACGTCTACCCATACCCCCTCATCTTACTCCCCCTTTCCCCTCCTTCCCGGGAAGGCACTGGTTATGTTCAGCTGCATTAATTCACAATAAGTTGCTTGAGAGGCAGATCCCAGAAATCTGCAAAGCTGTTTTTTTATGGTGAAATGGGGAACATACTTCAACCCGTTTTTCTAAATGTCAGTAGCAATTCTGTGCTTCTGTATACAACTTGTTAAAGCACCTTTCTCCTGTTTCCCAAAACCTTCCTCGGTCGGTGTCAGTGTCATATGTGCCTGGGAGTGGCACATATGCCTCATGGGCATATGAATTGAAGCGGATTCCAGTATCACCTCTCCTGATGCACCTAGAGAGTCAGCAGATTAGGAGAGACCAAGGGGAATCATGTGCGTGCCCACACCTACTCTCACAGTTAGAGCTCTTCTCCCCAGGACAATGCTAGCAGAACAACGATGATGCATTACTAAATTCTAGAAGAATGCATATTCCAGCTTCACAAAGACTGTTTTGGAAGCTAACACACCAGAGCAGGTCCTTTCCAAGGGTCCTGAACAATCCTGTTTTGTTCTTGCTTTGGGGCATGGGAGCTGACCTTTTTGCCCAATACTGCCCGGTTTGCTCCACTCTTAAAAGCACCTTGTTGTGTCTGATACCAAAGGAGACTCTTGTGAATTCTCAGGCTCTATTTTTCATACAAGAAACTAAAGACTTCCCACACTTGACAATTTTTAAAAATTAAGACACTATAATTCAAAAGATTTTCCCTACCCCCTTACTACTCTGATTTTTGTTCTTATACGTTGAAGCATTTACTCACCATTGCAGCTGACGAAAGCCATCACAAACACCACTATCTGCACAACTTCTCCCATTCTCCCAGAAATTCAGGTCTGTCTCCTTTTCCTGCACTTTGTGAGAGACCCCACACTCTTGGGACCAGAATGCAAGTGAAGAACACTTCCCTTTCCTCTGTCCTTTGTCATCTAGGATCCTCTTTCTGAAATATCACGAGTCCATTTCACTGCTGACTTAGGTGAAGGGTAAAGGATGGACAAGGACTATAAGGATCTTTCCAGTTCCATTTCATATTCCCCTGTCCCCACTCACTTCTCTTACCATTCTCTTGACTTTTCAGACTAGTGCTCACTGTTATTATTCTTCATAACTGTGTGTTTCTTTTTTCCTTTTTTTTTTTTCCTTTCATATCTGCATTCACCTCACAGTGAAAGAGCTTTATGATGACTACACAGCCAAGCACTCAGTAGCAAGGGAAAGCAAACTTGATGTGCTTGAGAAGCCTGAAGTCAGTTCCTTCTGACTTATGTGTGATGACATTGCTCAGCAGAGTGAACGGCATCTCTCTCCGTCCTACCATGAGGGCTCAAAACTGGGCATCCAGAAATGAAAAAGCACAGGTCTGAGTGCACTGTCTCTCCTAACACCACGCAGGAGCATGAGGCGGAGACCAACTTGTTGGTGTTGAATTCCATTTCCTTAGTGTCTTCTGCTGCTGATGGTACTCAGCTCTCCCACCACACGCATGTACCAACTTCTGCAGCAACAGGCTCTCTGAGGGCATTCCTGTTCACCTTCTGAGTAGGTCAGCGTGTGACCTGAGTGAGGAAGACAACCAGCCCTAGTTTCTTTGCCAAACAGTCTGAGCCTTTTAGACCAGAAAATTTAGGATGCCACTTTTACTGCTTTTTTCTCTTTAAACAGAAAATGTTACACAAGCTTTTACCATTTACTGGTGATCAGATGGTCACTGCTTGGTACTCTCTCATTTTCACAGCATCACAGACTATCTTGGGACACATTTCTGCTGCAATAGTCCAGTTCATGGGCAAAAGTCATCATGTTTCACACTCTGCAAGCACACACAGTTGTTTTCTAAGGAGGTGACTTATGACTGGCAGCAGAGGGACTTTAATCCAGGAGACATTCTAGGTATGCTCTGTAGGGATACCTTTAAAAGTACATCCAAAAGTCATCAATAGGTGTTATGCACAGGATTAATATGTGCCTGCTAATTATAACCAAGAGGAGAAGGAATTAGAGAAGATAAGAAACATGTATAAAAGCATATCTACTGACTTAGTGAATTCTGTTACAGTCTTTTAATCATTCACTAAAGCAACTTTCTGGTATTTATTCAATAAACATGCCTTAGCATATAGTTTTAACAACTGCACCAGGAGAATAGCATCTTTGAGCAAGAGGCAGATGTGTCTGAAATACAGGGAGCCATTTTCTGTCAGAGCTGGGAGGGAAAGGTAATTGGTGTAGTTTTGCCACAGCTACGTCCCGTCATGACAGATATCTGTTTGCTTTAGCTGAAGTGTTTATATCGCAGCTGAGCTCAGACCGTTCTCTGGAAGTGCTGCCAATGATCCCTCTCTGCGCAGGGCAATGGAAACTGCAGACTATCTTCATTTTCCCAAAGTCAGTAAACTGATGAGAAATGTGCAGGTCTCATTTCAGTCTTCAGGTGGGGGCATGTCCACACTTGGATGGCTTGCTGAATGTGATTTCAGCTGCGCTCTGCTTATTGCTGCAGTAAAAGTTGCCTGTGGCAAGCACGGGCAGCCTGGAGCAAAAAGCTGAATGTGGTGTGGTGAGACCTGGTGCAACAAATTCATACGAGGTTCCAGGCTAAGAGTCGTTCTAGCAGAGCATACCCTTGCTGGAGCGGTGGAAACTCGATTTTTGTTGCCTTTTCTTCTTGACTTCTTTGCTGAAGCTGCCAGTGTGGTACTAGTTCATACTGCCTGTACCCCATCTGCCCACTCTACCATCAAGAAGCTATTAGTTATGTCTGAGTCCTGCCAAAAAGCAAGCAAGCAAGCAAACAAACAAACAACAAGCACTTGTTAAAATTCAAGCAATGTCACTGAAAGAGTGGATATGAGTCCTTTTTCAGAGAGATAATTTAAAACCAAACTTTTGCACACCCTGACCCTTGACTGGTGATAGAAGCTTGTGCCAACAAAGTATTTCATATGCAGAAGACTTTAAAAGAAGCTGGATTTTGGGGAACATGCCCTGGAACAAGCTGAAAACCCAAGCTAAAACTGCTGATATGACTACTTTCTGAACCGGACATGCAAGACTTCCTGAAGCTGTAATTATACAGGATAAAGAAAATGACTGTTTAGCTAAAACAAACACGAAGAACTGTAGTTCCTCAAACATGATGTACATGACATCTTTGTCTCCCTGGGACAGAGAGGTAGCTGCTAGTTTTCTCCTCCCTGAGTCACAGAGTCAGCTCATTTCTTTCTCACCAAGGGGACTCCTCATAGTTTTGCATCTGAACACATGAATAAAAAGCCTTTAACGTCTCAGACATTATGGCTAGTTACCTGGTTTATTGTAATGAAGTATTTTTATTTCAGTGTCTCTGCTTTGGACTGAATCCATTGCTTTCTCCCTTGCAGTGCCAGGTGGGTAAGGCACCCTGCAGCCTTTCGCCCCACAGGCACCCACCTTCCTTCCACGTACAGGACATGACAGGCTTTCAAGCATCATTTCTTCAAGTGTCACAGCTCCGGCAAAGTGACCGGTATGACTTTTTGTTCTGCAATTTCTGCTACTACATCTCAGGCCAAATAGAGGTGGCATAGTAAAGTTCCCATTTCCCCAAAAATGAGTGCAGATGGGACCTCAGAGCCTGCTCATAGCAACCAGCTCTGCCGAGCCTGCATCTTACACTCATGTTTTGACATAGTCTGCCAGAGGCTAGAGAAATTTGCTACAATTTTCCTGGTAATGAAATACAATTTTTAGCCTGCAAGGAGGTGAAATTCAGTACCAAGCTTTGAGCAAACCACCAAAAAGTAGGTAACTGAAGAAGAAAGATCTCAAAGTGCTCTTTTTGAACCATCTGCACTCAGAAAAAGAGGCAATTTTTACTGCAAGACTCGAGACATTCTTATTTGGTACAACCATAACCAACTCACAGATCTGACTAAACAGACTGTGGTTTACTAAGGACTTTTTGGCTGTCCCACAGAAGCTAATTGTATGAGCCTCTACAGTCATGTACACCACAATTCTCTCACATATACCAGACAATTGTACGGACGGTCATGAAAACATGACCTTTGTTCCACCTAAAGAAACAGAAACTTAGTGAAAATGAGCATCTCATTCAAGGCCTGTGTGATAGAAATGTGATATACAAGTGCCCTTTCTGAAAATTAGCTTGCCTTCCCTGGAATTCCCAGGTCAATGACATCAGTTCTGGATTACCCATTATCTTGGCCAAATCCCTGTAAAAACTTCCTAGCTCTAAGAAAGACCTGTATGTATGATGTCATCTGAGTATTCATTTCCAACTTGGTGCCACAAATGGGCTTCACAAATTCAGCTATTAGAACAATACAGATTTTACCTTTACCTGCAGTTACCACACACACTGATACTTTTGGTAGCCTCACTGTTATCACAACGCTTGCTCTTTGCAAGCTTCCTAGTTCCTTCTTTAGTGGCTCCATGAAGGCTGGTTGAGCTCTGGTTTTGGTGAACACAAGTGCTGGTCTAGGAAGGTCTGCTTTAACCTCAGCTTGTCTTCCTGGCATGCTGCTGTATGCTGTCGATGTGCTGCACAAGATGCACAGCAACTGCCCTTTTTCCCAGAGATATCCCACACTGAATCAGGACCCAATCCCTATCTTGCGTTGTCCAACTGCCCATGCAGACACAAAACACACAAAGAACCTAGTTCATGATTTTCTTCTCAGTTTCATGAGCTTACCTTTTACTGCTTGCCTTAAAATGGTTTTAACATCACCAGCTCCTGGTCATGGTTGCCCAGCCAGTATAAACTGCTATTTATCCACGTTTGTACAGCTACGCTGGCTGTGGCTTTGCAATGCAACCAGAATGGAATTATTTTTTAATTTTGTGGCACAGCTGTGGGATACCTGACAGCCGTCATCCATGAAGTGTCAACTGTGAGAGTGCCTGATATGCTCAGACCGCATTGTCACCAGCCTGGCCTTCCTTGGAAAGCCCTTTGACTCTATCACCGCTTACCTTAGTGCTCTCTTCTTCTTGGGCTGGTCACACATCACACCACCTCAGTTTAACAGCAGTGCAAGTCACCACGGGCAGCCAGAGCCACGTCCCCGTTTGGGTGGCCATGGCAGTCGCATTGAGGTACTCTGATTTTATCGATCATTACTGTGCTCCCACCTGAGAAAACACACCTTGCAAACCCAGTGTGCTTACTGACACACTGGTTGTCTCCAACTGATGACACTTTGACTTCCCCAGAACTTTTAGGGGTGTTTCGTCATCTAGTGCAAATCCACAATTTCACTTTGAAAACAAGGATGAAAGGGGACAGGAAAGCAAGCTAACTCCTGAGAGAGCTGATGGCAGGGATGACATTGCTTAAAATAACTGCCTCAACCTAGCACAGCTAGGTCAAGACCAGCAGTGGTGGAAATACAGGCGGGGAGGGAAGAGCTCCTGGTGCCGGCTGCGTTGCCCTTCTTTTGTTCATACAGAGGTCAGCTCTCTCCCGAAGAGCCAAAAGTCTACTGGTCTGGATGGCTATATCCACCACACTACTTACAGAAATGAGAAGCTCTTTTCTCCGCATTCTCCAAGCAGCACATGTGATGTCCGCCTCTTTGCTCAGATGTTCACCTTGTCGCTTGACTTTGGAGTACCTCTGCTTTCCAGCTGCTCCACACATCACTGAAGCCCCATATTCCCATTGCAATAGGTTTGTTTCTGGGATGGAGCTCAGAGGGGTGGGCTGCTTTCCAGTAACGGTGACATTCCCTTCCCACCCCCTCCCTACAAAACGCATGCACACACACACACTTTTTTAAAACCCCCTCTTCAAAAGAATGACAACATTACTGCAGGGCTCCAAAAACTGCAACCTCATCTGCAATTGAAAGATTAAGAAAACATGACAGTTTCCCAGAAAATTTCAACACTGTCGATTTGTCATCACATTAACACACTATACAGTCATGATTTTTCTGGAAAACCCTTTCAGTGATAATTGCGTGCAATACTATTGCAACAGTTTTCCTCCCCTACTCTCCTTCCTGCTTAGGGAGAAAGACTGTCAGACTTCACTGGCTTTTTACACTCTTCATAATAGAACACATTTTCTTTCACATCCTAAAAGTCTTGTTTCATTAGCTCTGAACTTCAAACTGGACTAGCAGCAACTCTTGCATCTTGTGTTCCCTAAACCGTGGCTGAGTGCAGTCTACAAACGTCACCTGACATCACATCCAAACCATATCCCAAACTCCAGCAGATTCACAATAATTCCTCTGCTTTCATGCTCCTAGGGATGTAATTGCTGGGCACACACATTCACACACACCCACTTTTGTAAACAAAATAGAGAGAAGTATAACAGAATCTACTAACTTTTCAGTCCTGAAGTTTAATGATTTTCATTTGCTTCTCCACATTTACATGCACATGTTGACAATTTTTTCCAAGACATCATCACCAACAAAAGCTGATATTTGTTCCTTTTCCATTTTGAAATCAAGGTACCTCAGCCCTTGATTTTTAAGTATATTCTTAACAAAGAGAAATAAACCTTGTGGTACAGGAAATTCAGGGAAAAGTGTAAGGTCACTCATAAGTACCTGTAAAGCGTCCCTGGCGGTTTGTGGATTTTGATGAACTTTTATATCATTCATTCCTCTAATTTCCCATTGGACCTCTCTGTACTTTGGGTTTTCATAGCAGTGGATGATTAGCATTGCATTCCACAATTATTTCTGTATTGCATAAAAGAAGTACTTTTTCTCTCCCTTTAAAAGTACTGCCAGATAATATTAGCTCATGTCTGCTTCCTTTTGTCTTTGGAGAAACTGTAAACAAATAGTCCCTATTCATCTTCTTCACACTGGTCATGAAGAGCACACTTTGCTCATTTTGCCTCATTCTTCTCTTTTTTTCCAAGCTGAGAAAGTAAAATAGATTTGCGCAGAACTAGTTTCATACCCCTAATCATCCTTTATTATCATTCTCAGTAACTTTTCTAGCTCTGTTAAACCCTTTCAAGATGAGAGACCTACACACATGCATGAGGTAGAAGCGTTCCATGGGTTTTTACAGTATCACAATCATGTTTTCTATTGCATTGTAATGCCTTTCCTAATAGCACCTAACACTCTTTTTGAATGCTGGTGAATTTTGAGCTGATCCTTGCAGAGAACTGCAGATACAGATCTTTCCTGAGTGTAAACAGCAAATCTAGGGGCCCACTAATCCTGTATCTGTGTCACTGATATCCCCCTCACCCCTCAGATCGCTCATTTTGTTTTACGTCTGTCTGCATAGCTTTTTATCTGATATGGTATTGCCCTATTGTTCATTATAAAAAAAGTTCTTCCATAACTCTGTAGTATCTGTGTTATAGATTTACTCAGGGCAGTAGAAGTTACTCATAACAAAGTTTCTCAGCTCCCTACTTATCCTTCAGACCTTCTAAGCTGGGGAGGAAATACTTCATGAGTATCTACCAGGGAGCTGTAATTGTGAGGGTTTGCTGGCATTTTAAAGATGATCCAGTAGTGCAAAAATATTCATAGCAAAATAATTTAGGCATGTGTAAACAATCCTATCCACAAACTTATGGAAAAGTATCTAATTTCTTTCAGATATTAATCATGCATTAAAAGAGAGAATAGAGAAGGTGAACTCAGAGAGAGTGCGCCTTGTTGCAGTATCACAATCGCCCAAGCTGCCCAGCACCAAGACTATAGAAATTGTGTTTGCATCTTATTGTGAGTGCTTCAGGAAGGCATACTGAGTGCAGCACGATGGGTGCACGGGGCATTTCTTCTCTTTGTACTGCTGGTCCTAGTGTAGTAGAGTTCTTGGTTTTATCCTGACTTTAATCTGTCTTTCAGTGTTTCTTTAAGGGCTATCTCACATTTAAAAGGACATTCTACCACCTATGCAGCACTTCAGGTGGCTGGGAGGAGAAATGCTGATTCCCAGACCAGCCTCACTCCGCACTTCTTACCCAAAGATGATGGGGACGTTGAGCAGCCCTTGGTGCTGGTTCTACTCCCACCACACGAAGGCTGTGAACACATATCCTTTTGGTCATATAAAGCAGTACATTTAGTACAGTGCTCTTGGCCTGGGATCTGCATACCTTAGCTTTCAAAGGGCTTTCTTCTACAGAGGTGGTGAAAGGCAACCAAGAAAAGCAAAATCAGAAGATCTATACGGCAGTCTGTAACTGATGTTCCTGAAGAGGTTTGCATTTTCACTACAAAGATTGTTAAGGCTCCACAAATCGTGGAGGAGCAAAAACTGCTTGTCCAACCTATTTTTCAGAGGCAAAGGTGAATAGGAAGATAAATATTGCCTGGATGAAAGTACTCTTCAGGACCTGTAGAGTACTGCTCGTTCTCATACAGTGTCCCCTACTTCATATTCATTCTTTTTCATATTTATTTCTTCAGATCTTTTGTTTTTCATGAACTCCATCTCATAGTTGTTTTCAGTGGAGGAGAGGGGTTCCTCATAATGATTCATACTTTCACACCTTGAAGAAGCTGCTGCTTTCGAGTTATGGCTGAAATCAAAATACAGTGTGAAAGAAGAATTGCAACCAGAGTAGACCAAACATCTCCCAACCATCAAGATTTTGAGCAAAATTGCTGTCTGATTCAAACCCATGTAACCTGAGCCATTGGATTATAATAGTATTCTGCAGGAGAGAACCTTGTCCTTTGCTTCCAGGTGGCAGGAGAACCTTTGACATTATAGCAGCATTGCCTCCAATCCAGGGAGAGTTACAGAGGCAGCAAAAGGTATGTAAGCAACGTAAGGATTACCACCATTTCCTGAAATGGCACAACCAGACAACTGCTCTTTGCAAGATAAAAATATGTATATACATATATGTACATTTTAAAAAGTGGTGGAGGAATGGTAAATGGTGAACTGAATCCAATCCACATCCACCATGTGGCTTATGACATCTAATATCCCTAAAATGAAGGTAAATCCTGTGAGTTGAAGTGCCATCACACCATTTATTCAGTTGCTCAGGGTTCAACTATTACTTGAGTATGCTGCTTCATAAACTGCTTGGGAAGCACAGCACCTGGGCAAATGCTGTTGGCATGTTCTACCATGGCATTCTAGTCATCAGCACTTTAATATCTAGATAGGTCATTCCTCTTGACGATTTTGACTGGATTATTAGGCTTTTCAGTGTAGCTTGCATAGGTTACAAGCAGATCAAGATGCTGAAATTGGAGTTCAGAACTAGCTATAACATCCTGCCACAGCTATAATTAAAAGAGGCAAGTTCAGCCACGGGTATTTCAGAGATAAATCAGAGTCTAATCTGTGCATCAGGAGCCTTAGCTCTCTAGAGGGGGAGTTCCTGTTCTTTGCATTTGAAAAAACACTGGGAATTTATCCTTGGCAATGATCTTCAATAGGCTTTATTGGGCTGAGGAGTTAATGAAGCGCTCTTGCTCATTTTATGATTCTAGTATTGCAAAGGAAAAGATCTTTCTTCCTACATTATGTGTTGATGTGGAAAGCCCACAGATCATCAGTACAAAGTACTTCTGATCTAACTTTGAACCTCTTCATTCATGCTGTTTAAGCAGCTTTTCATCTTGGCAGCTAAGTAGTATGTTAGATAAAGGATGATACTCACAATTTTACTTCATAGACTTGAGCTAGAAAAGAATAATCAGAAATGTGTGTCAATAATCTGCATTTATATCCTCAAAAAAGTATTTCTACTATGTCTCTTCTTGATATAAGAAAGCAACCTCTGAATTCATAATAAAAATAGGAACCTTAGAGATCATATTAGGTCTTTCAACCTTCCACCACCTATTTTGACCCATTTTGATTGAGTGCCTGTATGATGCAGGTGCCAGAGCTGCTACAGGTAGCCATGTGCACAGTACCAGCCCCAGCCCCAAAAGCCCTCAAAGGTAAAACCAAGCTGGGCATGCACAACAGTCAAGGTTTCTGGAACATTCCACTCACCGTCTTTGGGCTTTCTAATGCAAATGATAAGAGAGATGACAAGGAAAAGCACAGCACCACAAACCACAGCAATCAGGATGACCAGGTAGAGGGACAGGCGAGTCCTCTGGATATCTAGAGCAACACAGCAGAAGGCTTTTAAACAGAGAAGTCCTCGTGGGTCACAGTAGGAGCAGCAGTTACCTGGTGCTGACCACTTCCCCAAGGACAACAGCAGCCAGGGCTGTCATGGGCACACAGGGTTGTACCACCTGTCCCTGCTTGTCCCCATCCTAAAAGTACCTTGACCTGGCTCTGAATAGGCGCGTGACCCAGCCAAACTTACTGCACACACATCTCCCTGAGAGACTGCTGCCAAAAAAACCAACTGGCAGAGTCTCCTAATGCTGAGGCTAACTGAGGCTGTGAGCTGGGCAGAATAGTTGCACTACACCTCAGGAAATAAAGAGTCTCAGCTTTTCATTCAAGGATACTGTTCAGTTGTATTTGGAACATGTCTAAACCTACCACAGCAGTGCAAAGCTAGAGGAGGTACAGAAGATCTGCCCAAGTTGTAACACTGAGGCTTTGATGCTGTTCTGGCTTTGACATTCGAAGAAAAGATCAAAATGGACTATTGCTCAGGAACACGGTAACAACTCTGTATGCTCCAACTATGAAAGCTTTTTCCCCCCCATAAAACATCTGGAGTCTTTTGAAGAGTGACCACGAATCATCTAGGTCCCCCTTAGGAGGAGCCATTAATACAGTTTGCAGCCAAAAGACAGAACGCTGATTTTGAGGCTGAAGGTACTGATTACTTAGTGGCTGGTTTGGGTCCCTAATCTCGTTCTTGCTTTGTTGTGCTCTCCACTTACTTTGAGTTGTATAATTCTTTTCTGGATATCCCACACCATTTTCAGGAGTCACTACTGTTGTGGGCAGATCTGCAAAACAAACAGGAGTGAAAGGTTCACAGCGCATTTCCAAGCCTCTTTTTAGCACTGGGAGATCCAGGATTATAGCTGTAGGATCAAAAAAGAGTATCTCCATCACCTTTACAAAGCAGTGAAAATAGGCAAACTCTGGAAGTGAGTACTGTATATACATTGTAATATATAAAGAGTATATATAGTACTATATATATAAACACTAGATAGATACTCTATATAGTATCTATACTATATATACACAAACTATGTATATATACACGAGAGATCTATGTATGTCTATAGGTGCACACACACCTGTAATAGTGGTAGAGCCCCATGGAGTCCAAGAGATTACTGGGGTACCTCTAAACACCAGCTCCGTTTGGTTTTTTTCTGTAAGAATAGTCAACAATTGTCAACATCTTCCCTTAGCTTCTGGTCACTGATGCTGATTCCCACAACCTGCTGTATGATTGGTGGGTCACTATAAATTCAAACGAAACATAACCCCAAAATACAAAGTTTCCACAAACAGACCTACTCTAGCCCAGGTCTGAATTCCCACGTCCCACAGAAACAAAATGGGAATCTCAAGCCTTTCCTCAAAACAACTGTCCTTGGTAAGGTAGACTGTTTCCAGTCAGGTCTGAAGCTGCTTTTGCATCACTTGTATCTGCCACTAGAGCCACTAGCTCTGCCTCCCACTTCAGCAGCTTTCATTCAGGACCAGAAAACAAGGAAAAAGGCTCTTTAAAAAAAGAGAAGAGAACCCAGAACATCTTATGTGGTCTCCAAGTTAGGAAATGGTATCTCTAGCAGCCCTAAGACACATACAGAGTCTCTCATACAGAGACACAGCCTCCCAAAGAGCAAGCTAAAAGCCCACTGGAGACTGAGGAAAGGAGGACACTCTACATTTAGAAACATGTGGATTAAAAACAGAGGTGTATGGACTAAAGTATAATATTGTCAAGACTGTATTCCCCAGCAATAAAATCCACTGCTAAATGCTGTGTCAAACCCTTCCTTGACCCCTCATCCTTACTGCCAGCCATAACCGCTGTTACCCCAACCTGTGGTTGGATGGTGTCTCCCCAGGTTTCCCACATCCGTTTGAGAGGCCACTGTTGTTGTGGGCAGACCTGCAAGGTGAACAAGAGAGAGGCTCACAGGAGTTTGACCATGTTTGTGATGCTGCTGCAATACAGGAAAACTTCTCCACTAGTGGGGTAAAACGATGAGGAACCAGCCACCATCCAGAGGACAGGTAGTGACTGCATGCCAGTGGCGTTAACAAGCACGGCCATCATTAATTCCTGTTCCCTTGCTGTACGCTCTTATGTGCAACTGCTATGAGAAACAACACGTGGTTTCACCCATAGTCTTCATCCCACTGGGAGCTCAGCAGACTTTGCCTCTTTCAAAGGTCACCCTGTGGCATCTGTGCTTGGCTCTGCGATCACAGGCTTCACAGCTCTGATGACTGAGTTACCAGTCTTCCACAAGGCATCCATCATGCACCGTCTTGCAGTGTCGTGGATACATCAGAACACAGAGCATGTATGAAGTGCAATGCGTTTTCCTGAAATAGGTGGCCAATCATAAAGAACAAAGGCCAGTTTGATTTTTTCACCGACTGAATTACCGCTCGTGTTCCTCATACTCAAAATGAAGTCCTGATTCCTCATCTAAACTTGCTAAACCGCAATAGGCAGCATTATACAGCCAGCAAGAATTTTGAACAAGCTAAAGAGGAATAAATGGGTGTCTTAAACACAAAACCTCTTTTGCATCAGAAAAGAGCAGTTCCTCTGAAGAGAAGGAGGGAAATTGAATACAGGAAATAAAAGATAGAAAGCCAGAGCCAGTGACGAGAAGTGCTTCAGAGCACAGAAGGCCAAGGCTTTTTGTGTTTTCTTCTTTCAGGGAAGGGAAGTAGGAACATTGTTCTGTTCCAGTGCAGAAGGATTCCAGGTGTTTTCCATCCAGCTGCGGCGCTGGTGACTCACCTCTCACCATTAGCTCAACGGTGTCGCTCTGCTGCACAGCCCTGGCCCCAACCCTGTTTTCTGCCTCGCAGTAGTACTTCCCGGTGTCGGAGAGCTGCAGGTTGTCCCATGCCAGCTCGGACTGGCGGCTCAGGAGCTGGGCTTTCCCTCCTGGGGTGCTCCTGAACCAGCGGTAGCTGATGGGGGGGGACCCGCTGGCCACACAGGTCAGGCTGGTCCTGGCTCCTGCTGGGACCGTCAGCCCCAGTTCGCCGGCCCTGATGACGGGCTTGGTCACTGCCACTGGAAGACAAAGCAGATGGGGCCCAGGTCACGCTGGCCCTGGTTGCGGTGGGGAAGGTTCTTCCCCCCCTCCACGGCAGTTCTTGTTCTGGCTTTCAGTGCTTTCCCAGGAGGAAGAGGGGCACTGCTCTCACATCACCGCTCTGCACAGGTTCAGCTTGGCTTAGCTGTGCCTCTTCCAGCTATGCCACCCGTTGCACTCCTACACAAAGGCCTGCTCTGCTGGGTTGATGCTGCCTCCATTCCTCTATAAATCACTGCTGCCCAGGCAAAGGGAGATCGGGCACGTGCTGATGGAGTTTGGTCAGAGAAAAGCAATGCAATATCCCAGGGATTTCCCCTCTGGTGTGTGTCTCTTGGAAACACTGAGCCATCAGATACAGGCAGAGCTAGGGACAAATTGGTAAAAGAGAGCCCACAAATCCTCCCCCAGCCCCTGAACCGCAGGGCACAGTGTGGTGGACAGAATTCCTCTCTCTGACCTATTTGCTGCTTCTTGCTGGAGTCTAACACTGCTCAGCAAAACGCTTCTGCATTGGAAGCAGGTGGTCCCTGCCTACCAGGTCTATTCAATTCCTAAAAGCCTTCCCAAGCCAAGCCTTCCGCTCCTGCACAGCTCCCTTGTTGGGTTTACCTTTAACAACCTCCACCTTCATGGTGATCTCCTTTGTTATCAGGCTGTTGTTGCTGGCTCTCCAGGTGACCTGGCAAGTGTAGGTTCCCCTGTCAGAGATTTCCAGGTTCAGGATGCGGAGAGACACATTCCCTGGGGCATCCTTCAGGATGCTGACCCTGCCTCTGTACTCGGACAGGAGAATGTGGTCGCCAGAGCCATCCCTCCGAAAAATGGTGCCAGAGCTCTGGTCATGTACCACAGTCCACATGAGCGTTTGCTGCACAAAGTCTTTCACAGGCTCATAAGCACATGGCAAGATGGTAGATCCCTTCCATACGCCTTCGATCTCATTGGGGCCAGTCAGGTCCAGAAAAGCTGCAGGAAGAATGGAGAAAGAAAATTAAAAAAAAAAAAAAAAAAAAAAAAAATGGGAAAG
>VYXH01003211.1:0-18294 GCA_013397275.1 Burhinus bistriatus | reverse complement strand
GGGGGGGGGGGAGGGCAGCAGCGGTCGTCGCAGCAAGTACAAGGCTGATATCCTGCAACGTGGGACCACCAGTTATGAACAAGCAACAGGGACCCTGGACAACCTTTCACACTGTCTCTGTGGGAGATTACACCCAGGGAGAATTGCAGACCATGGTTGAAACTTACTGGCAAAAAACCAGGGGAGAAACTAGGGCAACAGCTCTAGAATAGAATTGTTGGTTTCAGTAATGTGTTTTCTTTTTTAAACAAACATGTAAGTAACTGAATGAATTTAGAAATCGGAAAAGAAGTAACATTAAAGGAATAAGGCATAGATAAGTATTAGAGGATACTCAGACCTGTCTGATAACCAACCTTAACAGCTTTAGTCTACTGAATATAAGTTAACCCTATATATGATACATGACCTTAATGCACTAACACCTTCTTTTTAAAGGAAAGAAAGAGAAGATGGTGTCTATGCATAAATATACCAAATGCTGATTTAAGCTAAAATGTCAAGTTTGTCTGCTTATTATAGAGAAAATAAAGGGAGACTGAAAAATGGAAGGGGAGGGAAAGGTGAGTGAGTATATTGGGTGCTCCTATGAAGGAAAATACTCAAGTTCTGGGAACAAAGATAACTACTAATGAAAAGCTTTTGTTAATCTTATTTTCAACAGGTAACAGAGGAACTGAGTATCCAAAAAACTCCTGGACTCTTACCAACTTAATGCCATTTCATCCTCCAGGACTTTCACACAGAGCCCCATTGACTGAGGCTCCCTGAAGGGAGGTGATTCTCCCCCCCACTCCGCTCTTGTGAGACCCCACCTCTAACACTGTGTCCAGCTTTGGAGTCCTCAGCACAAGGAGGTCGACCTGCTGGAGCAGGTCTAGAGGAGGGCCATGAAGATGATAAAGGGGCTGGAGCACCTCTCCTGCGAAGACAGGCTGAGAGAGGTGGGGTTGTTCAACCTGGAGAAGAGAAGGCTCCGGAGAGACCTTATTGGGGCCTTTCAGTATCTAAACGGGGCCTACAAGAAAGCTGGAGAGGGACTTTTTACAAGGGCATGTAGTGATAGGATGAGGGGTAATGGCTTCAAACTGGAAGAGGGTAGGTTTAGATTAGGAAAGAAAGAAATTTTTCACTCTGAGGGTGGTGAGACACTGGCACAGGTTGCCCAGAGAAGCTGTGGAGACCCCAGCCCCAGAAGTGTTCAAGACCAGGCTGGATGGGGCTTTGAGCAACCTGGTCTAGTGGGAGGTGTCCCTGCCTATGGCAGGGGGGTTGGAACTAGATGATCTTTAAGGTACCTTGCAACTCTAAGCATTCTATGGTTCTATGACTGCTCCAGGTTATTAAAGGGGACCTTGGCAGTGCAGCTGAGGGCATCCAGAGTTTTCCATTAACTTTGTCCTAATCATTTTTATCCTGTCTTTCACCTTACTCTCCCTTTCACTTCCCATGAATTCACTTCAGTTAATTTGTGTTTACATAGACCTCATATTACTCAGAGGATACCCAGCTGGATTCAACACGCTTTGATTTTGTGGCATGTTGAACATGGGTTAATAACAAACCTAAACTTCTTTCTCAGGCTGACAGCTCTGAAAACAGGTGCCATACTAACCTTAGCATTTCAATTATTTTTGAGCCAGCAGTAGCTACATAATGAGATCCCCTGGAGACCATTAAAGCTCTCTTTTCTAGAAAATTCACTAAACGGGTTTGGGAAGTATTGGCACACACAGTAACACACAGAAAAAGAACATACAAGAAACACAGTAATGGTTTTGCAATTCTTGAGTTTAATTACTTCAGCATGTGGGTTTTTCTTGCTTTTCAGCCTTCCCCTTTCCACTGCCGTCTTTCTTAGGAAACTTGCATAAATAAACACTTTTCCTAAACCTGTACATAAACCAGACACAGATGCACAAGTTTTCATTTGCAGTTTTCTCAAGCCTTGGTTTCTTAACTTCTTAAGAGAGAAAGTGTATTAAAAACCTATTATGCAATCAGATCAAATATCTGAAGGTGAGATGCACTGAGATCAGAGGACTCCATGATGGAAGAACATGACAGTAATCCATAACAGGAACTACACTTCAGTCTAACCTGTTCAGGAAGCCAGAATTACAGAAGATCAGCCAACTCAAAGAATCTCATTGTCTGCACTGTGCTCTAAAAATAGCAAAGAAGAAAAGTCTGTTTTCTACTGTTTCACTCTCAGCAAAATTGAGGCCTTTGGGAAGAAATTAAAAAAAAAAAAAACAAAAACCAAACAAACCACAAAACCAGAACCCAAGGCAGACATGCAATTGACTCATTTCCCCCTCTCCCTTTAGCTCACAAAAACTTGAGACTATTCAGCTCTTTGTCTCAAGAAGTAAGCAAAAGAAAGACTAGAATAAGACATACTTGACAAAAGGTAATTCAAAAGATCCAATCATGAAGGGTCATGAGGTTAAGAACAGTTACAGAAGCATGGGAATAAAATGACACCGTGAAGGCATTACACATATGCACACACTTAGTAGCAAGATCCTCCTCTGCAACTCAAAAGATTGGACAAGGAAGCACAAATCCAATTAAGCAAGGCCAGCACAGATAACGTGCATTATCTGGTAGGCTTTACAATATCAGACTAACTGGGATTCTTGAATATAAAATATTTCAAAACTTGTTAGTTCAGAAACTTTGGAGAGAACAAAGCCTGTAGGTAGCCTGAATTCCTAAAACTGAAAAAAATTTCAAGTAATTGTGCTGCTAAAAAATATCATGTGATATTATACAACGGGTTTTTGACCTGCCTCCAGGCCTCCTGTAGCCTCAAGTTTTATACCACTACAGCAAATTTCAGGTTTGTGTGGGCTAGTGGTAGACTGTTACAAACTTGGTATCAGTGAAGGAGAACTTGCTATTCCACTGACACCAGGGGCTGATGTCTACATTACAGCTGCTCAAAGAAGTTAGGAAAACATTGTAGAAAGGAATTTTGGGGAAAGATTTTTTGATTAAGCAGAAACTAGTTTTTGTAATTTGCTGTCAAAGGACTCAAATGCATCTAGTTAATTTAGCTTTAAGATTCCACAAGCAGAAAATCCAGGAAGAAGTGCAGTGTACATATAGGGTCAGGTAAAGAAGTAGCTGCTGCAAGCAGAACAGAGATCTTAGTGTAATGTCCTATGTCAATGCAAGTTACCCCATGACTCCTTCCCCGCTGCCCCCCCTCTCATTTTAAGGGCAGCTGCTGGACTTTGCTAGACATGAATCAGTTCTACTCAAAATATCTGAGGACACATAACCTGTGAGCTAGGTGCAAGTTACCCTAGAAGAACTGCCATGCAATGTGCATGAGAAATCAGCATTACGCAGGGTGGCAAGCACTTCCTACCACAACACCTACAACCCGTGGCAATGGATGTGTGTTAGCATGTTAAAAAGTAATATTCCACAGTTAAAATGTAATTTTCCATAGGAAAAATGTTCCCTGTACCTAGGAGCAAATCTAGGAGTACGAAAGTGATCTAAGCAGATGCAAACACTTGTAGCCACAAACTATCAAAAAAGAAATCTCAAATTAAAAACAAAATTAAAAAAAAAATCTTACTTCCAGAGAGTAGACAAGCCACCTATTGAAACAGGCTCTCAGAAAGAGTAAAAACCACGTTTAAAATATTACACACTACATTACTATCCACCTAATTAAAAACAAATAAACAAAAAGACCCAAAACCAAAAAAAACCCAGCCAAACTTTACAAACAGGATACAAACAGATTTCCTTTCGCAATAAGGATATTGGATAAAAAGTTAGGGAATACTTTGCGGTATGTTTACCAGGAGGTTGTTCTTCCCCTCCACCCAGTGCCTTCACTCCCACCAGCTCTTGTTTTGAGCTTGTTTTCAGCTTTTCCAGATGTGCTCTTTGCTTGTAGAAAGAGAACTTTCTTTTGTCTATACAGAATACGACACCCAGGAAGCAGGTGAGGAGAGAGCTCAAACTTCTTGCCGATCCATTTCTTTGTTGTCTATTTCACATCACTAAGCCAGTTACAGATGTTATGCGAGTTCAAGAAGTTTCTATCTCAGAGGCCTCTTCTATGAAGTTAGCAACAGGACTGAGGAGCAAGAGTGGAAACAGTTTATACTCTCCGTTTCCATCTTCCGAGAGGAGAGGTGGATCACCCATTTCCAGAGCATCCAGAGGCTCAGCCTGGCTTGCTGGAGCTGCCAGCGGCAAGACAGTTTCACTACCTGACAGAGGCTGAAGAGCAGGTTTCTCCTCCAGGGGGGGCAGCAGAAGGTCTTTCGGATCCTCTGTCTTCCCTGCAGCTTCACTGGAAGGTAGTTCTTCAAATAATGAAAGCAGAGGATTGGCCCTGTACTGTATCAGCTGCATATCTGAGGGAAAACAAACAGTTTAAACTCCAGGCTGCTGCGTCACATAAGCGAAGGCTCTTATTCAAGACAAGGGAAACTGGAGAGGCTGCTTCAAAACATGGTTCACTAAAGAAAACCACACAGCTGAGCTCTGACAGACTACATCCACAGCTGCAAGAGGGGAGCTAAGGCTCCTGCGTCTGTTAAGATCAGCATCTGAAGCACGCTTCAAGCCCGCAATACACATGGCATACACTGGCAACACTGAAGTAGTAAAATGACAAGCACTGCATTTGTGGGGGTCATAGCCCATATAGGAGATACTTCCACAAGGACATTTGCAGTTCTGCTCCCTAGTGTGGCACTCTGTCATGTATAAGAACAAGGAAATGGGTAACACCAACATGGGCATATGATGGGGCCTCTTAAGATTGAGGCATAGCTTCAGCACGATCAGTGAAACAGCCCAGTCTTCACAAAAATTTTAAGCCCAGACCAAAGGAGATAAACCATATTACAGGCTACAAGAATTCCACTTCAACACACAGTTCTGGAAGAGTCTGGAACTGCCACAGCTCCCAGTGCTCCTTCCTGCCCACCTTTGCTTCCCGCTGTTTCTCTCTCACTTGCTCCCAGATCTTCACTGCTCTCTGCCAAGTTTGCAATCTGAAGCAAAACGGACGGAGAGTAAGACACAATGCTTAACAACAACGAAATCCAGTCTTCACTGACTGGTTAACAAAATTAAAGGTGAAAGGAGGAGGGAAGAGAAATGAAACAGTTGACTGATGAGCCCATTGCTGCACATGAGGGCCAGCAAACAGAAGCTCTCAGAAGAAGGTATGGTGAAATACAGACAAATTTAACTGACTAAAGCCAAGCTTCTGACTAGCAAATACTTATTTTACCTTCTAAACCAGAAGCTTTATTATACTCTGTCCTGTTGGAATAACACTGTAAAACATGGTTTCATCAACACAATTAAATTTTGCAAGCACAGCTTGAACACAGCTGCATTTTACCTCAGTTGTGGTCTAAGCTCTTACAACTGGGAAGTCCTAGTTTAAATATTATTTCAGGGCTACACAATAAATGACACTTGCAAGGTTGTTTTTTGGGTTTTTTTTTGTTTGTTTTTGTTTTTGGGGTTTTTTTGTTTGTTTGTTTGTTTTTTTTTTAAAAAACATGAGTCAATTTTAGGAAGTGGACCAAGAGAAGTAAATTTGCACTGGACTTTTGTATCTCCTCTGAGGAAATTCCATACAGCCATATTCAGAATTAATACAATATATTGCTTTATTCCTTCTAGCTTCAGAGAGACTGAAGACACACAATCTCATCTGAACTATAACCCCAGACACAGTTATTACTTGACTAAAAGACATCATGGAATCCCTGAGGCTAGGAGAAACAAGCCAAGAAACTGTTCTCACACATTTACACCAAAAAAAAGTCAAGATTTTCTACCGTCCTCATTCTAAACAGGAGGTACAGAAGTAATAGATAGGAAAAAAAAAAATTCCTCACTACAGATGGCTGATTCAACAAACACCAGTTTGTTTCCCTCTTCCTTATGTTCTCAGGTGTATTCAGAAAGCAAAGAACATGTTATTCAAAGCAAAGTGACAGTTTAAATCAGCCCACTGAGTGTATTACGGCAGCTAGGAACATGAGACTTGAAATTATCTTGAGAACCCTCTTAAATTCATATATGCCAACAGTGATAACTGAAAACATTAAGTCAGCAGGATTAGATAAAATGGCAGTTTCATCCTGTGCTACCAATCCAGTCCCTACCCTCAAACTGCATTGGTCAAAATTTAGCTCTCAACATCGTATTAACCCTTCCCAACGTAGAAGCAAATCTTACTCTTACATTTTCCATGCCAGGGGAAGTTTCCATCAAGCTCATATCCAGGGCCGGCAGCTCAGGATTAAGCGTCTGAAAATAAAAACAGACTGTATGTCACAGAATCACACAATAGCCAGGGTTGGAAGGGACCTCTGGAGATCATCTAGTCCAACCCCCCTGCCAGAGCAGGGTCACCTAGACAGCAGGTTGCACAGGATGGCGTCCAGGCAGGTTTTGAATGTCTCCAGAGTCGGAGACTCCACCACCTCTCTGGGCAGCCTGTTCCAGTGCTCTGCCACCCTCAAAGGAAAGAAGTTCCTCCTCATGTTTAGATGGAACTTCCCATGTTCAAGTTTGTACCTGTTACCTCTTGTCCTATTACTAGGCACCACTGAAAAAAGACTGGTGCCATCCTCCCCACACCCTCCCTATCGTATATCTTATGTCATATAATAGGGTCCTTAAAACAAAACTTCAGAGAGCTTCTGAAAGGCCAGCAGGGTCCAGCGCACCACTCCATCCACTGAAGCACAGGGAAGGCAGCTCCTCCACAGGCCTACAGCAATATACTTTCAACCTGTGGCAGTAAACTGAGGTCACAGGAGAAAAGGACACCATATTTCCCAGCGATTCCAGAATAATCAGGATGTGACAATACGTGACAAAGGTTGAAAAGGAGAAGAGTCCAATTTTTTCCTTTTTTAGTCCCCTTGAGTTATGTGTAGCAGAAATACTATACGAACTGAAAAAGGCTCTCGACTTTACCTTGTACATTGTTAGACTCCTACAATGACTACGTATCATTCTATCCATTAACTATTTGCTCTTCAGGATTTTCCCCCCCCCTGCCCGCTACAACATGGAATAAACCAGTAAAATTTCATAATGCAATCTAATCAGTATTTTTCAGAAATCATAAAAAGTGAAGACACTCACATCGCTGAAAGCCTCAGAACCAAAGTTATACTGCTTCCCAGACAACATTGCTTGAAGCTCTTCAAGGCTGGCATCAATGCAATTAAGAAAATCCTGAATTTCTTCTCTAAAAAGACAAAATGATACAGTACTGTAAGAAACAGGTGGCAGTTAGGGCCTTCTTTTGCACCACAAGGCAGGAAACACTCTTAGAAATGATCTGCTAGCCTCTCAGTTATTACAGCTGTGGGGCATGATGAGAGCCAGACTAGGTTGCTCACAATCCAGAATAGCTTATTGCCAAATGAATGAAACCGCATTCCTGTATCACATTTTACGGTCCAACTCTTTGAAGGACAGGTACAAAGACGACTATCTGAACAGCAGGTATAATAATAGCTATCATATCAAAAAGCAGTTCCTCCTTCCATACCTACTTCCTCCTTCATTTTAATATCTTTTGAATGTTCTCAGATCCCAGGCTATACACGAATACCTGTTTAAACTAAGGTCTGATGGCTTTCACCCGGGGACAATAAATGATAGCAAAGGGCTGGATTTGAAGGAACACTACCTATTTTGAAACATCAGACTGTTGCCAAATTGTGCACGTTTCCAAGAACAGTGGGCAGGACACAAGGGGCAGTGAGTGAAGTGGAAAGGATGCTGCACGCACGGCGCCAGTACTGAACTTCTCAGTGTGCTGTAAGCTACCTCCCATGCTGGAATACTCAGCTACAAGCAACAGAGTTCCAAGGCACTGCCTCACCTATTGCAGTGCCAATGAAGTAAGATATTCCAGGGCCTTCAGATTACACCGAGTGCTGTGACACATCATCTCAGTACGTCCTACCTGAAGTTAACCACAGCAGAAGAGCTGTCAGGAGAAAAAACTAAAGTTTGTTCCTTGATCCGGTTCAGCCTGCAGCCACACAAATGACGGCACCGATAACGTTCAGGGGCCGGTGCAGAGCTGGGAACTGCCTAAGCAGCAGTGCTGCAGAGTGTGAAACCGCAGCCCGCAGGATTTTGATCCCAGGGGTGAGTCTGATCTGACAACGCGCAAGGGAAATGAACTTATGCAAAAACGAGGGGCAAAGAAAGGAAGCAACAGCAAAACAACATCAGACTACCACCGACACAAAGCCATATCCAGTTCTGAGAAACAAAGCAGCACATGGTGCCCTCCTGAAATCACACCCTTGCTCTGCTGTTTGGCAGCACTTGGCAGTGCCAGTGGTTGGCAATACGAGAGCTGATGTGAGACTGACCTCGTCAATCCTCAGACGGACACATCAGAAGTCAGGCACGCTTATTATCAGAGATGTGACAGATGGACTTGCCCTGCTTTTAGCGTATGATGCTACCACTTGTCTTTTTCAAGACGTACTAACAAAGGGGCAGAAAATTCAGTTCATCAACGACATTTAAAAAGCTAATTCACTATGTTCTGCTAAACACATCCCCTAAAACTGACAAGATCCCACAAGATGACAACAGCATAACAGTTTCCAGAAACAAGTTAATACCTGTCCAGTAAAGGATCATTTTGGTTTCCAGAATTGTTCTCATTCAAGATGGAGTCAATCACCGACACGGGGTCTTCTGGAGCATTAGGTTGTGCAGTATGGAGTTCCACAGCAACATTTTCTGTTTCACTGGATTTATTGACATCATTTACATGAACTGGTGGGATAGGTTCTGCACAACTTAACTCATTTGGCTGCGATACTTGACAAATGGGTAAGCCAGGATCCAGAGCTGCCTGTGTCTCTCTAAAATATGACCCAAAGAGAAACAACACACAGAAACAACATCAACCATATAACTACTCATTTCCAGTTCAGTATCTCAAATCTTAATACCTAACAAAGTCAAGCCAGTCAAGGGTTCAAACAACAAACTAGTCTTTAGAAAAAGAAGAAAAGTACCTTCCTAAAGGCAGGTGAAGAATCTCTTATTACAGCTTATACAGATAGCACGTATCAGAGCAAAACACCCCATTTTGCCAGGCCAAAAGCAGCAAAATAGTACATGGAAATTAGGGAGGAGGAAAACTCCTAACACTCTGTCTTTCGAAATAAAAGATTTCAAATTGGTCCGTATTTCACTCTGGATGTTAACAATTAAACAGGTTTTCACAAGAATCTCATGCCACACAAAAGAATGCCTTCCCTTCAGTTATGCTTAACATCATATTAGTGAGAGTAATACCAAAACTGGAGATAAAACTGTACATCTTGGTTTGTTTATCAGTAATCTGTATATATTTTTGATTGTTTATTAGTAAACTATATACGCACTCAGGTCCCTGTTCAGTCGAGAAATTAAGTATGTGCTTATTTGTTGAACAGACAGAAAAGCCTCAGCAAATTAAACCTGCCAATCAGCCGGATGGGCCTTCAGGCACCCCTGAAGAGACACGAGCTCTTAAAAAGCTTTGCTGACCACAACCAATGCTACATGCTGTAAAAAAGACAGCATACAAACAGGCCTGTCATGCACAAATAAGTAAAAATTTCAGAGAGGCTGTTTCCCAGAATTGATGTGCATCACTTACACTAACATAACTGCCTAGTTAACAACCTAAGCATAAATACTGCCCCATCCTTTAAACATACCTGGCTCTGCCACTTGTGTGAGCCACAGCAAGGAGACCATCGGTGGCATTTTCCAGGGTATCAGTGATATCTCGAATGATGAGACCTGTACCATTTCCATCCTCATCATCTGCATTATGTTCAGAAAAAGCCATCTGCAGGACACAGCAAACAGCATGAGTAAACCAAAAGGTCGGAATTTTTTGATGTTGAAACTCCATTCTGCTTGCAGCTTCTCTTTCCTGTTCAGATTTCATCTATGACTAGTTGTACTGATTTGCATGATTTTACAGACAGAGCAATGCTGTAAAGCTGCCCATTTCAAAACGGAGTGCATTTGATTATACGATTAGGGTATTAATAGTTATAAGGAAAATTTTGAGATCACTGTGTATCGTCCTGTCCAACCCATTGTCTCTTTCCCTGGGAAGACTTACTGCTTGGCCACTCTCCACAGGTATGCGAACATACTGACGAGTGTATTTGGAAGGTGAAGCACCTGCAGCATCTGTTAGAGACCTGAGACAAAAATACGGCTTTAGTATATAGTTCTGCAGTAAAAAGCTGCGGCAATGCCAAATACGTGCAATAATGGTAAGAACAATCATTCTTCTACTTCTGAGAAAACTGGCTTTTGGAAATGTTTTTTAGTAAACGTGCTGCAGACAGGTTGCATTCTAAACAGGCTTTTTGTTTTGAAAGTTAGTCACATTTGCACATTTTGAAAGAGTTATCATTTCTGATAACTGTGCCCTTCAAAATTTAAAATGTACAGTATATTCTCTTCCCATCCATTTTTTTTAGTGATAAAGAAGAGGAAATCTTTAATTCATACTTCATTCAACTTCCATCAGCTTTCTCAAGTTTGAATATACAAGTGATAAAAATATTCTTAATACACTTCAAGTATCTTGCTTCTAGAAGCTGATTTATCCCTATAATTCACATCTGACACTGATTTGTGACCTATCCAGTAATTACCTTTTTCTTTTGACCCCAACAATATAATTTCCTCGCATCAAACTTAGTATAAATTGAAGAATCTAAAAAGGAAAAACAAAAAATCAAAAACAAGTGGTCAGTATAGTAATCCTAACATTAAATTACTAATTCAGGCAGGGAAATTAAAAATCCTTTTGTGTTCATGTCTTAAAAACCAAAATGATAGTTACAAATGGCATTGAAAAATTATCCCACTTGGACAGGTTGTTGTTTGTCTTTTTGTTTGGGTTTTGTTTTTTTCCCCCCAAACATAACACTACAAGTCACTTGAGGATTCCAGACCAGAAACAGCTGAGGGACAAACCAGAGAAAATTGTTCCAGTGCAGAGGCTCCTATAGTTTCTGTATTCCAAGTTGACTTCTTGAGTGGTCTAAGTATGTCTTGGTCCAAAATCTTTCACAGATTCCACTCCGTGTGCCTGTAAGCTCTTGTTTTAGGCTCCTGTTACCATGCACTGCCTCCAGCCCCACGTTTACCCCAGGTCAGCTTGATTTACCGATTTCCTTCCAAATAAGATTCACTGAGATTTCAAACATATTGAAACCCTTTTTACTATGACTTTTCCTTAGTATTTTGCTTGTGGTTCTTTGCTGTGCTACTTCTGGGACACTCAGGAACTGTGAACATTTTCTTTATGCTGTATTAATATAGCCTGTTCAGCTCTGTGTCATTTGTCATTCTACATAAGCAAAGAATGCCATCAAGTATCACAGAGGCAGGAATAAGGATGGTAGCACTGAAGATGCTGCAATGGTACCTTAGACAGCAGCTTCTGTTGTTGACTGTGCTTCTGCCTTAGAACTGCCACTTCTTTCCACAGGGCCTTATTTTCTCTGCAATGCAGAATAAATCAGAAGACAGAGGATGAACAGAGTTTACTTTATACGCTTTAGTTTTACAGCTTTCAAACTTTCACAGTACCTTCCAGGACCAATGGCAACATTCCTTCTGTGGATAACTAACATTCGATTAATCCAATCCGCTAGTATAAACTCTGGGTTAAATTAACTCCATTTTCCGTCAGGCAGGACCAAACACTCACTAATGGACATTCTCATCCCCTGCTGCTCCAGCAATAATCTTGATCTGAGGTATTCCTCAAAGCTTTAGGATGAAGACTTGCGTTTGGAAACAGGCTGAGCGTAATACACACCACCTCAGAACAATTTCAAAGTTTGTGTTTGATGGGCTTTTNACAGCTTCTTGGATAGTAACAGCATAAGATCACAGTTTGGAGTGTTTTGGTTTTGTTTTTTTTTTTTTTTTTTTTTTTTTAAGGAACAGCAGGAGTGGAGCGAAGGTATCTCTTGAACTTTGGTTGATATCTGCTTGCATACCAATGATCTGAATGAATTACCAGTGCCTATACAAAAAGGATCTGAGGGAACAGAAACGAGGACGTGCAAAGTCCACTTCCAATTAGAAAGAAAACCAAAGATTAATTCTCACTCACTGCATCTAACCCTGTTTTGTGTTTAGAAAAGGAAATACTTTGATCGCCCTAAAAAAACTACTACAGGTGATGGCAACCAAAATGAAATCTCAAGATAGTCAACAAACTCCCAGTTTTAATCTCTGGTCTGTGACTGAATTATGAAAACAAACAAGATTCAGAATGTTGTGTGAGGTGGAATGGGGATTCTTAGACAAAAATAGCTTCACCTGTTTCCAGTTCAAATGAAACTCGCATTTAGAGTCAAACTCCATTAGATACAAGAGACATTCAATGCATAAATGCCTGTGAAACAGACGGAGGCTACCTCCTCATGTTAGCCAGCCTGACATCCATGTTGTTCTGCTGCTCTCTCATTTCCTGGACTTCAGAGAGTACTTTGTGCAAATCCTCTGTACAAACCTTGAGATCCTCAGTTCTTACTGCAGATACCTAAAATAGGAACAGATTACACATGCTTTACTATGAACAGTGCCTTGTGTACTCCTTTCTACAGGAAGAGCGTAGTTAGTCTGTAGAACAGGTACAAACTCCATTAAAAGATTAGGTAACACTATAATTCTGATGTATCACAAAACACTGCAATTGCTATAGAGGACAGTCCTTCAGACAGTCTACACTGTCCTAAGTATGAAAAAAACAAGATGTCAATGAAAACATGAGATTACCACTTTGTACATGTAGACAGTAGATTCACCATTGTAATTCACGACAAAAACCTACCACTGATTGAAAATGGCCTTCCCTAGGGCGTTCTCTCTGACAGGTCTAGAGACAGCGTGCCCTCTAGTGTCAGAGTAAGACACCAGCCAAAACCAAACCAGAATTCATAGTGCAGTAAGAATGAGATGATCATATTCCTTTTAGGTGTGGGTAAATCTGCCAGCACAGGAGTAACAAATTTCCACTAAGTTACTGGAAAGGGGGAGGGGCAGCGGGGAGGTATCTAATTAGATGCATCCCATTTGATTCAAAAATTTGTCCCACACCACCTGAATTGCAGATTCCTATATTGGTATTTCCTCTATTACCTTTCAGCTCAGTGACATTCCGAAATTATGGAGAGTTGTCTCCAGGAAGTCAGAGTCCAAACTGCTCTTCTGCCTGCAGCAGAATCCATGAATGCCACCTCTTCAAGTGACGGCAGAAGAGTCAGTAGAAAGCAAAAAGCTCACTCTCTCCTCCTCACACTTCCATATTCAAAATTTCCCAATTCCTTCAGCAACTCTCTCTGCGGTGGTGGCACTGATGACTAACATACAATTCAGGATTTTGAAAAAGATAAGTCTGGTATATGACACTTCTGAACGACAAGTCCAGGTTTTGTGGGCATAATCTTAAACGTCATTTAGCCAAATACTGACCATAACTGAACCAAATGGAGTTGCACCAGCTAACCACCAGATGTCCCTTCCAACCTACAACATGCTACGATTTTTCTTATTATTCTACTTAATTCCAAGGGGGAGGTGAAAGCATCTGGGATTGACCCCCTGAACTTCCATGCAGGTTGGCTCACAGATCCGTTTTTTCCAAAGGAGAATGGGAGGGTCAGAAATGGACCTACAGTGTTATAAAATAACATCCCATCACTTCATGATGAAACAGAACATCATTGTTACGTAATCACTCCGCAGAAATAACTAACCACTTTCTTAACATAATCCAGTGTTGTAAAGGGCAGACTGAATGGCCTGACAGTTCTTTCTCTGTCTGTGTTTTCAGATGTTTTGCTATTTGTTGCGAATAATCCCTTATGCTAAAGTACACGAGCTGTATCCCAAATGACATTCATGGCCATCTGATTTCTCTTCAGCATACCACCTCTCCATGGAGAAGACACCCAAAGGATGCAGACAGCAGGTGGAGATTTCAAATGCAGTCAGTGTGCCTCTAAAACAAGGGCCAAACTAAAACATTCTGCCCCAGTGCAAGGAATCGCTCTCTTCAGAGTGTCTAACTAGATAATACGGATGTCAGGACTGAAGCGCATCAGCAGAGCTCGCACTAGAAGGGAGTAAATAAAGGCAGTCCCGCATTCAAACTTGCATTCCTGTTAAAGGCCTGAAATCCAGTTTACAGCAAGTACTGAACCATGACTCCATCCCAGACAGTAAAAGAGCAGGAAAAACTAATGGACATTTTCCAAAAAATCACCAACGTTTCCTGTGCAACAAAGAACATGTTTCACCAACCTATTCAATACTTTCACACGAACGCCTCTGGCACTAACTAGAGCTTTTGTTTTTCCAGCTACAATACTCCACCCAGTGCAACACTCCTGGGATGCGTGGTGCCATACCTAACGTCATCAGCTGACTGCCCCAACATACCAGCGAGCAAGGTGTGCAAGCCAAGACAAGTTAGCGATTACAGCATCTGGGAAGAGCACAGGCCTGAGTCAGAGAAGCAACTGTACAACTATATTTAATGAATTGTGATTCTGAGCAGAGACAGCTCAGTGAAGAATCAATCAAAACACAATTGTGACTCTCAAGGCTACCCTGTGCTTTTATTAACTTGGGCAATGTAGCTGCCACATTACGACATTCTAAAGAAAAGATTCTGCAGTTCAAATGTCAACATGATGTACCATGATAGTCTCTTTTGCTGGCAGCCAGGATATTAACGTCTGTAATGTGCCAACAGAGGATAAATATCTGTGCAGAAACAGGTCAGACAAGGCCTGAATGTACAAAAGAAGACTGCAAAGCGCTAATAAAGATGCAGCTTAGTGGCAACATACTTTTGGAGGAAGGATATAATTTATGCAAACTCACCCAAATGAACGGATTACTAATGCCCTTGCTAATTTTCAATAAGCACCAAATGGGAATGTATTTTCTTCTTTCACTTTGTGACTCTTTCCACCTCTGCTATGCTGGCAGAATTGAAGACCATGCTAAACTGTAATCGGGTATATAAACTCTCTGTGGAAAAAGGGCTCTAGTTTGACAGCTCTGAAGAACATGGTCCTACTCCAGTGCATTGGTGAACAACAGCAGGGTGCGTTTTGTCCGAGAGCTGGCATGAGGAGGCCAAGCCAAGCATTAGCCCGGCATTCAGGAGGGAGTTACAAAGGCTCGCATCATGATGCACAACCTCGGTTCCCATGGAATTTGTTGGCTGTAAAGTGTTTGAAATCCCCAGACATGGTCTTGATAAGCTACTTTTTGTAACAAAGTGAAGTAAATACATGCTTAGACTGTACCTTGCGCTTGATGTTTTCCAGTAAATGTGCCTTCCCTTGCTTGAAGAAAGGGTGCTGGAACTCAATGACTGAGCTTTTCTCTACTGTAATCATACCATTCTCCAGAGCAATCACCTTCCTGAAACCATCTGTGGAGAGGCATTAACAAAGTCACTTCTTTCAGTGCAAAGCTGGCTGTTACAACACACAGCTAAAGAAAACCCCAAAGCTACTGAAATACCTACAGCACTACAGCTACCAGGAGCAGAAGCTACGAAAAACAGCCAATGTAGCTTTCCTTTGGTGCTCAATGATTTGACCACTGATCCTCGCAGCTAGGGAACACGTCCACAATACCATCAAACGGCCTCACAGGCTGTACAAACAGCATGCATGGCAGAGGCCAGCTAATGTCTGCAAGCAAGACAGTGATGTCCAAATAATCACAAAAGTTAGTTAGAAGTGAGATTTATTAGGACATCTTGAAAAAAATCTTGTCCCAGTGGAAGCGGCGGAGCGGTGCACCTTCCCTTTCATTCCTATAATCCCAGACAACTACATATCAAAAGAAATGCTGTCATGTACCACCAGGATCTACAGAATAAAGTAAGGAAGAGAAATTAGTTCTCAGCCTATGCAAACTCATGCACGCAGAGTACTTTCTCCACACCAGACTGCCTGCATGAAATAACACATTGCCAGCTCTGTTTCCATCACTGCTTCAAGTACCACAGGGTAGCTACAAAATACAGTTGACAGACCAATCCGTATCCCTCCTCATTCAAGTTTTTAACACAGTTAATGTATTCCAGTCTCACTGTGCCTCAACAGTGCTATCATTAGAAAACCTTACTCAAAGCTAGGATAGATCCAGCATGAAAGGCCATCGCACTGCATGTCTTCATAGGAATATTTGCATTTTAGCATTTACCCTTGCTACAAAGCAAACTGACAGTTGTTTGTCAGCATTATCCTTTGACACACAAGTGACGAGTCTCAACACTTGACACAAACAGCGGCATCTACCCTGTGTCGAGAGGCTAAGTGTATGCTTTCTCTCTCATGTCTGACAAAATCTAAATAGGCATCAGCTAGAGAGACCAGGCAAACCTACTGGGCAAGGACAGAGAGATCCTCCCCCTTACTCCGAATGGAAATTCTAAATAAGGCGGCCTCCTTCTACGCAGTTTGTACCCTCACCCAGCCCATAAGCTGCCTGCTGCGAAACAATTATTTCTGCTGTGTGTTGCAGCCCTGCGCATTGTACTACACCTCTGAGTAACCACCTCACTCCAGCTTCTTTGCCTGTACGATTGTAACTGTGTTATATCATGGATGCTACACGATGCTCACAAGTTGAGCACAGAAGACACAACGAGAAACTTAGTCCAGCTTGATCCATCAGTGTGACTAATCTTATTTCAACACAGCAATGCAGGCAACAGCATGATCCAGGTGATTTTTTTTTTTTGTATACTAGATGTATGGGTGTAGATATGGCCTTTGTTCCTCTAGCTAGGCGTAAGCTTGCTGTTACCATTACCATTAACACTACCATTGGAGCCCAGTGAACTCTACCCAAGCTTTAGGTACCAGCACACAAAACAATATTTTTACAGTCATTGCTCAAAGAGACTCAGATCTGAAACACAGGAAACAAAGACTAAGCCAAGCTCTACTGTTATTCTTTTCTTTCGCAAAGCAAACTCAAGACCAGAATTTAGGTTTTCAGGCATGAAAGACCTGCCAAGTCATTTGGTTTGCTTAAAGAAATTCAAATCAATGCCAAGTAGTAATGAACTTGGCAGAAAGGATACATAAGAACAGCTGATGCTTACACATGTTAAGCTGTCGTATGAAGCTGGAGATATTGTTGTGTTTGAAGTACTTGGGGAGTAGCTCCTTGGCAAACCTCTGCTCATCCAGAATGCAGAAGTTCTCACCATTCTAGGAAATAAGCAGAAATAACAGTTAGAGAACAAGCACAGTTTTTCTAAGGTGCTGCTCATAAGTCAAGACGATAAACCAGAGACAGCTCCTACAACAGGGAAGGGCAAAACACTTAGCAAAGGGAACAGTCTGCGTGAGCACTTCTGAGTACTTGGAACCGTACTAAAAAGTTTGAATCCAAAGAGATAGTTACATAGAACACTGCTGCCCTAAAGCTTTGATCTTGATCCAAAGAAAAATTGTTCTAAAACTCCACGCATCTGCTTCTCTCTTCATCCACAGGAAACATAAATATTGCCCAAGTACAATGGAATTCATGCCACTAGAGGGCTTTTATCTCCCTTGATCAGTTTGCCCAGCTCCTGACGAGATTCTTCCATTATATGTACTATGTCACCACTAAAAATAACCAAGTAACACTGCAGAGTTACTGAAAGTTCCGACAACACAACCCAGCAGTGACAAAGGGTAACTGTGACAAACGCAGTTTCAGATTTATCATATTCTCAAGTTCAAACTTCCCCAAAGCGGGCACGTCTTTGTATCATATTTATGCTGTTCACAAAGAGAACAAAACTATTAACCTTTTTTTTTTTTTTTTTTCATTTTTGCCTTTGTAAAGGCCAAGCCTCTGAAAAAAAAAGCCGAGAAAATCCTACGGATTTAGAAGTGACGGGGGACAAAAAGCAACACCGTGTTTGTGTCAGATATGGTATCAGCCTGTGTGTGTTTGTGATGTCCCACGCCTGAAGGCACACCGGACCAACGAGGCCCGCCTTCCTAATCTCAGGAAGGCAAAAAAAATTAAAAGTTAATTACTTCTTAATGTGCCTTTTCTGCCGAGCGCCGCCACTTCGAGCTAATGACATGTAGTTTAGGCATCTTCATAGGCGGCTGTGCCCCGCTGTGCGCTGCCGGATCACTTTGAGCCGTCACACGTGGTCGCTCCGCAGGCAGCAGCAGC
>VYXH01003209.1:44714-81972 GCA_013397275.1 Burhinus bistriatus | reverse complement strand
TGCACATGTCTCTAACTCCTCTTAATTGTTCCCCATTTATATATTACATATATATATTTTATATATATAAATATATATGTTTGTTACTGGATAGTAATGAATGCTTTCTGGAAGCTAGTAGAACTATTTCAAGTGTAAGATAATAAAAGTAAGACAAACTGAAATTATATGAGAGTAAAATATCTGCAAATATCAAGAGAACTTGTTCCACACTGGATTTTCTTCTTGATCAGCCCCAAAGTTTCAAATAGCTTCTTGATTTGGAAGGGACACTATAATATTCATTAAGAGGACAAGGGAAACTATTGATTAGACAGAAAATGTTTTTAAGTAGAAAACCAATGATCATGCTTCTTAAGATCATGCTAATTCTGGGGGCCTTTTTTAGAATCTGTAAAAAATAAATTCAACATCATTTATATTTTAAGAAAATTAAATACAACTGAAATCTAACTATGTCTTTAAAATCTAATTTTTTAAGCCTAAATGTAGGCAAAAATGTAAAGAATGTGATGCAGTATTGCAATTACTGAATACTTACAAACCAAAAGCCAAAACCGAAAGTAACCAAATGGTGTGAATTGCAGCATGGAAGAGAAATGCAAAACAAAATAAAATCTTAGCAATAAAGGTTTTACAGGTCACTTGAAGATACTTTTTTTCCCCTCGCTAATAAAGTTATAATCTCCAAAGTTATAATCTGTAGAAGAAAAGGTAACAGTGACATGTAAATGTTTTCAGTCTCTCTACAGAAGAAATTTGATGCTATGAGAATTTTTTAAGTTGAGAGGTGTGGAGGACCTACATTTCTTAGCAAGTTGCAGATCTGAGCAGAAGAAAACCACTAGTTAAAAAGAAGTTCAAGCTAACTTAATTGATTTTGTGGAAGAAAAACTGTCTTTCTTCATTATGTAGCATTACCCACAAGCACCAGCAGAGCCATCGAACAAGTTAATAGAGAAGTGGAGCAAAGCCTGAAAAGTGGGAATTTAGTTTAAAGTTTTGACTAATTTCTCAAAATTTTGTAGGTCCTTAGACTGAAAGAAATTAAAGGTTATATTTTGTCTTCCTGCATACCACAGCATCTCACCCAGAACTTCCTGTAGGGAGCACAGTAATTTGTCAGGGGACACCTGACAGGATTAGTCCAGCATGTGGATGCAGCTTAGACTCACATTGTCTTAGTGCCCATGAGGTGTTACAGTGTACCCAGAAACCCATCCTGGGATTGGACACAGGAGTAGGAAAATGCAGATGGCTTCACCCTGCTCTCCAGGTACCTTCCACTGGCCCAGCACAGCTAGACCCACTGGCTACCAAGGACACCTTCCCAAAAATTGTGACAGTCAGCAATCCAATGGAAAGAAAAGCAGTTTTTCTCATAAGAATTAATGTAATGGGGGATGCATGCAGAAATGTACGAGAATCTCCTACGCTTAAATATACTAGGACAGGATACATTGCATGGGTGATGAAGAAGCAAGACTGGCATAATCAGGACAAATGGAGGAGGTGCTGGCTTTTGACAATAGGTCAACACATCATTGTAAATACACATCTACCCTGCTGCGTATTCAAGTTTATGCACTTTGTACATCCCTCTCTCCCTCCATCCCTGTATCCCTCCATCCCTCTCTCCCTCCATCCCTGCCATTACATTAATTCTGATGGGAAAAATGGCTTTGCTGACAGTTGAACTCTCTATGAATGATGATGATCAGTGGAGCAGGGCATTAAATTGCCAGTAACAGAAATCCAAAGCAATGGATACAAACGTGGCAGTGAGCGTTCACAGAAATAGCATTCATAGTCCTGAAGTGATAGTGCTACAATAAAAGAATGTGAGGTTATATTTCAATAAACTTTTCTTTCTTTTCAGCCGACTCGTATACCCTGGGGTTATAACCTTCCTTATAGCAACTGTGACTTTTCCTCATGGATTTGGGCAGTTCATGGCAGGAGAGGTGAGAGTGGGATATGTATTTGCAATTCTGTGCAATTCTGCGGAACAGTCTCCCCTTAGCCTGTGCCCCAATAACCTTATGTCACGGAAAGGAGAAGAAAGATATGGGAGGAGTTTGGACTGAGGAGGGACTATATTCTGAGACTCATGATCTCTGCTATCTCCTTCATATAAAACTTCAAAAAGGTCCCCTCTCCTAAGCAAGTAATAAGGAAGATGTTACCCCACATGTAAAAGTAGTTATCCTTTCACCAGTTCAGGTAAAGTCCCATCTCTATTCCTGAAGATTAAAGATGTGAGTCAAGTCTCATAATCATGAAATACCGAAGTAAAAACCTCCTCCACTTTCTTGGAACAGAGTAGAACATTTACTTGGTCTAATCTCTTGGCTCATGCTTGTTTTTTTGCTGTTTAGTTGATGCCACGGGAAGCCATCAGCTCACTCTTTGATAACTATACCTGGGCAAAATACACAGGGGACCCTCAGATCCTAGGGAAATCTGCTGCCTGGATCCATCCTAAAGTCAGCGTCTTCATCATCATCCTGCTTTTCTTTCTCATGAAGGTAGGAAACCCAGCTCACCATAAGTCTTTTCCACTCAGAGTGAATGCTCTTGGTCCTTTGTACAATAGTTTGTGAACTGCCAATGAGAAGTTGCTGAGTATTGAATGAATCACTACGACTGCAATGGGTTCTTACATCTTTTGATGTGATGTTTGCCTACCTTGAATGCAGGATTACAAAAATTATTAGGGAATATTTCCTTGGCCTTTATATAGTGACTTCCTTCACTGCTTCCCTAGGTCATCTTCATCACGCATCCTACTGAATGACCCTTGGTGCCCACTGTGTAGTAGTTGGTAGGGAGGACTACATCAGGAAAGATTTCTCAAGTTCCACAAAAATAAATAATTGAGTAAAAAGCCCTCAGATAATTTATATTTGGTCTAAATAAAGCCTGATACAGTCTACTTGATATTCCTGACTACAGATAGGAGACAAATAAGAATATGCAAGCACAATTTCCAGTTTTGTGAGGCTCAAGGATTTGTTAGCAGTACTGTAACTTGATGGAGAAATGCAGCTTAGAACAGTTTTGCTCACTTCTCGGAAAGCAACAGCAGATGAAATGTTCTGAGCTGACATGGTCTGTGGAAGTTGCAACTGTTCAGCCTCTGAAAGGATCGGCTGTGTAACTACTACATGACAGAGCAAGAGAAGAGATTTGAAAGAAGAAAACATTATATTCCAATGTTCAAAATACAAGTAGCGAGAAAGAGGTTTTCTAAGGGGGGTGGGGGGTGGAGGTAAAACAGTAAAAGTGTCATAGAAATGTTGGGGGGTTTTGTTGCAAAGAAGCAGAAGAGCTGAGGCTGCCTTGCACTATCAGTTGAACATTTCAGTAGGTCAGGAATGGACATCAATGACTGATTGACACAGCTGATTCCACCTAAAGTAAAACACTGTATCAAATTGCTGACAGGCAGTTAAGAGTTCTGCTTCTGTGATAATTCTGATTACAGTGTACCAAGCAGATAAGGTCTCATTTACATGAATAAAAGAGGAGTGAACTACATGGTGTATCTACCCCAAGTCTATCTGTTCTCCTTTGGAAGAGCTGTATCCTCAGACACTAGATTCATTGGCCTTGTCCCTTAACTAAAGGCTTTCTCAACTCACTAGATAACTTGCCTGAGCCGTTTATTTTCTTCTGGATATATTCAGAGTTGAGATAGACCACCTAAAAAAGAGACTGCTGTTTCAACTCTAGGCAAAGACCTGGCCTGATTCTCCACTGCACTACAGTCCCAGATCTCAGCTGTATTTGGTCTGGGTTTGGCGCTGCAAACACAGATCTTAGGTAGCAGTACTCCACTTCTGCAGCTTGCTGGCCTGTGTAGCCAGCCAGGAACTTTTCCTCTTGAATATCCAAATGGCTTATGGAAGGAAGAGCAGCAGCCAGTATCAAACTGACAGTCCAACCCATGCTTGAATCATGTTCCTCTATCATGGGCTGAGAAATGCTGTTCTGTGGGCTCTTTGTCACCTTTGTAGAGGGCTTTCCTAAATGGCAGGCTATATCTTGGCTTCATTTTTCCTTTTATGTCAACCATCCTATGAGAGATACAGCAGAATAGCTGTCTTGGGTAGATTTCCTCTCACCAAACAGTCTACGGATTAGTATCTCATCTGTCTACAGCTACAACAATGTCTGTAGAGGATCACCTCCTCAAAGGTGGACCTTGAACAGGAAGGATTTGCCCACTCTGAGGAGAATATAGTCCCAGAATACCTGAAAGCGTTGCTCTTGATGTGCTGAACCATGGTTGTCTCTCTCCTATGGATGATACTGCTGCAGCAAGGGACATCTTGCCAGTACACTTCTTTGTACAAGGTTTTGAAACAGCAGCATTCTCTGTGTTTCTCTCAACTGTGGAAATCTCTTGTCATATTCCCTGAGAAAGTCTGAGTGTATTGGCCTTTGAAGTGTTTGTAAGATTAGGCTGTTGCCTCCAGAAGAAGTCTATATGTGCTGGGCCAAGACAGCGTTTGAATTGGTCTTAGCAGTACCAGGACAGGTTTCATCATTTTGCCCAATACAGTGATAGGACAAGAGACAATAGACAAAAGCTAGAAAAAAGGAAACTTATGACAGTTGGGATTCAGGAAAAAATTCTCCCGTGAGTGTGGGTCAGCAGTGGCACAAATGCCCAGAAAACTGGGGAATCGCAACCCTTCAAGATGTTCAGAACTCACCTGGATAAGGCCATGAGCAACCTGATCTAACTTAGGAATTAGCCCTTCTGGGAGCAGGGAGTTGGGGGAGAGACCTCCAGAGTTCCCTCTGCATTGAAATCTTGTTCTCTGATAACCTTGTTCTATGAAAAGCAAAGCTGTTTGCAGCAGTAGGAAATCTCAAGTTCTGAGGTCCAAGGCAAAGGAGTTCTCATGTTCATCAATCCCCTTGGTGATTCAGTTTCCCTGCCACCACAACAGTCACCCAGAGGTCCTCTGTGTCAGTGTTGGTGTGTTGTCAGAGTTGCTCCAGCTCCCCTTCACATCCCACAGCCCCTTTACCCTTCACTTTCTGGTTGAACTGCCAGATCCCTCAGAACATGTCTCCTCATGGATTCACAGGCTGGGCAGTAGAGTGGGGCTGCAGGAAATGCTATTGCTGCTCAGTAACAACTGCACCCTCTGCCTCTGTTCTAGTTCTGGATGTCTGTCATTGCTACCACGATGCCAATCCCCTGTGGAGGCTTCATGCCTGTTTTTGTTCTAGGTGAGTTTCAATTTTGTGTTGCAGTATATAGGTCTGACAGGTGGAGAGGATAGGAGAGACATTGCGTATGTACCCAGTAGGTTTCTTCTAGTGGATGTGGAGTCATCACTTGATGTCTATGACAAGCTCTGTTAACAGTCCATATACTAGCCTCTGAGTCTCTGCTTTTGTCATTTTCCCACTCCCCAAATTCAAATGCTGAGGAGGAAATCCCTATCCTTTTACATAAGGGAAGCCACACTGTGGGGAGGCATGCTGAACCATGGCCTTCTAATTTCTCTGCCTCTTCACCTACAGAGAAACTTTCATCCTACAATTATTAGTAGTTATTCCTTTCACCCCTGAAGGCCAACTAGAAGAGAGAACCTCAAAACTAGCACCTACAATGTTATCCACGACTTATTAATTTCTTCTAACTCAAATATGGTAACATACGGGAGTTTATTGGTTTTTAACTGGTTTTAATTCCAAGACCAAAAAATAAAAAGAATATGATGCTAATGTTAAGAATGAGAGGCTATGTTAGGCTAAACTATACAAGCTCATGAAGTTCAGCATTAAGTACCCACAGCACTTAAATGAAATGGTGTGCGCTAAGGACCTCTGAGTTCTGGCAGGTAGCAACTGAACACGAGTCAGTAGCACGCCCTTGCAGTGATGAAGGCTAACCACAAATAAGGCTGTATTAGGAAAAGCCTAGCCAGCAAGGCAAAGAAATTGCGTATTTCCCTGCATTCAGCATTTTGGACACAATTCTGGAATATTGTGCTATTTTGTATCTACCAATACAAGAGACTGACAAAATGCAATGCATCCAGTGAGGCCACTGAGATTGTTGGGGAGCTGGAGCACAAAACAAACAAGGAGAGCCTGAAGAAGTTGGGCTTGTTCAGCCTGCAGAAGAGAAGGCTGAGAGGGGATCTAACTGCAGCCTTCACCACCTAATACAGCAGGGGACAGAGAGGATAGAAAGACTCCTCTTAGAGACACACAGTAAATAGGAAGTAAAGGCATAAGCTGCAACAGGGGAAATTCTGATAGGACATAAGAAAAAAATTGTTTCCTTGGTTAAGGTGCTCAGAAAGGCTGGAGAATCTCCATCCTTGCAGACTTTTAAAGCTTGTCTGGACAAGGCCCTAGGTGACCTGATCTCACTTTGAAATTAGCCCTGTTGTGAGCAGGGGTCAGAATAAGACCTCCAAAAGTCCCTTCCCACCTAAACTCTTCTGTAAGCTGTGATTCTAGTGTTTGGACATTCATAAAATGGGTATGTGAAGGGCCTCAACTGTGATCTGGACTGACATTGTACTTATTCTGAAAATATTTCCTCCTACCTGGGAATCACAAATACCCCTGTGCCTTGATGTGCCTAAGTGGAAGAATTTACATATCTTAGGACTTAGATATTTACATATCTTAGTACTTTTTTCTCTTCTATATTTTGTAACTGAGAACTACTCTTTAGTCCCCAGTGTCATTTTAATGTAAGTTTTGATTTTGATTTCTGTTAATGTAAGTTTTGATTTTGTTTCTGTTAGAAAACACTCAAGTGATTGCTGAGCACAGCTGCACAGCACAGGCTGGGCGTTCCTTAGATGTGAAATCCATAATTGTCAGTGATATTTTGCAGGTGCTGCATTTGGGCGTCTTATTGGGGAAATCATGGCATCACTTTTTCCCAATGGTATCCTCTTTGATGGTATTGTTTATCAAATCTTACCTGGAGGGTACGCTGTCATTGGTGAGTCTCCGTATCTTTCTTTTTCTTCACCTGGTCCCATCCCCATGACTTTCCTGGTTGACATGACATGTTGTTTGTTTATGACAGTTGTCTTCTCTCCCTATGTCTTTTCTACCCTACCTGGGAAAGGTGCAGCAGCTCTGACAGGAGCTGTGAGCCACACTGTCTCCACTGCTGTGATCTGCTTCGAGCTGACAGGTCAGATCTCTCACATCCTCCCCATGATGGTGGCTGTCATTCTTGCCAACATGGTGGCCCAGAGTCTGCAGCCCAGCCTCTACGATAGCATCATCCAGGTGAAGAAGTTGCCCTACCTGCCAGACCTGGGCTGGAGTCCCATAAGGTACAGTGGTAGGACAGAAGTGGAGGTGGGGAGTGGCAAAGAAATAAAGCAGAAGAGGATGAAACCATAGGAGAATAAAAAGTAGTGAAAAGGGGATAGTACTACAAAGAAAATAAAAAGGCAGAATATGCCTGCAGTGAGAAAAAAGAAGTGGTGGAGTAGAACTAGCATTCATACACAGAAATGGAGAAAAGTCCTTTTCTGTTTTTTCACTGAAAGCACAGGTTTGAATAATCTGCAACATTACTGAATTTGTATTAATATTGCCAAATTGCTTCAGTTTAAAAATTTAAAATTCAAGTGTCTCATTTCCATTTTTTTCTGAATTCAGTGGGCTTTGGATTTTTTTTTTTCCAGCAAATGTTTGAAATATCATTTTATTTGGATATTTTGCTTTAAACAAAATTCATATACGTTTTCATCTCTCTATTATATATAATATGCATAGGTATGTATATATAAAACATCTATACATATATATGTCTGTATTTTTATGGTGAGGGGTAACAGAGTGGAATACAACTGCAATGGAAATCCAGTTAATCTGTGTTGATCCTGTTGGAAAGTCCTCTTTGTCTACTTTCACAGAAGATTTAGCAACTGTGTTGAGAACACTTTAAAGGAATTTATCTGCTAGACATTTTTAATATGGTAACTCTTCCCCTTATTATCCATAAATTCACAGCAAATACAATATCTTTGTTGAGGATATTATGGTCCAAGATGTGAAATTTGTCTCCTCCAACTGTAAATACCGGGACTTGCAAACTCTACTACAAAGCACCACTGTTAAGACTTTGCCTTTGGTGGACTCACCAGGTAAGCAGTGTGGAGAAACTGGTCCTTCCCGAAGACTGTCTCAGCTTAAAAAGCCAAATAAACTAGCTTTCAAATTACATGCTGTAAAGGAGACAGTGTGACCCACTACATAAAAAATCATCCTAAAAATCTTCCACTAGGGACGATGTATGACAGAAGACTGTTTCAGCTGGCCAGACAGGTAAGCTGGAGTGTGGGCGGAGAAGCAGATATAGGAGGTAAGGGAGGTGTGTGGGAAGTTTGTGGACTGACCTGTGACAACAGGGAGGGATCTTGCAAAAGTAAAGAGCCTGCTTCTGATGTGGTGCTGAGGAGTGGCCCACAGCAGCAACTAGCAGGGCTGGTCAATGACTTTTGTATAGCTCTAGATAGTATGAGTCCTAGCACTTTGAAGAGGCTGGAAGGAGGAAGGGACAGTGTGTAGCAGGGGACATTCAAAACACTGAAGTGGCTTAATGGCTTCTCTTCTCTGTTATGCAGAGACCATGATCCTTCTGGGGTCTGTAGAGCGATCTGAACTGCAGGCTCTCCTCCAGAGACATATAAGCCCAGAACGGCGACGGCTCCTCAACAGAGAAATGCAGCAGAAGCTGTCTGAGGCACCCTACGATGGGCACAGCAAGGGACCGTGGGCAACCCTGCCAAAGCTGAAGCATGAATCTTTTGCTTATGTTGATGAGGATGAGGATACAGATGAGAAGGGAGAGGTGAGGGAGAGAAGTGGAGAGACTGCAACACAGAGACTGCTTAAGAAGCAGTAAGGCATTTGGAGAGGCTGAAAAAGAAATGGCACAGGGTGGACTTTGTTTTCTTTCCTTTCCGTAACAGCTGCCTCGTCCTCCAAGTCCCACTCCCAGTTACCCAGAGGAGCCCAATGGCCTGACAAGTCCTCTTAAACAAATACCTGAAACTTTGGAGCCACAGCAACTCCCAGGTATGGTAACTTCTGGTATGCCTCAGCCACATCCTAGTCAGCTTGTGGAAGCTTTCATGCTAACTATGTGTACATGCCTGTGTGAGGTGCTGATTTCCCAGAGACTGAGAGAAAGCGCTTTCTCTGCTGTTCCTATATTAAAGGTACTTTGTTAATGCACCTCAACATCAGTGTAACGTACCTGGAAATATCTTTTGTTTGTGATCACTCAGAGAGCATGGCTAAAGTAGGCCCACTCAGGCTGCTCTCCCTCTGCCAGTGCTCCCCAATCCATCCTTTGCAATAACATCTCCTCGGACATTTTCTGGAGAGTCTGCATGGAAGGGTCCCATCTCTTGCCTCCTTCACCCTGTGAATGAATTTCCCTGGGAAAAGCAGCCTGAGCGGTGAACACATCTGTACTTGTTTTTTGAGTAGCTTAGGCTGTTGCTCAGCCATCTCCAAAACTGAACAGCTCCTCCCTTGGACATGCAACTCTTTGACTCAGCTACATTAATATGATGGACAAATACTGATGTATTGTGTGCTTTGTGTGCCACCCCAGCCTGTATTAGCTTTCCTTCCAAGACTGTACTCATAGCTCATTTCTGATTCATATATGATGTGTATTTGATGCAGGATGGTGGGTTGGTTTTTTTTGCTTTATGTGTCTTGAAATAGGCAGAGAGTGAGTAAGCACAGTGGTGTAGCCCAGTCTTGAGAGTGAATACAGAGGACAGGGCTTTTAGGCACCCAAAGGTTAGCATGTAAAATACAGCATATAGCACATTCTGGTTCCTTAACACCACTCCTGTTTGACTAAACCTCTAAGGCATAGGAAAATCCACTTTATGCTTCCAGGGCAGTACAGTAGTGGGACAGCCATCCACCTTCCTTAACAAAGCAGAAAAAGAATCACATCAAAACAAGGACAGTGTGTAAGCTAGTACTGAGTGATCCAGGAGTGACAAGAGGAAGTGGAGCATGGGGTGACTTCATGAGGCTTTCCCTGCCATAATTTTTAGTTTGGCTGACAGTTGTCATTGTTTCTGACCAACCTTCCTCCAGAGCCTTGTTCACTTCACAACAGCACCAAACCCTGTCTTCTCCTTCTTGCTAATTCCTGACTGTCCTGTCTGGGAGAATAATTCTGCAGTTTTTTTCATTCTCACCATTACACTACTGGCACAACCCATGGACTCCTCACCCCTTTGTACCTGTCACATTCAGGCTGTTGATATGTTTTGCCCTTGAAGTCATTTCCAAATTCTCACCTCCCCTTTCCATACTCATCCTTCAATCTGCATTCTCTTTGTGGACTGCAGAAACCTCTCAGTACAGCAGTTTATCCCTTGTATCAGATTGTTTGCTCTGTTACTAGTCTTGCTTCTGGGTTTTAGTTTTTTTCTTCAGGGACACTGATCTATGAATATTATCTGCAAGGGCTACTTTGTAATGGTTTGTTTCCTCTCCTTGAGGCAAAGATATTGCATGGGAATATTTATTCTGGCATGTCGCAGACACCGTCTTATAAATTGCATGTTAAATTGTGACTGGCTCAGCTCTGTCATATACCATCTACTACGTGCCTCATATTATTTCCCAGCCTGCCTTGGGCAAGGAGATGGGCACGGGGCTTTGCATTTTTGTCGCTTACTTGTTCTTCTCTCTTATCCATGTGTTTGTTTTCATCCTTCAGGCAATTTCGGGAGTTTGAGGCAACTGATCCAGCAGCTCTTGTGCCATTACAACCGTCCACTTGAATCAGAGAGTGCTGTCCAGGTTAGGGATACAGAGAGCCTAGTAGTACCCTGAAGAGGGAAAGGAATGCAATGGAAATAAAACATACTACACAGAGCCATTTGGCGTTTGGCCAATGCGTGGACACGCTTATGGTTCTGAACTCTGACAGCATCAGTGGGGAACTCTCTCCAAGGAGAAAGGGTGTGATTACTGTAAAAGAGCGTGCATCTTCCTAAAGAGCCATCTGTGCTCAGGTGTCAAGGCTACCGTCATGACTCAGTGCGGGCATCTTTTTCTCAGTGAATAACTTAATGCTATTTTGTTTAACCTGGAATAAAGTGCAGTCCTATTCCATTTGGCAAACAGTTTTTGCCAGATAAAAATGAAAAAATGCTTTTGCCTTGTGCCATGTTAGATGCCCTTGCGTATTTGACATATCTGCACAGAGTTGGTGGATATCATACAGAGCCTGAGAGACCTATCCACTCTAGGGCAGTGATTGGACCCATGTGGGATATCTAAGAGCATCTAAACCAGTACTAGATGACCATGTTTAGGCATCTGAATTGCTCCACCAGCATTCCATAATCAATCTTCATGGGCAAGGGAAGCACAGCAAGTACAGTGTACACCTGATAATGTATAAAAAAATCTAAAGACTCAGTAATATACTATTTGGAACAAAAAGGGGACCACATAAGGCTGTGCAATTTTTTCCTTTCTGTACTCTTTGAAACTGTGGGTTCTCTGTCTGTCCTGAACAGTATTTTCTCCTACAGGAGCCGGTGGAAGTCATAGACACAATGAGGCCAGAAGAGGTAAGACTGGGTGCAGACAGGGAGTGAGGTTAATTGAGTGCTTCTTTTGCCCATTTCCTGTCACTTGCAACACTTCCTGAACTCCGACAACCTCAGTGATTGCCGCAAAAAGCCATAGCTAAAGCCATTTTCTTCTTAGAGTTGCACAGAGGGCAAGTCTCACCCAATAAGAGAAGAGATTGTTCTGCTAGATGTGCTGAGTAAGGCTCTGACTAATCTGATCTAGCTTTGAAATCAGCCCTGCTGTGAGCAGGGTTTTGGACTAGAGACCTCCACAGGTCCCCTCTCACCTAAATCTTCCTATGCGTCTATGTTGTCCCTTCATTTTTTACACAAAGGTAGGATTATCTTGCAATAAGAAGGTGAAGATGCACTCAGAAAGGAAAGCGAAGATGTTCACTCCCTCTTTAAGCAGGAAGGAGCAAAACCTCACCTTCTCAGAAAACCTCTGAGGTACCAGAATGGCTCTGTTTCCATAGGGTCTTAACATCCGGCAAGGAACGGATGGGAAACCTGGGAGCTGTGATATAATGGACAAGATGAATGATCTATATAGGAAGGAAGAAGCATTAACAGGAGAATGAGACTAGTTTGGGTACACAAGGCAGCAACACTGCTGATTACTGTAAGAGTGATTCCTCTTCTTTCCTGTGTCAGATAGATGCTTGGGAACAGGAGGAGCTGAACAAGAATGTGTGCTTTGAAAGCTGCCACGTAGACCCTTCCCCTTTCCAACTGGTGGAGAGAACTTCCCTGCACAAGGTGGGTGCAGATGTCTCTCTGAGGCATACACTTGTTTTCTCCACCCCAGCTACCATTGCAAGTCTAGTCTATGACTTATTTCTTCACCTTGTCTTCACCTACAACTACTACCACGAGGTACTTCCACATCCAACTACAGAAGTCAGTTTATTCATATAACCTTCTGCATGTACCTCCAATCTCCTGCAAAATGAAAGGCTACATGATAAGAAGTATGAGTGCATTTATTAAAATAGCTTTTGGACACCACGTAGGATTTTCTAGACACCACATTAACAGAAGCATTGTATGCCTTGCTGCTGGGAGCATTACACTGAGATTTACGCTCTGCTTTGTCAGTGTGCAGCACTGGAATAAGTACTCCTGGATTTGTCAGGGTGTTTCTGTCAGGGTGTAGAGACTGCATCAGTGCATGAGAAGAGGTGCTTGAAACCACCCTATATCATAGGCTCTTCATTGAACTGAAGCACAAGGAAAGAGGAAGCTGGATCATACAGGATCATTCCAGAGTTAGCACAGGATGACTGCGGATAAAAAGAATCATATATCATGAGTAAGGGAGGACTGGGCTTTCACTCAGTCTTCTGAAGCAAAAGTGCACAGTGCATGTTTTTATCAATATTCATTTAACATGAATGGTCAGCATATGCCTTGCACAAAATTACTGCTATCAAAGGGGTAAGATCTCAGCCTTGAGTAAAATAAGAATAGGTTAGCATATACTTAAGATGAGTTTGGTGTTTTCTAAAGGGCTGGCTGAAGTAATCTGAAAACCACTAGCATTTATCTTTGAGAATATAGAGGTTACAAGAAATTATACCTGAAGACTGCAAACAAGGAAAGTTTCATACCTCATAAAAAAGAGCAGATGAGAAGCTCTGAAATAAGACACAAGTCAACTTAACTTGGACACACAAAAAATGCAAGAATAAATAATCAAACTATATGAGGTATGCATAGTTAGAGCTAAGTGTGAGACTACTGACAATGGCAAGAATATCACAGCTTATCATGATCAAATTGTATTTAACCAGTCTGATTTTCTTTTACATTAGAGTAAAATGTCTTGTTTCTGAGAAATGAGATTTTCCCTAGTTTACACTTGCACTTGGCATTCAGTATCTCATGTGATGTTAAAAAAAAAGGCAAACACCAGCTGTGAAAGAATGACTTCATGTAAGGCCACAGGTAAAGTCCAGCTAGACCTCAGCTTAAAGAACTTGGAGTTTTAAAATATGCCACAGATGAGCACTGAGAATGCTAAAAGTTTTAGAAAGCCCGATCTATGAAGAACAGTAAAATAATGGGGTATATTTAGGCTGAAGAAAAGAAGACTGATAGCAGTGTGATATCTGTCCTTTTAAGAAGGCTTTGTAAGAGAAAGGGAATAACTTGTTCTCAGTGTTCGCACTGCACTGGATAAGCAGAAACAAGCTTAAGTTTTGACAGGAAATATTCTGGAACAGGAAAAAAGGAATCTTCTAGTGTTAAGGAAAGCACTGGAATAAATAACCTAAGCAGGTTCTGACTTTGCATATTACTATATGATAGTTTAATTTCCAACACCAAAATGAAATAGGATCTGCATAAGTCCCCAAATACACAGGAGTTGCACATGAATCTCTGTTTGCCAGATGCAGGATGCGAGTGACCTTGAGAACATGCTCTCCATCATCAACACACTCCCAACTATGGCTGTACTACCAAAGGGTAGTATTTGCTAGCTGCAAAAGGGGAAGGGAAGAGGTAGTTTCTCACTGGGATAACTGCAGACGTGTGCGCCTTTGTGATTCCCATTTCTAAATTCCAAGTCCCAGCTCTAGCACCAAGTATCATGTTACCAGCTTCCAAAGTCCCTGAAACGGTCTTTTGTGTTTTTGCTCATAGACGCATACATTGTTCTCGTTACTGGGCCTCAGTCATGCCTATATAACCAGCATGGGAAAGCTGAGGGGAGTGTTGGCTTTGGAAGAGGTAAGTACAGATCCTAATCAACTGCAAATGTCCTTTGGATCATTGCAATAAGTTACAGGTGCTGGAGGATCCAGCTGGGAATACATATAACTGCAATTGCTACATTTTCAATCCAGTGTTGAATTCTGAGTCAACCCTTTGGAAGCCATGTAGAGGACTATATTTCAGAGGAGACAGCAGATGTTGTTTACAGGGATGTTTTGATGGTTCACCCTTTTCATGAACATAGGGCTCTTAACTGAGTGGCGATTACCATCTCTGAAAGTGGTGTGGAATTTGTTTTTTACCATGGAATGAAAAATTACACCACCAGTGTAAAAGATGATCTCCACAGGCCCCAGAGGTAGAGCTGTGACTCTATTTGTGATACCTTTACCCTGGAGAGTAGGTGAACTTCTGCTCGGTAGGGCTGGGTCAGCCTCCCTTTCATCCATTTTTTCTGAACTTTTTCTCTTCTCATAGCTCCAAAAGGCAATAGAGGGCTCCACACGTTCTGGGGTTCGTCTCCGCCCACCCCTTGCCAGTTTCCGCGATACCAACCAGACTTCCATCAGCAGTGAGGTCAGACAGACCACTCAGGTGTGGAGCCAGCAGGACCACTGCATGGTGGCAACACCGCAAGAAGTGGACTTGGGCACAGACAGCCCACTGCCTCCCTGCTCACACTCCCCCCAGCCCTCACGCTTGCATGAAGAGGGGGAAGTCCCGTGCTCCACTTATGCCACTGATACTGAGTTGGAAGAGATGGAGCTGACAGGGCCAGTTGCTGAAAACATCTCAGACATCCTCAAGGACATAAGCCTACACTCCACTGACCTGGATGAGTATGAAGATGAGGATGAGGATGTCCCGTTATAGCTGGTGTGAGGGGAGTAGTCCAGTTGGGAGTTGAACCAGTCTTCTTGTGTTTGCTCCTCAAAGAGAAGCTTTTGGATGTTCTTTGGAATCCCCACAGAGGATTGATTCAGCTGGGAGAAGGGGCATTGGACTGACCCTTTCATCTGCTGCTTTCCTGCTGTGCAAAGACTGTTAAGCTGTTAGACTATACTGGTGTGTGCAGGAGTCAGATGTGGACTGCAAAGTGGCTAAGGGCAGGATCATAATGCTTAGGCTTCTGCCACGTCTACGTAACATGGCAGAAGGGATTGTAACAGGACATGAATACTGCTGGACACAGTCAGGATGCTCCGGGTCAATCTGCCATGCGGAAAGTGGAGGAGGAGCAGCTCTTATTCTCTATGGGTGTAATCCTTCCAGTCACACCTGACCTGCATGCACCAGTGTAAACACAGCCAGGCCTCCAGCCTAGAAGCATATTGCTGCTTCTGACTGCAATCATGTCCATGTTGCTGCAGTTTCTTTTCACTAGCTCTTATCTTGCATCCCCCCCCAAACATTCCCATTTAGAACATTTTTCCTCTTTCTCAATTTTTACTCTGGGATTTTTCTGAATGAGGGTGCAATGAGGAGCTTCTCCTCTGTCCTTCCCCCGAAAACAGATGGGATGAAAATATATGGTCTATGTCTTGAATTCAGCCAGGGCTCTAAGAAAAGTGCTGGAATCCCATAATCTCTGGAATTTTTAAATAGAATTGGTAAATCTTAAGTAGGGGCATCCTCAGTGTTGGAGGAAGAGGAGTAAAACAGCATGTATGCACCTATATTTCAAATACCTGTGCTTGTCTCTCTGAATCATTGTTCACAATTATTACAAAGTCATAGTCTTAAAATATAAGAACTAAAAAAAAAAATTATGGAGTCTTAGCAGACTGCCAAGAAATATGGCAGAGGGAAGCCACGTTTTCTGCATTTTGAAAACAGCTTTTTCTCTGAAAACTCCTGCTCTCTTTCCTGGTAATTCTACCCTGCCTACTTTCCACATATTTCTGCATACCTCAGATCTGAGAATTCCAGCTCTCTATTTTGCCAGCTTGTCTCCGTTGTGACTAACAGCAGAGACCTCAACCCTTGTCTGCAGTATCCCTCTCTATTCCAGTTCTAAATCTGGAGCAGATCTTGATCTGTATCTTGCAAAAAAGATGTCTTGTCAGTTCGTGTCATGCATGCAAAACCTTAGGATCCAAAGATAAGATGCTGCTTTGTTTAACTTACTGTCCTTGTGAGGTTTTCTCAGTAAATAGGCAAAATCAAATTCTGTGTATTCGGCAGATTTCCTCTAACATTCTACATCTCCTTGTATCATACTTTCGGTGTGTCATAGCACTTAGATACAGTCCCAACCAGCCTATTGGATATGTTTCCACTTATCAGCAACAGAGAAGAAATCCAGGCTCTGAGAATATGTTCTTGGGGGTATTCTCCCAGATGCTAGGCCACATCCCCTTGCCTGATATTAGTAAAGCATTATCTAACTTTGAATGACTGGTTTCACCTTAACAGGTGAGTTTTCATAAGCTGCCTCAGGAGCAAGTCAAAAATATCATTACCTCTAACCCAGTCTCCCTTGGTTAATTCCAAGGACTGACCTTGTACCAATTCCTCTCTGATGATACTTATGGGTGGGAGTCTGTGATAAGCTTATAGTAGAGGGAAATCTCCCCAGCTAGTCTCTTGAAGAGGGAGAGATTTATTTTTGCTGTCTGGAATTCAGAACCCAGCAGCTCTATATTGTCTTTGACTCATGATCCCCCTCTATAAGCTAACTGGGGACAGCCTTTCCCTGCCTAAGGTGACCTTCAGTCTTCCAAGGGTCACCCTGTCCTTGTGAGAAGACAGTGGTGATCTGAGGGCAAGTCTTTTGTGCACACCAGCTGCTTGCCTCCCCCGGAAGGTTGTGGCACATTTCTGGCTGCCAGGCATTAGCACGCAGCCTCCCTGCTACCTTTGTGTCACCTTCCCCTGCCTGCAGAGAAGAGGCAAAACAATTGCTATTTTTTCTCGGGGAACTGTGATAGTCCTTTAAATAAGCAGGGCAGAAAGGACATTCCTTTTAAAAACCCATAAATGTGTGGTGAGTGGCAACACTCTGAGACCAAATCTGCTCTGAGGGTCCACACCCTCAGGAAGGACAAGTTTCTCCAAGTCAGCCCCAGCCTTATTACTAGCAAATACAGATTACATTTTGCAGCTTAGCCAAATGCTTGCACTGAGACAGATGAGACAAGGAGAAACTCTGAGGCTGCAATCAGTACACCTCCCCCTCCTCTCTCCTGAATACAGATACATGTTCTTCTCCAGTCCCACACTTCTCCTATGGTGTGTTACAGAAGAACTGGGATCTGACTGGCTGAGAAAGCAGATGGAGTCTAAATCAAAGCCAGAGAGCGTGTGAGTCATGACAGACAGATTGTGAGCTGGGGGAGATGAAGCTGGAACAAAAATGATGCACATGGAGAGGCTTGGGGAGCTCAGAGTAAGACACAAGCTAACCTGGAAAATTTCTTAAGGTTTGTCACCTGAGACTACAAAAGCACACACACATGTGCCTACATACGCACACACACGTCTCTCCATTCCTATTGCCTTTAGCTGTTCCAGAGTTACCATGAAGAGCTGGGCTGCTCTCTGTGGGGAAATCAAAAGGTGGGTGTTACTGCTGCTCTTTGGAGGCATCACTCAAGATCCATTCCAGGTATGCCCCCACCGTTGGAGCAGAAGCAGCATTCATCTGCACCATTTTCTCACCTGGGAAAAAGTATGCATAAGTGAATGTGTCTAGGGAGCCAGGAGGGGACAAAAAACATACTGCAAAGATGGTTTGCGACAGCTGAAGATGTTTCCACTTCCATTTTACCAATAAAATCTTCACTGAGCTGATGCCAAGTACTTTAAAATGTGCAGTAAACTGACACTGAAGCTTTCACGGAATCATGGAATTTTCAGAGTTGGAAGGGACCTCTAGAGATCATCTAGTCCAACTCCGGGCTGACACAGGAATTCCTAGAGCACATTACTCAGGACTGCATCCAGGCGGGTCTTAAAAATCTCCAGAGAAGGGGACGCCACAACCTCCCTGCGCAGCCTGTTCCAGTGCTCTGTCACCTGAACCGTAAAGAAGTTTTCTCTTCTGTTTGAATGGAACTTCCCATGTTCCAACTTGTGCCCGTTGCCCCTCGTCCTGTCCCTGGGAACCACTGAAAAGAGTCTGCCTCCATCCTCCTTCAACCCACCCTTTAGATACTTATAAGCAGGAATAAGGTCTCCCCTCCGCCTTCTCTTCTCCAGGCTAAAGAGTCCCAGCTCTCTCAGCCTTTCCTCATAAGGGAGGTGCTCCAGTCCCCCAGTCATCTTGGTTGCCCTACGCTGGACTCTCTCCAGAAGTTCCCTGTCCCACTTGAGCTGGGGAGCCCAGAACTGGACACAGTATTCCAGTTGTGGCCTCACCAGTGCCGAGTAGAGGGGGAGAATGACCTCCCTCGACCTACTGGCCACACTCTTCCCTGTGCAGCCCAGGATTCCATTGGCCTTCCTGGCGACAAGGGCACATTGCTGGCTCATGGATAATTTACTGTCTACCAGGACCCCCAGATCCTTCTCCTCAGAACTGCTTTCCAGCAGGTCCACCCCTAGCCTATATTGGTGCCTTTGTCTGACTCTCTAAGCTTGCACTCTCTCAGGCAATCCCAGTATGCCCCCTCAAATTTTAAACTTGAAACCTTTGTCCAACAAACAAAGTCATGCTCATCTGTCACTCTAAAACATGTATCTCTTATCCTATCCAAGTAGCACGCAAAAATAATTTTTTCCTCTAATCAAAATATCCCCAGAATTTGTATCAGCAGTGAGGCCTTCCCATTCAGCTAGAAAGTCAAATCTCAGATCTGCCTCCAAAAATCCAAGCACAAGGCTTGAAAAACAAGAAGCTCTGAGGCTGTTTTGAACCACAGAAGCTTGCTTTTCTCCTAAATAGCATGCGCAGTTGCTTCAAATCATTGTTTTGGGCAGAGATTCATGTTACACCAATCTTGCTACGACCACTCAAAGCACTAAAATAGAACTGAGCTTGTTCAGCATTTTCAACTCTAAGCACCTGCTGAACTACATTTGGTACCTAACATATAATGGTCTGAGAAGAACACGATAGTGAAAAATCTCCATCATAGCAGAAAATTTTGGGAAAACATTACCACCATCACCACCACCAACAACAACAACAAACAAAAAAAATCTTTAGACTTTGTATCTTCAAGATAAATGTAGTCTTAATCTCAACTAACTGCCAGTTTACTGATACTCAGTTAAGGAAGGCAAGAAGTTATCTACTACAATTTAATCTAGCAAGAGTTGAACTCTTCCTTTTACATGGTATTTAAATGTGAACGCAGAAGTCTTGTTTTTAAACTCATCTGTACAAAGAATTAACAAAATAAGGAAGACTCAAGGTTGACAAGACAACAGATGGGGCTTTGGGTAGTTATGACAAGGCTAAGAGACTTAGTCATGATGTGGATGAAGAAGAAAACACATGGAGATGGACAACTGGACGACGAGAAAAATTTGCCTGAACAGTGTAACTTTTTTGGTTGGCAAATTATTTCAGACTTAAAAAAATCTAGTTTGTTAATCCTATGGACAAAACCAGTTAGTACAAGCAGAAACAGAGAGACAGAATCAAGAGTTCATAAAAAGTAAGTGCCCCCCTCTCCCCAGTTATGCAAACACTGCATAGAATTGTGTGGTTTATGGCCAAAGAGTACAAGACAGGGCAATAACCAGCTGAGCAAGTGTCCTGTTTCCAGTGGGGATAGGGTTAATTTTCCCAAGGAGCTGACAGGAGACACCGGCATTCCATACCACTATCTCCACGCCCAGTCCATAGCGGGCAGCTGGCCGGGGGAGGGGGCAGGAAGTCTCCGCTTGGGAGCGGGCTGGGGCTGCCCGGGTCCGGTGGGTGAGCGTTGGTACTGTAACCCTGTGTGTACATTCCTCCATCAGCATTACTGTTGTTGTTTTCCTCTTTCCTTTGCTGTTCTGTTAAACTGCCTTTATCTCAGCCCACGGGTTTTGCCTTTTTCTTCCGATTCTCCCCCACAGCTGGGGGGGGCGGGGGGGGGGACGGGGGGGGAGCGAGCGGCCTCGTGTCTTTGTTGCTGGCTGAAGCTAAACCACGACAGCAAGTAAAGATCCCTCTGCCAAATTAGTCCAGCTCCAGGAAGGGTATAATTAAAAACACACTATTAAAAATACTGTCACAGCAAGCACTAAGTTGTTCATGGCCACATAAGCAAGGATCTGGGCACAGCTCTCCTAACAATTTAAGCAACACTGGAGACCAATAATTAGTATTTCTGCAAAAAAAAAGCCATGCCTGAGCATTAGTATTTCTAAATAGAGAAAAATGTTTTTTATCTTAAACCATGTGATGCGAAAATTTTAAGGCTTTATTTGTGGGAGGCAAGCTTAAACTGGTCCTGACTGTAAACGCAGGCTCTCATTGTGGGGCTGCCCCCCCCCCCCCTCCCCAGCNNNNTGTTTGGGCCCCCCCCCCCCCCCCCCCCCGTACTGGACAGACAACCCTGTGCACGTGTACTTACACACAGACACACACAAACATCACCTTTTTCAAATCACAGGTGTGCAACAGTATATAGCTCTGCAACTGGGTGGCCTGTGCTTTGAGCCCTATCTCCCTCTCCCTCAGCTTGCCAGAAGTCAGTAAGTCCTGATGCAGCCTCACATTCCTAAAGACGCTACTGTGGACACTGCTGGGATTAGTGGGCTACCTACTGAAGCCAGTCTCAGCAAAACCTAGTACTAGTTCAAGCATTGGCTTTTCAAATGAGCATTTGCTGACATCCCAGCAGTTTTCATGTGCTGCTTGTGCAAACATCTTGTGCTCGGTAGCAAAACCAGTTACTGAAATGTATCTAGCCAACCTGAAGGATTGCACCTGATATGAAAGACAAAGTATGTTGTGGAAAAGTCGAGTAGAAAATTTATAAAGGAAATGGAATGTAGAGAAATGACAATGTGAATTGCCTGCTTTATATGAACAACAATCTAAAAGCTGTTAATATCTGGCTACTTACTGAATAGCTAGTGACTTGTTTGAAGAACAGAAAGTAAAAATATAAGACCTATTAAGATATGTTCAGAATTAAAGTCACACAAACTCAAGTTAAAAGCCTTCCAGTTTTTCCACACAGGAACAAATGCAAAAGACAGTAATGGAAAGTTTATGAGGAATACATTTGCCAAAAAATTAATCTGCTTTCCCCTCCTCTCAAACTTCTACAGTACACTTAAGCAAATGAGCTGTGAAAAGAAGTGGTAGCTGTGAGATGGTTGGATTATGACCAAATATGGCACAGAATCTTATGCTTAAAGCAAATTTGCATTTTTCTGGCAGAGAAGATATGAATTGTCTGAGGGACTGTGCAGAAAATACCCTTGCAGCTGGCAAAGTGCAGATCCAGTGAGGTGTGCAGCAAGAATGGTCTTATGCCCTTTTTATTTATTGTTTTCATTAATGACTTGGAAGTAACAGATGAGAGCTTGTAAGACAGTAACGTGAGAGAAACATATGGTAGATATGCCATCTAGTCTAAACAGAGAAATAAGCAGAAAATGGAGATCAGAGACTGAGAGAGATACCACAGAATGAGGTTCATGTTGGGGCTAAGCAGCTAAATCCAGAGGAGACATACGTAACTGAGGGATAAACCTAGACTAGTATGATGGTAAAAGAGTTCTGTTCCGTGAAGCACTCAGTAGCTGGACACCATCTTTGTAGCATAATGTGAAATTAAGAAAAAAAGACATTTTTTCCTAGGCAGAGGTACAACTTCCAGGCCTAGAGACATTTTATTTTCCCAGGGACTCAAGTCTTATGCATACGTGGAATAACTGATTTCATTTGACACACTGCATTTAAAAAAAACCAGTGACAACTTAGAGGCCATTTGGAGAAAAAACGAAACAAAAAAAACCCAACCAAAAACTAGGAGTGAGTACTAGGGGACTTCCAGGATTGACCAAAAAAAAAAAAACCAAACCAAAAACAAAACAAAACAAAAATCCCAACAACCAAAAACCTAAAGGAGTTAAGTATGTGTGTCTTATGTAAGTCACAATTAATTATATAAGTATAATTATGCAGACATACATACCAAGGGGCGGGTGGGAATCTGTTCAGTAGCAAAGGCAGGTAAAATGGAAGGAAGCAAATTAACTTCAAATAGAACACAGAAAGCAAAGATCAGCTAAATAGCCCTGACTGAAATATACTATGCCTTAAGCAGGGCAAGTGACACTGCGTAGACTTTGTAAGAACCAGTGGAAAAGTGCAAGTACCTTCACAACTAAATAGGTGTCTTTTATGGCTAGAACTTAAAATTCTTACATGGTAAAAAAAGCACTACTGGATATGGCCTAATGTTCTAAATCAGAAGCAGATGATAAAATACTGCTGGAGGTGCAGAGATGCACCTTTCCCTGTGGGTCAACCAATTCCCCAACCTCCTATGAGGACAGCAGGCCAAGAAGTGCTGATTGAAAACTGAAATGTGAACCCAGAGTCTTGCTACCCAGTGTCAGTGCCTTTTTCAGCCCCAGCATCTGACTCCTCTTTGTGTCCCATCCTAACCTGCTGTTGTGAAACTTCTGCCCAACTCTGTACCAGATGTGTCTGCATGTCACCAATATCGGGACAAAACATTCACGTATCATCTGGAAAATGCTGTTTCAGTGTAACATGAAAACTCACTCTGTGCTAAACCAGAGGATGCTGTTGATGTGATGCTGTCTATCATCAAATCTGCCACAATGGCCTGAGATTTGTGCCACAGGCACTCATGAGATTTTAGCCCTGTATAGTCAAACATGTGATGTTCTTATATTCTTAATAAGAAATAGTGTAGTATATATTTCCTACTCTGTTGTGCTTCTCTAAGCCACCATGGATCCTTTTCAACATCCTCTATCAAACTACCTCATTGAGACCCACCCCCTCTTCCTAGGATCCTCCTTCCTCAGACGCAACTCCCCTGGAATCAGTCCCACAGAAATAAAACACTTCCACCAGCCAGGATGGCAAGACCACATTCTGTTTAATAACAACTCCATAAAGGACTGTACATGCTATTTTGAGCTACCTCCCCTCCTTTACTGTGGTTGCTGCCACATACAGGCATGGAGGTGTATAGTGCCATATAGTTTCCTAAGTCTATATGTAGTGTGTGTACATGTATGTATGCGGTTGTACATGTATGTATTTATATATATCTTTGTAGAAGTGTTATCTCGTAAGTCACATTATCAAAACATGCGAAGTATATCCAACAAAAATTTTCAGGCAAACATGTTTTGGAGCTGGAAGACCAAAGGCAAATGAGACTCATTTTAGTCATTAAGGGCTACTGTGGGACAAGGTAAGGATGAAAGCTTTCACTAGTGGATCCCTTTCCCTTTTTGTTTTACCTCCATTGAGTACTTTGCCCCCAAACATCAATGCACCTCTGTAAACACTAGCTTGAAAGAATACATATAATAACCATGCAGCTTCCCCCCTACAGAAAATGTGTACAGGCATGGGGGAAGCTCTTTAAAATTGCTTTGCTGCAATGTCCATTGTCCCATATGCTTACACTAAAGCAGTTTCAGATACTGAGAATACAACATTTAAAGACCCAAACCTTTAGTTACTTTTAAACATGCTTCAGGAATCATCCCGCATGCCACCCCTGAGACTCCCATCCACCACCCTTGTACCTCCCAAATGCTCAGTCTGTACCCTCCCATATCTGAAAAGAGCTCCAACAAGAGAAATCTTATTCCCTGTAAAATTACCTTTTAGTCCAAATTTTATACTGTAGGGATTCCCAGAGTACTCCAATCATGCACAACATCCACAAATCAGAGAAGAAAAATTGAAGCCAAACAAGAATATATACCTGCAAAAGATCTTTTGGCTTGCTGCATTGCTCACACATGCAGTATCAGAAGAGAAGGGAAGTCCACCTGTACTTGCCTCATGGGCACTTGGCAGAGCTCTGGAAGAGGGTTTTTAGCCTTTTGACCTCCAACTCATGACTGGATTTCCATGTCCAATGAAAATGAATCCAGAAGGCCAGTGAATCTGGACTAGATGCCTTTATCTTATTAGAAGTAAATCTCGGTGCATGATCTTGTCTCCATAATGGAGTAGAGCCTTTTTAGATGTTTTTGTCTTGCTGCCATGGACGTTTGATCCCTTATGGGAAAGCAAAACCAAGACTAGGTTTCAGAGGGCATTTAAAATGTCCCCAGTCAAAGGAGATGAGAAAGATGAGAGTAGCATTCTTTCCACAGAACACTGCAACCCCTCTCTTCCTAGAAGACAGCAGCTACTACTCATCAGTAGGTAAGTCCTGCCCATGGCAGGGGGGTTGGAACTAGATGATCTTTAAGGTCCCTTCCAACCCAAACCGTTCTATGATTCTATGATATCTGCACTGAGAACATTCTTGAACAAGACTTTACATTTCTAGTAAACATACTCTTTCTCAGACAGTCATAGCCTGATTAAATTTTTCCTCTGCCAACAACGTGTATGTGCACTGGAAAAATGTATCACATTTATTTTCTTTTGTGCAGACCAACACTGACAATCATAGAGCTTCTCTTGATTTCCAAGGAAAAGATAACACTTTGTTCTGCCTATGCTGGGAAAAATGTCTGTGTAAGACTGTAAATAGACCTAATGTTCTAAGCACAGGTCTTCCATGTCCATTTGTCAACAAAATAACCATTTGTCTTCATCCCTGCCCCAGTCAATTCATTAAGCTGGCTGTGCTGTTGAGAGAGCTTATTGTCCCCAATAGTCTTGCCCAGGCTCCATGACATGTTCTGAGACAAAGAGAGACATTGATCTGGCACAGATGTCCAGTTGTTCTCTTCTGCTCCTGTGCAGGTTCACTAGTACTTAGCCTGGGAAAAGCCTATGATACAAAAGAGGCGCTGACATTGACTTTACAGCTTGCATTCGTATATGAGACTGTGATTTAATGACTCTAGGCTGTCCTACACATACATGTAGTTCTAATAGGCACTACTTTACTCATTTTCCCTGTTTATTTTTCCTTTCCCTGAGCCATGGCATAGACATCTTTCCCTGTCAGATTGCTACAGGGGAGGAGAATCAAAGATGAAACTGTTACTTATTTATATTTTTCTACATGTAAGGGTACCAGCTGCTGATAACCTCTGTATTGGAATTGATTTTTTTTTTTCTTTCTTTTCCTTTTTCTTTTGAAAAAAGTCAAACAGCTAGTTTAAGGGATATGCCTGCTTGTTTAGAGTTGTCTGAACAAGGAAAATGGGAAATTCCATCTGGGAGAAATTAGGAGGAAGAGCTTAGACTATGACAACATTGCTCTTCTCTCTACATTTAGAGGTGGATTATTTTAGTTTGTTTCTCCTTCTAGGCAATTATCAATACAACAGTTAAGGCAAACTGAGCTAAATTTAGAAATTTTGGCTTTCCAGTGAGAATGGAATTCACATTAACTTCTTTTGGACAATGACTTAAGTTCTTACTTGGTGTATTTCTTATATGATTCCCCTGAAGAATTAAGCATATTGTGGACTGGTTTTCAAAGATTATGAATAAGAAGCCACTAGGTGCGCAAATTCAGGGAGGCCTCTTTCCTGTCACTGTCTTACAGAAAGAAATGTGGCTTGGACTAAGGAATACCATAAACTGCACCAATCCTGGAGTTACAGCTTGTGTAGCAATTCTATACCTGAGCCCATTCTGCCTGGAGTCTGCCATGAAGCTTCCTATCTGTGTTGTGTAAACATAAGATGTCAAGCTTTTCTTGATCTTTTTCCCAAGGCTTTCTCTAATGTCTTTCCCTCTCTGGGTAGACTTCACCTTGCTATTGCACAGAGCACAGATAGTTGTTCTCAAGCCTGTACTGTTGCACAGTACCTTGCCACACCACCATATCTCTGTCAAATGACAGAATAGTTTACTTGTCTCCAGTTCTCTTCTCTGGGCCTACAACTAATGTATTTTAGTCATTGTTGTACACTGTACATCATGCACAGACTCTGCCAAGGTGTGAAGTGCCATTCTGGATCTCACACTAGATTGGAACTGGCTTAGATAGGGATAAACCCCTTCTCCAACACCTGTGCTTCACTCCTGCACAAGGCTCTGCCTCCTGCAATTACAGAAGACTTGTAAGTATCTCTAGCTGCCATGGAGTGTAATCACTGAGTGCAAATGAGATTTGTGCATGTTAATTTTATTAATTCCATGAGTGTATCAAATTACTCATCTCCTCCTGCCCAATTGCAAGGCTTTATCTCAAAGGAGCCTCTGAAAGGGGAGGGAATAGTGAGGGAAATCACAGGGCACTAAATAACAACAAAGACCAAATTGGATTAAGAGCATACTAGAATTTCTAAGGGAAACACTAGGGAAGGAAGGGGGGAATATGTCCTCCCTGGTACCCCAGCTGGATTTATTCTTCTCAGACAGATATTTCACAACCAGCTTAAGTCAATTTAAGTTGCACCTGCAACCAAAGAAATATTCTTGCACATGACCATCTCCACATTTCACGAGCCATCAGTGATGCTTGCCTCACCAAGTAAAACAATACAAGGAGCTGATCCCACCGAAACCCTTATTTTGATAGGGGACTAGCTTAGTTTTCAATGGGGCCAGTTCCTGAGCAGCCAAGTGAGTGTCAGCACTGGTGCTTCTTAGGCAGTAGAAGTATATAGCTGGTGGTGACTGAAGGGAGGAGGTGTGACAGCTCCTTTTAGCAGCTTAGACTCATCATGAAGATGAGTACGCTTTCAAAGTGCACTTTCTCAGTTTCCCTAACCTGATACAAAGGCCAGCTGCTGAGAATAGTGCTTTCTGCCTCTGCTCAGAGCTGTTCCCTCTTCACTTTTATAGTAGGGTAAAAGTGTACTGGCTTGCTGTGGGGGCAGCTGCACATCAGCATCTGCACAAGGATTGTGGGAGGTGAGCATAGACAGGGCAGAGGGCTGCTTCCTTCACAGCAGCTCACCATTTGATCAGCTTAGAGGTATGGTTAAACTCTGTTCCCTGCTGCGAGCCTATCATGCAAGGTGATGTTAAAGTTTTTAAGGGGAGAAAAGCAAGTGGGTGATTTGTCAGCAGCTTCCCAGAAGAAGATGATTCAGAGGCACAGAAACTGAAAGAAGCAGATTGACTTCTCCATCCCAGAGCCTGAGGTGAAGGAGCTGAAGAGAACTCAGAAGGCTTGTAAAGAAAGCTTAAGATTTATATAAAAGAAAAACTTATGAAATAGTGTAACTGATCAGATATGAGTAATCATGGGAAAAGGAACAAGAGAGAATTTTCTTGCAGTGGAATCAGAGATCTTCTTTAATTAGGGTGACTTGTGTTTAAGCCTTCCTTTGTGTTCAGCACAATAATTTCAACAAGTTCCTGTTGAAGACAAAGGCTTGAGGGCAAAGATGGGAATCTTCTACCTCTGCTGCTTCAAGAAAATCCAAAATGTTTATGTAGTGCAGCTCTGCTTTACAAAGGGTTTGTGCAAATGAACAGCAGGGCTCAGTTTCTTAGTAACTGTAGATCAGGGATACTGAGCTTACCTTTCCTTCTTATTTTCAGCCTCACAAACTCAATTTGGGCTCTGAGTATTTGGCTGGACTCTCTCCAACTCATCTCTCCTCACCAGGATAAAGGAACTGCAGGCCAAATTTTGCTCACACAGCACCTGTGCCTTCCATATGCTTGAATAGGTGTAGCTATATAATAACGGCTTTTCTGGGAATTGTACAGTGGATCCCAAGTCCCTCTCTCTTATATTGGATACACAGAAGCAGCAGGCCTGTTACATGAGAAAAGGCCAGGTTATACAAACCATTTTCCATTTTCAAAGAGATTCAAACTGCCTTTCCAGTTCAGCTCACAGTGCTCAGAAAAAGGCTGAAATTTTATTAGTCACAGAAAATCAAGACCTTTATGAAAAAAAATGTATAGAATTTAGTAAGCTTGAAAGTTCTTATAGAGAGTAGTGTTCAAACCAGTCTGAATTCACAGAGAATGAGGGTGTATCTACAGGTTTCTAGAGATCAGGTTATGGAATTATAGAGCAGGGTATAATTCTCTATCCCATTCCACAGAGGTTAGAAAACTCTATAGATAGGTTTTATCTTCCTATTGAAGTCCATAGAATTTTCTATAAGGTAAATTTTTTTCACACTTTTTCCCATGTCACTGCCTTGCATGGACATAATGTACATCTTTTAGACAACAATCAGACATCTTAGTAAACATACCACATGTCCACATTAAAAGAAAAAGAAGCGCTGGACAAGTTGACCCGCTTGTCCCAATCCTGTAAACAACACAGAGGGATCACTAGAAGCTACTCTGAAAGTTACCATAAACATCCAGATTGGTCCTGGAGAGGCACGTGGGAATAAAATTGTTTGGAGAAAAAAGCAACAAGCCACCCAAATCTTCTGCCACAAAGGAAGATACCCAACCATTTTTGATTCCCTGAAGGCTTTTTAAAAAAGAAATAAGGAAAGGTTAACACTTACTCATTTGTCACCTGCTGAGGTGCTCTTGGCACTTGTCCCATCTCCCTGTTCTGGTTAGTGTGATTTCCTAGGCCCTGCTTCGTGGCTAGACCCAATCCAGTTCAGGACAATGAGCTAGCACTGGCCCTGCAAGAACTGTAGGAGATCATCTTTATCAAGCCCTCCTGCCCCAGGGAGGCTAGCACCTGAATGTGTAAACATCTTTAAAGAGATATTGAAAGGTCATCATTCAGGAGAAGAGCTACCTCCTTAGAGAGATGTAAGCAACCCCAAGCAAATGGGTAAAAAAAAGGTGGTCACAAAAACTTTTATCTACTACCTACACCAAATCACCAGTCTTACTTAAACATCCCAAAGGTCTGTTCTGTAGAGCTGCAATAGAGAGGGAAGACAGATCCGTTTGAAGTGGACTTGGCTGGAAAGACTCGGGCCTTCATAGAGGAGACCCTCTTCATGCAGCTGCCTGTGAAAGTGGGAGAAAGCTGAGTGGGGTAAAATTCTACCTGAGAGTCCCATTCGTACTTTCCATAATTCCTGGACTTCCTCTGCTTTGCTTGCCAGGAGCTGTCTGAACTCGACACTTGATGATATTACTTCAGTCATATTTTATTCTCCTCAGACATTCTTCCCTGCAAATAGGCTGGGACTAAACCTGAATCAGGAAAGGAGTATGTATCACTTTCCTGTCATCCAAAAAATACACCAAGCCTGAAGAGGAGGCAAAGAGACAAATGTATCATGAATTAAACAGAGTAGATATAAGTCAGAGTAAGTGAGAAAGAGTTGCCCCTGGGACAGTATGGCAGCATCCAGGCAAATTCCTTTCTTTAGCTCATCAGATCTAGCATCTGATCTAAACCCATGCTTTGCTGATGCTTCCTTGCAAGAGATACTGTAATTAAAACTCAGCAATTGGATAATCTCTGCTGGTTCTGTTCAGTCCTCCAGCCAAATCAATAGCCTTGTACAATTTTTTCTTTTGCTTTTGCCCCTGTTTATTTTCTGGTGAGAGCTTGAAAGGAGACAGTTTGTTCGATTTCCTTTCAAAACCCCGCCCCCCCCCCCCAAAAGGAGGTCAGTAGAAACATGGCAAGGAGTTGCAAGAGACCAAATTCTCCCTAGTCAATGAACATGCTTTTTAAACAAAAAAAATATAAAACCCGTACAAATACGGAAAACTCCTGAAATCAGCTTTCTCCACTCCTAACAAAGAGATGGGAGGGAAAAACAAACAGACCAAGTACTGAGCATTATTTACATTGCTTGGGGGTAGAAAAACAAAAGAAGAAAATATAGGCAGGAAGAAGAAATAAATAGGAGGAGAAAACTTCTCACCCCTTTTCCTCCAGCTACATTTGGCACTGCAGAAGGAGTGGCAGAAATGGGAAAGGTGCAGTATTTCTGTTAAGTGATGACTGGAGTACAGGCCTTTCCCACTATTAACTGCTTTGTTAGGAACACTTAGCCAGCAATATAAAAAGGTTAAAAAAAAACCCAAAACTGAAAACTCCAATGTAAACTGGATATCTGTGATCTCATAGCTGTACATACTGTTCCTGGATCAGCTGCCTACTCTCTGGGTCTCCCCATAGTGCTGGCAAGGGAAAAGACAGAAGGATACAGCAGCAGCACCAAGATGGACATGTTCTCAAGCCCCCTGCAAGAGTCAGCTTTTTATGACTGTCTCTGTAGCTGAAAATGTCCCTTCCACTGGCATCCAGTGCCCAATGCCAAAAGGACACACCACTCTTGCCAGCTCCTGGGAAGGTAGAAATGTCAAAAAGAGAAACAAATACATGAAGAATCAGAAAGAGACCAAAGCATGAATATCTGAGAGCAGGGTTAGATTCATATCAGCATCCATTCTTCCTTGCTGCAGCATAGCCATCCCCACAGAGCCACACCATCTGTACTGCAGCACAGCCCGTGCCCATGGAGCGCAGTTTGTATCCATCAAGCCTACAATTTCATATCAAGGTGCATTGAGGATCTGGTTACACAGCGAATCTTTCAACTCAGTACAGTCTGTATTGAATACAGCCTTATCCTCTGTATCAACCACAATCACGATACTAGTGCAATCTATATTTGTAAAGCCATATCTTCATTTTAACCCAGTTCATATATTCTGTTAACAGGGACCATGTCCACAGAATAACATCCACTCTGCCAAGATATCCATCTAACCACATAGCTGCTCCCTATACCAAGCCTGTCTCATTAGCCGCATCCCCAGTAACAGAGGAGCTTGTATCCACAGTCAATACTTTGTTTTAAAAAGATTTAGAAATGATTTACCAATCCAGATCTCTCCAAGCATCTCACATGTGTTGCCCAGAGCAATGAAAATCAAAACTATGTGTCCATGGCGGAGCGGGAGAACAGGTCTTCATGTGTCAATCACTTTGAGATTTTCCTCTTGTTTAAAAAAATAATTAAATGTCAGGAATGGAAGGTGCTCGGAAGTATGGGAAGCTGGAGAGAAGAATCCCTGTCATTTCATTCCTTGCCACCCCTCTCTTTGTTCAGCAATGATAAGAACTTCACAGAAAGCATCAGTTGTTTGTTTCTCCCTCTTCCTCATCAAAGGACTGCACCCCAGAGGAGGTGACATCTGAGACTTTGCGGCTCAGTGCAGCGTATTCCATCTCCTCTCGAGGAGACAGTGATTCCAGGTCCCGGCACACTGCATCATCCTCCTCTGGAGAGGGCTTCTTGTTTAGGAGAGGAGCCTTCTCCAGCCGTGGGTTTCCTTCATCCTCAATGTGGTCCTCCATGTATGTGCTGGACTCAGCCCCACCTACACCCTGAGCAGTCTGCAAGGGCCACACGTGGACCAGCCCCGTGCTCTGGATGAAGTTCTGCTCCTGTCGCTGTTGCTGCAGCTGTTGCTGCTGGAGAAGGCTGCTCTGAATCAAAATGCTTTCCTGAAGGTTCGTCTGGGACTCATCAAAATTCTGGCCTAAGTAGGAGCCAGTTGCTGGGGAAGCGATGAGGGACTGGTCACTGGTCTCCCAGGCATCGGATGAACCTAAGCAATACATGCCCTGTGAGACGTAGGAATGAGGCCAGCTGTCATACTGCGTCTGGGCCATATGCTCTGCAAGTAAAGGAGGGAAACAACACACAGTTAGACACTCTCTCTAGGCCAAGCTGGCTCATTCAGACAGATAGCTTGGGTGCCTGTGGATAGCACTGCACTGTACAGGGTAGATAAATCCTTTATATGGGAGGAGGGTGAAGAGAAAAGGTAGTTCTAGGCAGTGGGTAGATGAACTTGATTATACCCACAATTGACTGGAAGAGCTGGTAACTTTCCACAGTTGTGCCCAGAAAAGGCAAAGGAAATGGGCTTTGGAGCCTCCCTGTTGAGATTAGTTTCCGTGGACAGCTCCAAAAATAGGTGGTGCCTCTGCTAGATCCCAATCCCAAAAATTGAGGCTACAGAATAAGACAGGGTAGAGGGAAAGAGAGCAACATGACAAGAGCAAGAAAGGGGTGTTTCAAGATTAGCAAGAGGCACTGCAGCTCACCGTGGCTCTCCATTAGCTCCTGATAGTTCTCAGAGTAGTTGCCTGCTGGGTTCTCCTGATTTGAATTTACACTCACATCCTCACCATCCATTGAGGACCAGGCCATGAGAGTTGCCTCAGAAATAGCAAATTGTTCCATCACTCCTGTGCCAAAGGAGACAAGGGAGGGGAAGCAGAGATGTGTGAAAGTCTCCACTTCTCATCACCCTCTTTAACCTCATCTCTTCGTCACACTGTCCCACTCTTGTCCTATCTCAGCAACACCCATCACCCACAGTTGGCCCTCACACTCTCCACTTTGCATTCCATTGGCAATACTCCAACCACAGTCTGTCATCTCCTTCTGCCATCTGGACCACCCACAGGCTCTCCTATGCGAGTTTTTCAGGTTGCTGCACTTTGGTCTCTCAGGGATTCTGCTCTGGGACATCCCAACCAATCCAATCCACATGCCAAAAAGTTAGCGCTACCTGCAAGGAACCGGGCTTCCTTTTCACCATCACTCAGGTCTGAGTAGGCATCAGCGTCTTTGCGTGCTGTCTCATGCGTGTGCTGCTGCTGCTGGCTGTTACCTTTGCCCCAGCCTTGCCATTCAATCATGTGAGCCACACGGCCTTGGCCCATAGCTGTTGGCTTTGTGACATGGTCCTTCATGCTGCGAGATATCCCTAAGGGGCCAGACATTAGAAAACAAGGAGGGGCTATTACACAGCTCCAGGGTTGTCTGCCATGCTGTTTACCTCTCTTGAAAGTGGAGCTTCTCCCCTCCTTTCCTGACAGGGTTCAGGCCTGGGGTTGGGTGCCTCCCACCTTGCATTGTATCACTCTCCAGGAGAGTTTCTCCATCTTTCCTTGGACTGGCTTTCAGAATGGAGAAAAAGGGAACCCCCAAATATGAAACACAATTTCCTTCCTTGCCTAGAATCCATTTTGGGCAGAGTTGGACATGAAGGATAGAGCTGGAAGTGAACAAACTAAGAAACAGAAAATGGGGTTAAACCCAAGACTGTTTAAGGGGAAGCAAGTGAAGATGTCTGAGTTGGGGTGCATGATAACAAGCCAACAGGAGTAAGTAAACCTGTTCTTTGAAAGGGCAATGACTAACAGATTTCTGCATCTAGAACCATGGTGGTGGAGACTCCTCAAAGGCAAGAGTCAGAAAGGAGCAGTTGGGAGAGCAACAGAGAGATACGGGAAGAGGCACAAAGGCCTGTGGAGAGAAACTGCCAAGGATAACCCCAAATTTTCAGGACCTCACCAGAGAAAGATGATTTAGCCAAAGCCCCAATCCCATAAGCATTGGAGTTGCGTTTCAGCTTGGGGAGGATGGAGGTTGTATCTTCCATGGAGAGCTGAAAAGAGAGAGAATATGAAGGGGGAAAGGAAGTGAATTGAAGTGAGAAATCAGTATAAGGATTCCAGAAGGTAGGGGGAAGATAAGGAGCAGAAGCAAGCAACAAGAAAAAGAACAAACAAAGGGAAGAAAAAATGAGAGGCTATTTAACCAGGACTGGATATTGCATAGTGTTGGGACTGAGTGAGGCAAGGTCAGTGGGAGAGGCAGAAGCAGGCTGTGAGAAGCCTCCATTTGGCTGCTGCCAGTCCTCCACAGACATGCTGCACTGTTCCCAACTCTTTGTTAGAGATGCAAGACATGGCTGATGGACAATTCAGGGAGCTTACAATGGGGAGTTGACAATAGCAAGTTGATAGGCAAGACACAGTAATGCATCATCTATGCATCATACTACAGATACTAATTTTTATACGTTACTTTTGGTTTTCATTTCTTCTCATATGGTCTTAATAAAATGAACATGACTGTATCAGTGATGCATCCTGTTTCAAGCACCTACAACTACCTGTAAAGAAATGAGGCCTACAGTTCTGCTTAATACCCTTTACTCTGTTCTCTATGTTCATCCTCAGTCCCTGAACAACAAGGACAGGAAACTATCGGGACAGGCAGCAGTCACAAATACCATCATAAAACACAATCCCTCAAGATGAATTCATCAGGCTTCTTCAGAGATGCCAGGCATTGCATATGAGGCTTAATTTTCACAAGGCTAAACAAGCATTGCTTCTGCTCTTCATGCATGCAAACAACCATGCTTTTCTCTGAAAATCAAGTCCAGCATGTTTCAAACACAAAGATACTCAAAAGTAACGACCATGGCACTGGAAATTTTAAATCCTGACATGAAGCAAGCATTTGGTCACAGGCACAAATCTCATGAAATGCAAAAGGAGCAATAACTAGACAGTCAAATAGTTGGAGGCAAAGGAAGGCATTGTAAAGATGTTGTACTGCGTATAATCCCAGTCAATTGCCAAAATATGAGAGGTGAGTTTCTCTGGAAATTGAGTGAAATGCAGCAGATAAAGCATCCTGTAACTTTGGAGCCAGGAATGTCTGTGTGTAATGAGATCTGAAAAAATCAGAAAGCAGGGGAAGAACAGTAAAAAGTGAGTTTAGCTGAGAACACAGCCCTTGTTCCATGATGTATTTCCTTTGGTGATGAAGTTGGTTGAATAACGTTCATCAATGCCCCCACTGGTCATTCTTGCCTGGGTGCTGCTGTTCAGTATCCATCCATTTGTTTCAAGACATCCTGGGGGCTGTGCTGTGAGCCACCTCACAGAAACCATCCAGAAAAGAAAGTAACCTGCAGAAGGTCTCTACCACTGCGAGGTTGGAGAGCTATGACACGAAGGCAGAAATGAATGGGAAGGGAAGGAAATTCATAAGCCAGCTTTGATACCAAAGAAGAATTACACTGAGAAAGAGAAAGAGCTGCATTATGAAAAAGCTCCATGGATTCAGAATGGGTTGGAAAATGGGAAACTGCAAGCAAGTACTATCTTTAAGGAAACATGGCTTTGTGTACCTTTCTTTCACCTAGACAAAAGTGTAGTGAGTGAAAATCTGACAAACGTCTTCTAGACAGTTGCTGCACGGACCATAATTTTCCTGCACAATTTGTTTCTCTAACTGAGCCTAGAAAAAAGGTCCCAAGCCACAAGTGCCACAATGGAAGAGATGTCAGTAGGGTAAGGGTTAATTAAAAATATAAGTCCCCTTGATATTCAGTGGCCCAAGTGCTTTTAAACCACAGAGAACCAGAAATTGACCACCATTTAAAAGTTTTGAAAGCATCTGGAATTTGAAAATGCTTGTACTACCAGAAATGCAGCTTCTTATCCTGCCTGTCCAAGTGTACAAAATCATCAAAGCTAATTTATGTGAACACAGAAAAAATAATTTGGTAGCACTAAGAGGCATTATTTCAGTGTGCTGGTTTTGCATTAGTGAAAAAGAAAAAAAATAAAATCATATTTTTCCATGGCATTTTTTAATGTGTTATTAAAATGTTTGCTTGTTTCTTCTTCCACTTGTTAACTGAAGTTAACTGGTGCTGATCATCTCCATCAGGGGACATTAAGAATTCTTTTACTTCTGTATGCAACTGCAAGTGAAGGATACATTTCTCCCAGACTCCTGGAGAAGATCAAATGATGCTCTAATCAAAGACTATTAATTTTTTAAACATGCTGGACAGACACCTTTTTTGTCTAGCAGTGCCCAGAAATCTCAAAAAGAGAAGATATGAAATGATGCACGTTTGTCCCAAAGATGACAATTTAATAGCCACCTGGAGATCTAAATACCTGCCAGACAGCAAAAGACCCAGAGGTAAACAAAAATTCATCACCATCCTCTGAATCTTAGACAATTCCCAGAATTTCAGTGGCACTAAAGACTTTCAGTCACATTTCCGTTCTGGTCTCCACTGTATCCAACGGCAGACAAGTGCTGGTCTTCCTTTGGCTAGGAATTTGAACAGTTATGTAGCGCATACTCACATTGATACCATCCCAGGAGAAATCTGTCCGTGTTTGCTAAAGAAAGCAAAGAGGGACATTGTGTTAGAGTAACACACAAGTTGCAAACAACCATGCACCTCTCTAGTAGTTTGCCATAATCCCCAGACAGTACTTTATCTGATGTATTAAAAAAACTTGTGTCTTTCAAGCTGGTTTCATTCCCTGCTGTTGATTATGGTGTCTGTAGGTATCACAGTGTTTGAAGGTACAATAGCAAATAGGATGATACAGAGAGTAAGAGACAGAAAAACAAACACCTTTCCATAAGGTTCCCCTTCTAACAGCTCTTCTTTGCTAAATGTTGCAATGCTGGCACCCGTGCGTGGGAGTTGCATCGCTTTGAGGCTAACACAAGGACGAGCTACCCTACCTCTGTATTTTAAGTATAATACAGCAAGTTACATTTTTTATAATTTTCACAATTATTTTCTGCTGAAATTATTTTCTTTTGTAGTCTTTCATTTTGTCCATTCTGACCCACTTTCCCGTTGCAAACCAGATCCATTGCCCATATCAGCCATTACAGTACCAACTAATAGTGCATTTCCTTCAGCTGGGAGGACTCACATCTCAACATCTTGGTTTTCGGATGTGGACACTCAGGAAAATTTAGATGAATCAATTACACCTATGGTATCCATTCACATAAATCAAAATGTTCACTGAGGTATGGTTTATGCTCATTGACTTTTAGATCTGCATTTGATTTAACTGTATTTTCCATACAAGGTTAGGCCCCACAATTTCTGCCAGGATTCTGTGAAACTCAAAGTTTCTTGGAGTTACATTCCAAGTCAGCAAGGCATAAGGAAATAAAAATACCTATACATTAGCACTTTGGAAGGTTTTGTAAATTGTATGTTATTTGATAATGTTACTTGTGATTTCTAAAATATTATATTATTATATATTATATTATTATATTATATTATTATATTATGATATATTCTATTCTATTCTATTCTATTCTATTCTATTCTATTA
>VYXH01003209.1:16685-43773 GCA_013397275.1 Burhinus bistriatus | reverse complement strand
TTTCCAGAAGGATCTGCTCCATGATCTTGCTGGGCAAAGAGGTGAGACTGACATATTATTATATTATATTATATTATATTATATTATATTATATTATATTATATTATATTATATGCTTTGACCTTTTTATTAATCATGACTGCATACCCTGAACCTTACAGAGCTGAAAATTCAGGTACCTAAGATTGCAGAAGCTGCAATAACTCAGAACAGCAAATGAACCAGCCCTTGAGATACTGCATGGGAAATCAATTGGCAGTAAGTTACTAATAATGCATCCCTAAAAAACAAAATGGAGACTAATGTGTTTCTTCAAAAGACTTTATGGCTGTGCGGCAGAAGCTGGGACAGACATAGTGTCGGGCATTTCAATGAAGCCATTATTCAAGGAATACAGACCTACAGGCTTGTCAGAACTGCCACAGTTTTATCCATGTGCTGTTCCACTTCAGTCATGAGTTGTTAAAAGCACTTTCATTTGCAAATTCTTACTCTCTATGGATGTTCTGAAGGGAGTGACTCAACTGTATTCAATTCAAGCCAAACTGCACAGATATGAAAGCCTGATCGCCAGGTGCACACTGGCATTCTGGTTGTCTCCTAGATGATGCTCCAGTGATGCACAATACCCATTTCTGAACTCAAAAAGAATTGAAACTTTCTGATCCACCCAGATAAGTGGGTCTGGGACAGGCGCTCACCTCAGTGGAAGGTCGATGGAAGCTGCTGCCATGCAGTGAACTGGTGCTGTCCATATTGATTTGGTCCACATCCTTCAGCCCCTTCCAGTCTACTGCAATCACCTCATTTCCTGTGGGAACATACCTAGTCAGGCTTCTGAATGCCACTACAGTTTGTTCTAGCAGTCTTAAGCCAAGTTAGCTCAGCATACAGGAGAATCACTGAGTTTAAGGCCACAATAGCCTTAAATCAGACCTTCTGATTTTAATCTGACCACCTGTACATCATCAACTATTATACTTTACACAGTTACCTCCATATGAAGACCAGTCATTTATGTTTTTCTCAAGCATAATGTATGCTTGGCTAAAGCACAGCTCACCAGAAAAATGACGTGAGACAGAAAGAACCTTTGATATCCTGCTCCAATATTAAACTATCATCACTTAAAAAGGCATTTCTCCTTTCTCATTTGAATTGGTCTGACATCAGTGTAGAGCTGCTGATGCCCTTGCTTTGGTGTTCTCAGCAAGATTAAGACATTTTTAATACCTGCCATTACATTTCGGGAAAGTTATTCACACACTTGCTTTTCTTCTTGACAAATTAAACAGACTATAGTTCTTCAGGTTTCTTACTGTAAAGCATTTTTCCAGCCCCCTTAGTAAATCTGTGTCTCTTTTTAACAGACATCTCAGATTTTCCAGTTCTTCAAAACGTGGACATAAAAGCATACACAGTAATGCAGGACTGCTCTTACCCCTATTGCTAGTAAGTTTAACTTAAAAACTTTAAAATTTACTTGCTGCTCCTCATCACATTAACCCATTGTGCCATAACCTTGCAGTAGATTCTCACACTCAGCTGTTTGGCCACTCAGATCCCTATGCGCTTTGCACAGCTTTCTGGGATTGTCACCTATTCAAAAGCAGAGTCTGTGCCATTTGATTTTAGATACATTTTAATACCACTTAAAGGATCAAGTAAAATTAAATATTAATACCTAAAATAGAAAATATAACATTGAATGAATAAAGATAAAAAATAAGATTATTAAATAAGATTAAATTGTAATGAAAGTGAAACTAAATGCAAAGTAGCACATTTTAAATATTCAGCCAGGTAAACAGGACTGCTCTGTGTGACTGTGCTGTCCAGTAAGCAATTTACTGTGCCTTCAGCCTTTGTGCCACCCTCAAACTCCATTAAAAGTTATTTGCTCCCATTCATGAAGGAAAGGTTCCACTGTGTTTAAACCTGAGCCTTTTGAAACCTAGCAAGAAACACAGCTGCCAAAGTGATCATCTATTCCCGGGATCAATTCAGCAATCTCTAGTCTATTTGAAATACATGCCATTGAATGTGAATCATTCTATTTTCATTAGCTTTTCGCTTTTTATTTACTCTTTACAGCAAATTTCTCCTCCACAGACATATGCAAACCCCCTTGCTCGTTCTAGCAGCTCTGACACATTTACACTGGTTCCTCACTGCACTTCCCAGGTAGAAATGAGATGCTGTGCTCTACCTGCAGGAGACATGTAGACACTTATGGGTGGGAAGCCTGAGGCACTCATCAGTTAGAATTCAAAACGCAAAAAAATAATTTGGTCCCTTGAAAAGGCTAAACATGGTGAGATGAAAACCAGCAGAAAGCAAATGCTATTTGAGTTGGTGTCCACCACACCTTCACATCTCATAATTTTCTGCTGTGCAAGAAGATCTCTCTTTCTGAAACAACCAAGGCATATTTTCCCCTTCACACACAAGTATGTTTCTGTTCATCAGGATAATTAGAACCAAGTGCTTTAATAGCATCCCCCATATGCCTCTGACTAGGCTGAGTAAGGTTGCTGTTCCCTGAGGAATCTGCAACACAAGGAACTTAAAAGAAAAAGGAGGTTCCCCTACTGTATGCTACAAAGGTGAGCATAGAGGTCAGACACAGCCAGAGTTCAGGAGGAGACAGGACATGGCTATGATGAGCATGACAAAGGCCACTTTTTAAGGTTGTGATGCTCTGGACTGATTTTCTTGACAAGCACATGCATGCATTTGGCCTTACTGAGCTCAATTATTTATTTCTAATTGTGATTGCTACTAACCACAATCAATTAATGAGCTATGAGTGTAGAACTGAATTTGTATTAAATTCTGATCAGATCATTTGGCTCCCTTCTGCAGGATCCCCCTTTGCAGGTCATAAGTTAGGTTGTGTGACAAAAGCTCAGCTGCACACCCACAAAGGAGCACAGGGAGCGGACAGCAGGAGGGGGAACCCAAACAGCACCCTGATGGGCTGCTTCCAGGCTCGTCCCAGGAGCCACAAGCCCACTAAAGGCCCATCTTCACAAGCCCTGAGGAGCACAGGGGCACAGTGGCAGGTGGAAACCCAAATTATGAACTCACAAGAAGGGACAGCCTGTCCAGGCCCCTCCCAGGACTGTTCCAGGGCAGTCTCAGCCCCAGGGTCCAGGGGAAAGCCCATCAAGATCAGTCAGAGGAGAGGCTTTCAGAAGAAGCTTTGTAACTGGGGGGGTGGGGGGGTGTTACTGCCTGGGAGTATGGGACCCATTATGGGATGCAGGAGAAGAGCATTTGGGGATGGCACCAGATTTATGTGATGTTTAGGGGAAGAACCAATGGCAGGAAAAGGGAGGGATCTAGGTGGTTTCGGAAGAAACAAATGTGAGAAAATAGACAAAGGTATAAAAGGGGTTGGTAGCGTGTAAACAGGTTGTTGATCAGGATGGTTGCCTGGCCATGCCCTGCACTTATTTTGCACAGTCTGTCCTGTCTTCTTGTTAAATTCCATTTCTAACTATTTTCTGGCATGAAGGATGCTCTATTCTGGGTGCACGTGTTTCGGGATGGAGGTTTACGTGCCAGGAACTGGACAGACCAGAGTGAGTGAAATCAACCCGAGCAAGTGAGAGCATGTGAACGAGTGCATGATCACTAGCCAAAATGAAGGGGAAGTGATCTGGGTGCCAGATATGTGCCCCTGAAGGTGAGAGCACAGGGTGAGTTGAGGGGATCAGGGGACCTGTCACAGAGCTCTCTGTGTGTATGTATCTGTGAGTGAGGGGTCTGTACCAGTAACTGCAGTGTGGCTGCGGCCTTGGGGGCTGCTATGTCTGGGTGCCAGCAACTGGGGAGACTGGGATCCAGGAGCAGCTACTGGGCAGACTGAGTAGCCCTGCTACAGGAGGGATCCATGCTGCACATAACGGATCTCCATCATGATCAACCAGAGATGGGAGCAAGAGGAGGCGGTTGGTGCTGTTCGTGAGTGCCGAGTGTGTCTGTCTGTGCCGATCTGTGTGGCTGGTGTATATGTGCATACATGTATGTGTATATATATATATATGTGTTGTGTGTTTATGTGTGTGCATACTGGGAGTACAAGCTCAGCCTGGCTACTGGCTGCACCTGGGGGCAGGGAGCTGCAGCAGCCCCACCTCTGTTGGTCTGCCGGATTCAGCCCTGCTAGCACATAAGGGCACTTGAAGGTGTGGACCAGAGCTTCCCAGCAGGTCTGGAGACATATCCACTCCCAGGCTTCAGCAGGCCCCCAGGGCTGGGCTGCCAAGGCTTCCTCTAAATCCTGCCATGGCAGGCCTGGATGGGACAGGCGCCTCACCCCCTCTGGCTGGGGCCTACAGCTGCAACTAGCCCACCCTGAGCAAATACTTCTTTTATCACTGCACGAAGCCTAGCCACGTCACTGCTACCGTGTACACAACCTTTGATTACCTTTTGGCCTCCCCATTTGGCAACAGTTTCTTTTCTTTCTGTTTTGCTTCATAGAGCTGTGGTACACTGCACTACCACCTATCACACTGGCCATCTTGAGTTCGGCAAAGCGAGAGAGGGAGCTCTGGAGTGCGCTTGGGTTCAAGCGAGAGGGCCAAGGCCTTAGTGGGCCAGCTCACGGGTTGCCCATTCCTAGCGTGGCTGGGGACCTCTTAGATTTGGGGTCCAAGCAAACCTTCTAGGGGCTAGAAATATCTCTAGCAAAGGGAAGTGCCAGATAGAACTCTGAAAAGCCCAATTGTCAGTCCCAGGTGCATCAGCTGTAAGGTTTGGTTGTGGTTTAGAATCAAATACGTTGTATTCAGTCTCCCTTGAACAGGGAAGGTGTGAAGGGGAGAAGAAAGGGGCACTGCCAGGAAGTGCAAATCTAGAGAGGGCAAGTACGGGAAGGAGTGGAGGGGTTGACTGATCAGGGTGAGCTGAGGGATCGACAGAGGTCAGTGGGAGGATGAAACTGGAATTAAGAGCAGAGCGGGAGCCTGCCCCTGCATATTGGGATCCAGTTGCCTCTTCCTGTAGAGGCGGCCCCTGCTCCTTCCCTCCATCTGCAACCCTTCACACTAGACGGGGAGGGCTGGGGCATTCCTGCCGCAGAGCTGATCAAGACAGTGATGCTGGAGAGGCAGGAGAGATGCCACCACTCCAGAGCAGAAGGCAACTATACAGAAGCCTTCAGTGCAGGTAGCAGTGTGATGCCCATTTTATCTTTGTCTTTTTCCTGTACTCTCAGCTGTTTCTGAGCATCGTACTGTGGACAGATAGACATCCTGGCACACAGTGCAAAACAGGCTGCAGCACTGCTCTGTAAACGCACTACAAAGACCCCCCTAGCCAAAGAGAGAGACCAACCTCAGGGAGTCTGGTGCTCAGCACATGCAACTTGGCAGCCCCAAAGTCTGGCAAATGACAGTCAACCTTTGCTCTCAATTCTGCTAGCCCACTGACAGTTTCCATGAAGTGTTAGACTACGGAAAATATTAATATTATTCTGGCAGATGGTTGAAGAACATTAATGTCAAACAATTCTTTGTCTCAAAGTCCACACCTGTTCCATAATAGTAGAACTAAAAGCCTATAAAATTTATTTATTGCTGTTTTTCTCCAGTTGAAATACCTCATCCACCTAGAAAAGGAAAGAGAATGAGTAATATGTGATCTTGCATGCACTATAGTCATAAAGACTGAATAATTATTGAAAATTCTTGGTCTAAACAGTTTCACATGTACTAAGAAAGAAAGAAATATATTGGGAGAAAATAACTCTTCAATATCTGTTAAATGCTTTTAAATGCAGTAATATGTGCTGAAGAGTTACAACATCACACACTGTGGCTGAAAAGGAAGTCTCTGGGTTCCAATTCATGTTGGGCCTGGGGCAATGTTGCTTCCTCTTATTGAAAGTTGGATAAAGGTTAGTGGGTCTTTTTCTCTTCTGCTAGAAATAGCAAGAGCAATGTTAATCCACAGACATGAAAGACCAAGTTCTGCTCTGACAGGTGAAAGTAAAGAAATATGGAAAATCAGAAGTATGGACAGTGAAGTGAGAAAAGAGAAACTGAAAGCAGTACATTATATTTTAGCATTGTTTTTATCCAACCTTGTCAACCTCTTTCTCCCTTCAATTAGTATGCATTTTTTTCTTTTGTAGTTGCATGTTCCTTCTCCAATATAATTTCTTTTCTCTTATCCATCTTCCATTCCAGCTTCTGCTAATCGTCATGACTATTGCATTTGTAATTCTATCATCAATCACCTCACAGAACAGTATTTTCTCCTCTCCATATAGAGCTGATAAGCATTTTAAAACATGAATGGGTCATAAAGCTAATTTTAAAGTGGAATTCTTACAAACACATGCTACTGAATTTCTCATTGAAATGTTCTGAAATGAGATGATGAAAGTTGAAAGATAACTGGGTTTCTGATTTCCTTGTCATTGTTTCTGTATGGTGTGTACAGAAAGGATATAGAGGGCTTTAATTTTCATTGAACTTTTTTAAGATTTCTTGATTTTTTAAAAAATGTTATTATTTGTTTGGGGGTTTTTTAACCTCATAAATTCCATCCTTGCTCTGGAAGGCTCTGAGTCTTCTAGATGACTGAAGAACAAGTAGGAAGCTAATGACATGAAGCAGTGAGATAAAACCAAAGCAGTTGAAATATGTAAATACATTAAGCCACGCTGCTTGCAGATTATGGTTGCTTTGTATTTTTAACACGAATTTGATAAAAAAAACTCTGACAAACACTCATCAGAAAAAGATGTCTCCATCACAACTGAAATAATGTTCCAACTCAAGTCCTCTAAGCCTTTGGGGGAAAAGTATCATCCCTCTTTCCATTACAGTATGGTTAAGGTAAAAATCAAGATTTATTTTTAAGTTGGGCCTTTCTAAATAATAAAGATGAAAAACATTTAAAGAGGAAAAAAATTTATTTTTTTTAAGCATCATAACTTTGCATTCTCAGAAATTAGAAAATGTGTGTACGTTCCCAAGCAATATGAAATAACGACCATTTTGATAAATGCACTGGAAAATCCAAGAAGCCATCTGGATGACTATATCCTACCTTGCTGATCTGATATTACTACTTTTTTCCTATTTCAGTAGCTCATTTTGCCACATACTTTAATTTATCATGGAGACACAGAATTTCTTAGTTGGACATATTTTCAGTTTCTTTGCATTTCTGTGATCATAGTAAATTCACCTTGTTTTGAATCACTTATTACTTAAGCTAAACAAGTCCATTCTCCTTGGGTTTCCTCTTGTCATCTTCTCAATTCCTCTTACCACTGTGTATTCGTTGATACTATATTTAGTACCTGTAGCTGTATTTTATTCATTTAACAAGGTACATGCTTGAATCAGGCATCTGCATCTATGCAGAAGCCTTTAATAATCTATTTTGTTGTAACTTCTGTGCTGGATGCTAAACATCATCTCTAATTATTCTTCTCTATTTTGTTCCACACTAAGTAGACTAATACAGTTTTAGAGTCTTAAATTCTGCTTTTTCCTTCCTGACATGATGCTGGTGAAGATGTACACCATATACCAAATATGTATTTGTGTCAATTGCTTTTTGATGTGTCATGCCAATTAACATCAGGAGAAACATGTTAATTAAACAGTGAATTTCCAGCACAGCTATTATCCACTGTTAGCAAACTTTCTTCTGTTTCCCAAATTTTACTTTCCAGCAGAGAGTAGAAAAATTATCATTCAATATTGGTAGCTAACGTTAATGTTGGTAAAGACCAGTAGTTAGAGTAAATGATTCAATTACTCTTTTCCATTCCCTTCTTTTCCCTGAACAACTAAGAAAACAACAAATGTAATTGCAGTAATTATGACCAGTCTTTAAATTGTTCTTTCCCTGGTATCAATTTTCATGATACTCATGGGAGTGTAGTATCTTTGTCAAACACAACATCATCACGTCCTGTCAAATGTCGTTGAAATAAAAGCAGTTGAAGCTACTGGGAAGGACTGACAGATGGATGGATAGCATAATCATAGAAACCTTTTTCTTCCCTGCATACTTTACAGAGAGCCATTCAAAGCCAGCCAAAAGGTCAACATCACGGAAAAGAATAAACCTCTGTCAGGTAAACTGTCCCTGAGGTGAACCTCAGATGGAAGTGTTCAGACTCTCCCAGATAAAGCTGAGAAATCAATCAACCTGAGTTATCCACATAACTGTGTAAGTATTCTAGCTTGTACTTCATGAGAAAACATAGGAATTAGTTAGCTGCTTTTGGCACCTACCAACAGAATCATCTGTGGAAGAAGAACAGAAAAGTCTGTTTTTATGGATGAGACAGGGCTGAACGGTTTGGTGCTCATCAAGGCAGAGAAATATCTTGGTGTCCACAAAACAGATGTCTTCAAAATTTTTGATCAAAAATGAAAACACCTACAGCTCTGAGACGTCTGTGAGATTAGGAATCAGATGGGCAGTTCTCAGGATATTTGCTTTGGATTTGGGTAGTCTAAATTCTTCTCCAGACCATTCTGCCTCTTTCTGCAGGTAGGTCCCTTTGTAGAGCTGTTTAGGAAATAGAATTAATGAACAAAGCTCCAACACCAACATTTTTCTTCTTGACTGGAAACACTTTCAAACCAATACTAAAGGCTACTGCATACCATGTCCTCAGAACTAAAAGGAGATGAACAAAGAGCCTAATGTTAGACACAGGCAGTTCTGTTCTAAGAAACAGTCATGTCATCTAAGCTAAGGAGGTACTGCAAAACAAAACACATCCAATCAACACAATTTTTAAAAAAAATCTCAAAGCCCCGTCTCATTTGCAGAACAAGTATCAGCCAGCATGAACAGCAGTGACGGGTTTATCCTCATCCTTCACTGCTTCTCTGAATTGCAGAGAATGTGTCCCCAGGGGCCTCATTCAGCACAGTAAGTATGAAAATGTCAATATGAACCGAGGTAGCAGCCCTTTTTTGCTGGCCTATAGCCAACATTACAGAAGTAATATGCAGCAGGCAATTTCATATGCTGGTCTCCATATCTGTTTAAATTTTAATCTCTGTGGCCAGCATGTCACATGGGCGCTGTCCCAGAGCATAAGAATGCCATTAGTTGTGACATCTGTGTCCCATAGTTTCATCTCTACCAGTGGGGAAGAAGAACCATCCCAAATACTCCTCGGGAGTCAACCAGCAGACCACAATGCACCTTTCTCCCTGAACTCTCTTCCCTGCACCCTGGAGCAGGAAGAGAAAGGTGTCACTACCACCGTTGCCTCCAGAACTACTGCTACCATGGCTGCTTCTGACACCTCCATCCCCACTTGCAGCTGGAAAGTAACCCTACACAAAGCAGGAGTCCAAGGGCTGTGAGGGCCCTGCCTGTCCACCTGGTGAAATAGAGGCCATGGTTCCATCACCTCCTGCTGTCCTCAAGTTCCGCAACCAAAGGAATTGGGGACGGAACAGCATGGAGCCTTCCTTCTACCTTCCTCCCTCTCTTTACCCTTTTCCTCCCTCTCCCTGATATTGCCATACATGCGAAAAATACATACAGATGTTCCCCCACTCTTCCTTTTCCCCAGGCTCTCCCATTCACACCGTAGTCCTCGCAGGCTCCGTCTTCCTCCTCAGCGCTTCCAGCATTTTTCATCATCTGTTTTCCTGTCCCTGCCTGTTGCTGGGCCAGCTGTGCTCCATGCCCTGCCCCATGCAGCCTGGGCCTCTTCCTCTCTTTCAGCCCTCCTGCACCCTCTCCCAAGCATTATCATAGACAAACACACAGAAAACATCCCAGATGCCCATCCCCATTACTCTGCCTGTGTGGATATGCCAGGACAGAGGGAGGAATGGGGGTCCCTGACCTCAGGGATGCTCTCAGTCCCTCTCTGGGTTGGGGGGTGGGGTGGGGCAGGGGGACCAGCACCACTGCTAAGGTGATGTCAACAGGCCAAGGCAGGACTCCACTGCTGCACCTCTGGGCCCACTACCATTCCTCAGCCAGCAGGTTGAATCAGAAGAAGCAGCAGAACAAGAGCCTGCTCAAAATACCGGCACATGGGGGCAGTGGCAGCCTGTCAGTTCCAGGCTCCACTCTCCTTACCTGTCACCCCCCCTCAGCTGTTGGGTATCAGTCTGGCAGCCCCAGAGTATACAACCAGCTGGCTACATCCTTCTCCATCACAGCCATCGTGCCCTTGGCCACAGTCCCCATCAAGAATCTGGTTTTGGAACAGCAGCAATGGTCAGAGCCAGCCAGGAGGCACTGAGACTGCTACCTCCCTTTCACCACCCTCCCCAAAAGAACAAAGTGTGGGAGTTTCCAGAGGCAGTGATCCCCTAGGCCACGACAATGGCCTCCAAGCCATAGTAAGTTTTCTTCCTGGCAACACAAGTCACTACATGGGAGGCAATGGGTAAAGGGCTCTCAGTCAGGGGCTCTTCATTCTCCTCAAGCCCCTCCAAGTGCTGGATGTAGAGGTGATGCTAACTTCTGTCTCACCCCTCTTCCCAATGCTACTCTCCTCATTATTCTTCCGGTTTTGCCCTGAAGAAGCTGGTATTTCCCATCAGCCTGCTCCTGCAGGGCTGCAAAGGACCCCAAGAGGGCAGGGCTGGTCACAGCTAGCTAGGAAAAATAAGGCCGTTGCTGTCATTCCTCTGTGAAGGTCCAAGCTAATTGATCTCAGAATGGTTCACCTGTCCTTGTGCCATTGGTCACTCCAGTCAGCACTGAATTCAAGATCCTTGGCCAGTGGGGTGACAGGCCACTATCTTTGATGAGACAGACCCCGCCTGAGGGACTACTCCCTCACCAATCCGTTCTTTTCCATGCTAGTGACCCAGTGTAGCTGCCAAGAATGCCTTAGCTTCCTTCAGATGTACAGGGCAATGAGGGAGAAACTGTTCCCAGTCCTAGAAAGCCACCAGCAGGATTTCAGATGTCCTCACCAGACAGAGCATCACAGCTCCCCAAACAACTGGAGAAAATGACAAAGACTTGCTGGCACTGAGACTGCAGGGGTTGAGCTCACCAGGCAGAGCTGCTGGCACCGGGCCCCCAGCCCTGCCCCTGATTGCCCATCCCTGTACCTGTCGGGGTGAGGCCACAGCTCACCATAATAACCAACACCCCCATCCCTAACCCCACCCCACGATTTTCCCTGCTGCCCCTGAGGGCATCCAGTCCTACAAGGAGCAACCTTCAGGTGGTGCTTGCTGTTCATGAGGCCCCTCTGATCCCCAAAGGGCTACCCTACTCCCTCTGCTGCTTGTCCTTGCATCTAGGGGAAAGTCGTTGCTCTCTGCCAGGTGCACTGGCTGGGGTGTGGACCTTTGCTTAGCAGGACAGAAATGTCCCAGTTCACAGGCTTTTGGGCACTATAAGGACCATCAGCTCACGCAAGTCTGCAGGCTCCTCAGACCCATTATGCTGAGGGATTAGCTGTGCCACCTGCTGAAGACTCATTGCTCTGGGAAGAAGATATAGCTGACCCTTGCCATGGCAGATTACAACCTCATCTTCATCAGTGAGGGCCCTGTTCAAGGAGAAAAGGGAACCCAGACGGCAGAGTGCTTCTCTGTACCACAGGGACCACAGCTCTGGCTACAGAACTTGCTGGTATACAGCACTGCTGGTAGCACTGGCACCACCACTGCTGGCCAACGGGTTCCTCACCCCCGTTCTCTCTCCCTCCAATGAAACCGCTGAAAATCTCACAATTAAACCCCATGGCATGGAAGGAAGGTCTTTGTAGGGGCAGGATACTCTCCTTGCTTTGGGCGGGAGGGGTCTCCACTGTGTTCCTGCAGGCGATCTTCACCAATTTAACTGCCAANGACGGAACAGCATGGAGCCTTCCTTCTACCTTCCTCCCTCTCTTTACCCTTTTCCTCCCTCTCCCTGATATTGCCATACATGCGAAAAATACATACAGATGTTCCCCCACTCTTCCTTTTCCCCAGGCTCTCCCATTCACACCGTAGTCCTCGCAGGCTCCGTCTTCCTCCTCAGCGCTTCCAGCATTTTTCATCATCTGTTTTCCTGTCCCTGCCTGTTGCTGGGCCAGCTGTGCTCCATGCCCTGCCCCATGCAGCCTGGGCCTCTTCCTCTCTTTCAGCCCTCCTGCACCCTCTCCCAAGCATTATCATAGACAAACACACAGAAAACATCCCAGATGCCCATCCCCATTACTCTGCCTGTGTGGATATGCCAGGACAGAGGGAGGAATGGGGGTCCCTGACCTCAGGGATGCTCTCAGTCCCTCTCTGGGTTGGGGGGTGGGGTGGGGCAGGGGGACCAGCACCACTGCTAAGGTGATGTCAACAGGCCAAGGCAGGACTCCACTGCTGCACCTCTGGGCCCACTACCATTCCTCAGCCAGCAGGTTGAATCAGAAGAAGCAGCAGAACAAGAGCCTGCTCAAAATACCGGCACATGGGGGCAGTGGCAGCCTGTCAGTTCCAGGCTCCACTCTCCTTACCTGTCACCCCCCCTCAGCTGTTGGGTATCAGTCTGGCAGCCCCAGAGTATACAACCAGCTGGCTACATCCTTCTCCATCACAGCCATCGTGCCCTTGGCCACAGTCCCCATCAAGAATCTGGTTTTGGAACAGCAGCAATGGTCAGAGCCAGCCAGGAGGCACTGAGACTGCTACCTCCCTTTCACCACCCTCCCCAAAAGAACAAAGTGTGGGAGTTTCCAGAGGCAGTGATCCCCTAGGCCACGACAATGGCCTCCAAGCCATAGTAAGTTTTCTTCCTGGCAACACAAGTCACTACATGGGAGGCAATGGGTAAAGGGCTCTCAGTCAGGGGCTCTTCATTCTCCTCAAGCCCCTCCAAGTGCTGGATGTAGAGGTGATGCTAACTTCTGTCTCACCCCTCTTCCCAATGCTACTCTCCTCATTATTCTTCCGGTTTTGCCCTGAAGAAGCTGGTATTTCCCATCAGCCTGCTCCTGCAGGGCTGCAAAGGACCCCAAGAGGGCAGGGCTGGTCACAGCTAGCTAGGAAAAATAAGGCCGTTGCTGTCATTCCTCTGTGAAGGTCCAAGCTAATTGATCTCAGAATGGTTCACCTGTCCTTGTGCCATTGGTCACTCCAGTCAGCACTGAATTCAAGATCCTTGGCCAGTGGGGTGACAGGCCACTATCTTTGATGAGACAGACCCCGCCTGAGGGACTACTCCCTCACCAATCCGTTCTTTTCCATGCTAGTGACCCAGTGTAGCTGCCAAGAATGCCTTAGCTTCCTTCAGATGTACAGGGCAATGAGGGAGAAACTGTTCCCAGTCCTAGAAAGCCACCAGCAGGATTTCAGATGTCCTCACCAGACAGAGCATCACAGCTCCCCAAACAACTGGAGAAAATGACAAAGACTTGCTGGCACTGAGACTGCAGGGGTTGAGCTCACCAGGCAGAGCTGCTGGCACCGGGCCCCCAGCCCTGCCCCTGATTGCCCATCCCTGTACCTGTCGGGGTGAGGCCACAGCTCACCATAATAACCAACACCCCCATCCCTAACCCCACCCCACGATTTTCCCTGCTGCCCCTGAGGGCATCCAGTCCTACAAGGAGCAACCTTCAGGTGGTGCTTGCTGTTCATGAGGCCCCTCTGATCCCCAAAGGGCTACCCTACTCCCTCTGCTGCTTGTCCTTGCATCTAGGGGAAAGTCGTTGCTCTCTGCCAGGTGCACTGGCTGGGCTGTGGACCTTTGCTTAGCAGGACAGAAATGTCCCAGTTCACAGGCTTTTGGGCACTATAAGGACCATCAGCTCACGCAAGTCTGCAGGCTCCTCAGACCCATTATGCTGAGGGATTAGCTGTGCCACCTGCTGAAGACTCATTGCTCTGGGAAGAAGATATAGCTGACCCTTGCCATGGCAGATTACAACCTCATCTTCATCAGTGAGGGCCCTGTTCAAGGAGAAAAGGGAACCCAGACGGCAGAGTGCTTCTCTGTACCACAGGGACCACAGCTCTGGCTACAGAACTTGCTGGTATACAGCACTGCTGGTAGCACTGGCACCACCACTGCTGGCCAACGGGTTCCTCACCCCCGTTCTCTCTCCCTCCAATGAAACCGCTGAAAATCTCACAATTAAACCCCATGGCATGGAAGGAAGGTCTTTGTAGGGGCAGGATACTCTCCTTGCTTTGGGCGGGAGGGTTCTCCACTGTGTTCCTGCAGGAGATCTTCACCAATTTAACTGCCAAGCCTACTTGCTGCAGTGGTAGAAAAGCATGGTCTACTTCAGCTGCCTCACAGATAAAGTCTCATGCCACTAACTGATGGAACAGCAACTCTGTTCACCTTGGAAATGCAACCCAAGGTGCTGGAATTCACTGAGGACATGCTTACCACCTGATCCACCTTTCACTCTGATGGGTGTCAGTAATCCAGTTGATGTCTGTACCCTAAACCCAGGCCCAGTACATTTATAATTCTTCTAGCTTATATTTGCCTTCTTTGTTGGTCTTGTTCCTCCCAGGGGCTATTCCTGGACAGGGTCTTTAAAATATTCCACTGAACTGGACTGGCAGGGGTAGATATCAGGCCACAGCAGGTGTCCATCTGAAGATCACACCCTGGTGCAAACTCGATACACCTGACTATGCTTCCTCCATCTGAATCTGAGTAGCAGAGCATGAGCCACTCCTGGCTGAATGGCATTTGTTTCACACAATAATGTTGTAATCTTATTCTTCTCACATCCCTATCCATGGTGCTCACCACCACCTCCTATAGGATGAGGCTGGCCTACCAATAATGTAACAAACTCTTAAAGAATATGAGTTTATAGCAGCCTCCCAGGACCTCTGGACCAACATATGAAAGAAGAGCCATCCTTTTCCTTGTCCCAAAGGTGCTAGAAGGTAGAGTAGGAAGTTGTGGGCCAAGTACTTCTCCTACAACTACATGATGGCACCAGCGTAGTGGAGGAATGTGGCAGAACAAACAGGATATTCTCAGGCTGGAGAGGCAGCCTGCCCTCAGGAATTCAGTGGGTGCCACACGCAGCAGGGCAAGCTCTGGGTCTGGTCCAGAACACCATTTCCTGGTTGCAGACCCAGCTCCTTTGGGTGATATATCATAGCACTTACTTATTCCAGAAGTGAGGTGAAAAAACCACATTGCTTGCATCCGTGCAAAGGGTACTGCTTCTCACGTTGGTCCAGAGCAGAGGCAAGAAGGAGGAAGGACTTCATGTGCAAGCCCACTTCTGTTTGGATAACACCTATTTGTGCATTTGCCACGTTCTGAGCAAAAGTACCCAATGGCTGACCAGGACTCACTGGAGCTCCTTCCTACTGTGTCTGAGATCTCAAAAACTCTCTACCACACGGCCAGTAACAAAACTCCAGGTTCTCCAAGGCTGCCAGGCTGAGCCTCTCAGGAGTGAAGAGCTTTGCTTCTCACGAGAGAGAGGCATGAGAGTTCTGCCAAAAAAATTGGAACCTCTGCAAAGGGAGGGACTGCTGCACAGTATTTTTCCTCAACACAGATTACAGCAAAGGCTATAACGTACCTAAAGTCTGTGCTGGTGTATGTGGTCCACTCAGACCAGAGCCACATGATTCCAGTCCAGAGCATGAAACTGTGTATGATGTAAGACCACAAAGAGACAGTCTGTCATTAGCTCTCCTTCTCCTCCTGGTCCCCCAACCAGGATAAAGTGTTTAACAGAATAGGTAATGGCTATTTTATGGGGACCCTGAAGGCATTCACTTTCAACTCCTGCTTCATGGGGTTTCTCCAGCAGCTGTGTACAACTGCAGAGTGCTTGTTCAAGCTCAACAGGGTCCTCTTGGCTTCAGAAGGGGAGTGAGTCAGGGCTGCCCTAGTCCAGCAATTGCCACTCCATCACCGTAGAGTCCTTCCTTTGCACTGTCTATTTGAGCATGATGGGCTTGCTTGCTCACAGAACTAAAGTTGTGTGTAGTCACATGGGTTTAATCCTGCTGACATGCCTCGTCACACTCTGGTACCCAGAAGACCTGGCACACATGGGTCAATCAAGTCACGTATATAGCATCTTCTTCTGCCCAAGTCAACTGGGTCAAGAGGTTTCGCCACGTGTTTGGAAACAGATGGAAACTAGCAACCTCCCAGCTGCACTTCCATACCAGTAAGGCACATGCCTCTTGCTCCGAGAGCCTAACTCTGTGCTACCCGCCACTTTCTGGCTACTAGCTGGGATAAAACGGAGGTCAAGGTGTCTGAAGAGCTGCAGAGGTGGGCAGAAACGATGTAGCAACTTTTCCTTCAGGGAGGGTTCTGGTCGTCATCAACCAATGAGTGCTGACAATTCTTCAACACTGTGTCAACACCTTGTGCCCTATCCCTGGAACACTGACCAGCCTCCAAGAGAAAGTACTGGACTTCTGGATGGTCTTTTATGGTTCAGACAGTCCAGCCTGGATTGTGCTGGCATGTGCCTTCCCCCACCATCTCTGTGATGTCTGTCATTCTACACCAGCGACCCAAGAAGCCTCTTGCAAGACCTTCTTGGTCTGTGTTGTAAACCTGGTGTTTTACAAGGCCCTCCTCAGAACCCAGAAGCTCTCTGGTGCAATCAAGTCCCTCATGATCACCAGCAAGGGGGAATCTCCCTGTTGAGCCCCAGCTGAATAAAGCTCACCTCCAAGTGCAGGCAGAAACCTCATCACTGCATAGAAGGATCGCTCCCACAGCATCACTAAAACTGGGGACCACTGGATCTATCGTCAGTGAGTCTGGGTCAGCCCCACACTGCTTGCCTGATGTACAGTATAGTACATCCAGATTATATCACCATCGCCTACCTCAGGCAAGTCCCACAGGAGGGTAGTCCCCTCCAACACCTAGCTCCATGGAGATACCTCTGAGGCCTTGACCTGTGACTCTATCCAATTCACGCACCACTTCAGTAAACTTTGAACAGCCAGATGACCGCTCTTGAGAACACCTCTACACATTCATGCATTGATTGCTCAACTTCCTCCCCCTTACACCCAATCACAATACATGGTTGTAGGACCACTGATTGTCAGGAGAGGATGAGGAACCCTGGTGGCCAGTTTCGACTCTGAGCTAATTCCATGGACAACTGAGAACATCAGCTGGAAAAATCCTCCATCAAGCAGAAGGCACAAGTATGTTCACAGGACCCCCTGACTCACATCTCTTATGCAATGAGAGGGAGACTGGCACCTCTGTACATCAAGCAAAGTAATCTTCTGACTCCTCCAGAACTTGTTATTGAGAGTCTGGCTCCATTTCTCACATCTTAACTTGTACAGTTCCTATCCCAAGACCTACTAAACTCTGGGCCTTCTTTATCAGCTTCCCCATTTCTCACCAAGCTGGCTATCTCCAGCTCTAGGAGGAGGAAAACCCAAGATCCCAGGAACTAGCAGTGCTATTTCTATTCCTTTGTTCTGGGCAGGGCATCACTAGGCAGCATCCGCCAGTCCCTGGTTATCATGGAAATACATGGGTGGTCTGCTCACTGTTCCTCTCTGTTCCTTATTTTCCTGGTTTTAGCCTGTTAGTTTTTACCTTGTTCTCTTCCCTTATTTTTTTTTTTCTCCGCAACCCCCACCACCACCACCACACACACACACAGAGTGATTGTCTTTTTTTCTCCCTTGTTTCTTCACTCTCTTCTTTTTGTGGGGTGGTGGAAAAGTAGGCATTTGGTATTTGTTTGGAATGGGTATCAGCTTGTCCCTAAAGTGGGAGTGGAAGTGTAGGAAAGAACAGGAGAAACAGTAGTGACATTTTCCCAGAATACTTGTCCTAGCCTCCTGCAATGTACACCTCAAGTAGTTCCTGAGACAGAGATATTCCCTCTGTATCTAGCTATCTTTAAAGAAGTTTTCTTCTAGTCATCTGTTCACTTTTTAAACCATAGAAAACTTTCAGTACCCATAGCATCCTATGTCAAGGAGTTCCACAATTTAACTCTGTTACATGAAGAAGTGCTGGCTTTTGTTTGCTAGAAACTTGCTACTTGCTAGTTTCATTTGATGTCTAGATTCTGTTTTGAAAGAGATAATGAAATATTCTTGCCTCTTCATTTTCTCCATGCTGCTCCTATCACAGAGAAAATTCATGATTTTATAGATATCTGTTGTAACTTTCCCTAATCATCTATTTTCCGTACTTGAGAAATCCCTATCTATTTAAATGGCTCCTCACATATAAGTCACACCATACCCTTGATTGTCTTTGCTGCCCTTTTCTGAATCTTCCAGTTTCATTATGTCGTTTCAGGAATGGGAATGGACAATCAAGGACAACACATGATATTCAAAATATGGGCATAGCATGGATTTATGTATAGTATAATGCTGTTTCTCATTTTATTCTCTATTACTTTTCCTAATTACTAATATCTGATTGGCATTTTTACTGGTACTGAGAATTAAGCTATCCATTATAACCCTGAGATCTCATTCTTGCATGAAAACAGTAAACTCAGTACCTCCATCATTGCAAATATAACACTAGAATTGCTTTTCTTGTGTGCATTTTACATTTATCTACATCAAATTTAACCCATAATTTTAACACCTAGTCATTCGATATTGTGAAATCCTTTTGCAAATCTCCATATACAGCTTTTCGTTTGCTCCCCCAAATAATTAGTCATTATCATACTTTGTTACCTCATTAATTACCCCCTTTTTTAATATCATCCATGGATATGCACAAATCTGAAAAAATATCCCTGTGAAAACTGGCCATTTCATGCTAAACCTTGTGTTCTATCTTTACCTGGCTACTTAATAATTTCAGGAACTTCCCATTGATCCAACAGCAGATTTACATCTTTAACGTCCTGGGATAAGTGACCTTTACAAATGTGCCTTGCAAATCCAAGTAGACTATAGCCGTTGCATGTCCTTTGCCAATATGCTTGTTGACCCCTTCTAAGACTTATATAGTGTAATATCCCTTAACAATAGTAGTGTTAACTCTTTCTCAGTATATGTTATTTGTCCATGCATGCACTAATTCTGCACTTTAGAGCAATGTTTATTAGCTTGCCTGAGAGACGTACCTTGTTTACTAGCCTAAAGTTTCCGAGATCTCAAAATCATTTTAAAAACTGGCATCACATTAACTACCTTCCAATCTTCTTGTACCAGAGTAATTGTAAGGCATACAAATGATAATCGGTAGCTCAGCTCTTTCAGACTCAAATTTCTCCAGAAGTCTTGCATGAATACCATCTGATGACTTGTTACTCTTTTGTCTACCTGCTCTACAACCCCCAACAACGAAAAGTTCCACAGGATAAAATTCCACAACTTCCTCCACAATGAACAGATAGAAGATTGTTCTTTGGGTTTTTATGAGGTTTGGGGGTGTTGGGGTGGTGGTATTCTACTATGGTCTTAATCTCTCTGAGTCACCTGAAGCCTCTTTACTAGTAACATCATGCACGAAGTCCTCCTAACCATCACACAAGGCAAGTTACTTGTCTTTTACAGGCTGTTTGAATGGCTTCTGAAGTAAACATTTAATTTGCCAGCCTACACGTAAGGTTAACTGAAGTCCCTGCTACTACTGTGTTTCCCACCTTCACAGCCTCTTTGATCTTCCTCTGGCTGTCACAGCTTCCTGTCACCATCCTGGCCACTGATCATAAATGGTCAGTAGTATAATCCCTAAAACTATTTTTCCCATGTGGAACACAATCCACATGCTAGCCATTTGGATCACCAAACTATTTTTTCCAATTTAATTAAGAAAATTTGCACTGAAACCTTCTCCATAAGCCATGTCTGATCAGCATCTGTGGATACAACCACATCTTCCCAGGATATAGAAACTATATTTCCTTTAAAAGTCTAGTATACTCCTGGACTTGAGAACTTGTGTCTTAAACTCACAGAGAAAAATCCTGGTCCTCTAATCTGACCTCCTTAAAATAAGAAAGGCTAAAGGTGTTCCCTTTGTTAATTATACTTTCTGTTGTTGTGCTTGAACTACAGCATTATTTTTTTTTTAATCTTGATTTTTATGTGTTCAGGTGACAGAGGACTTAGTACAACTCTCAGTAAATTATTCAAATAGTTAAGTATTTTTACCATTTTTTTTTTGCTTCATTTCCAATCTGAAAGTACATGCCATCCTTCCATCGCATCTCAACTGTTTTCTGCTAGGCTGAAGAGTTAGATGGTTTTGAGGTTTTCTTCTTCACTCAGACACTTAAAGACTGTCATTGAGTCATGTCTGTAAGTTTTTATTCATCGTTCCATGTTTATTTTCTGGCCATTTTCAGTTTTGCAGTACTTCTCAAAGTAATAATAGAATTAGACAAAGTCGATGAAAAATAATTTTTTTCACAAATGCCAAATGCAGAGAAAATACAACCTTCTCCTGTTCAATATTCAGCTCTTAATAGATCAAAGAACCACATTAGCTTCTTTGGCTGCAGCGTCACAATAGTAGCTGTTGACCTACTGATTATCTGTTCAGATATCTATAATCTTTTTCCGTGTGACTGCTTTCTAATATAGAGCTCTGGTCCTGTAAATCCTGTTCACACTCTGTCACTAGATATATGAACTCATATTTGGTTAGACTGAAATACATACTCTCTCTCGAGATTCAGTACTCCAAATGAATCAGACTGTTCCATAGCAGTGATTTACCTTTTTCATTAGTATTTTCATTTTTAGCAGTTCTTCCAGTCTTTGTAGATTCTACCAAGTTTATCAGTATTTTAGATTTCCCTCACGATTTTGAGCATTATGTTAAAATCATATGGTACTGACAACTATATTGAGAATTGTGGGATCACATAAGAAACACAAGCTTGTCAACAATGATTCTTTCTTTTTTACTATGTTGCTAACTATTGAATTTTGATGCATTTAAAATGTATCATATTCATATATTACTAGTCAAATAATCATGTGGTACTAAGTTGGTTGCTAACTGATTAGTGTTTTTATCTTTTACCAGTCTAGTATTTTAGATCCATTACCATGATCACAGGTAAAGGTACTTCTATCATAAAAGTACTTGGCTGCAGGGAGTCTCATAAAAGTCATGAAATGAAGTTAGCTTGACAGGATCTGTTTTGCATAAACCCATTCTGACTGGCGTATTGTCCTTCCAATATTTTATTAGGAATTACATCCGATTGAAAAAATTAAGTACCTAGGTCATCTCACAGAACTTTTAAAGTTGTGATAAAACCCCAGCTTTTCAATTCCAGATCTTCCTCACTATTTCAAGACTTACTGAAAAACAAAGCTTTGACTGGTTATCCAACTGCTTAAAAACTCTTCAGTGCAAGTTATCTGGAATTGGTTGTTGTAAATATCAGTCTAAAATTATGGTTGGTTGCTGTTGGAGAGTATATCCTTATTAAATGAGATGAAAACTATTTTTCTCGTACTTCCCCCCAAGGAAACAGGCCTAAAATATTTATTGATTAGTTCACTTTTTCTGCTTCAATACACATCAGTGTATAGAAGTCAGACTCCCAGCTCTATCATGTCAATGAAATACTACTCATTACTTCAATTTTCCCATCATCTCCTTTGTAATTTCTCTCATAATTATCTCATATTACTGCCCAAAAGAGTTCACAAAGTCAGTATGTTGTCCTTCAGTTCTGTTCCTCAGTCACATCTGTTGTGATGCCCACACAACAACAAAACAAAACAAAACAAAGTCTTAGGTCAATCAGCAACATGCCAAAGGCTGTTTCTTATGCTAATGACTATTGCTGATACACTTATGTAGCACATTTTTTAGTATGGTTTCCTAGGCTTATGCAATCGTGCTATTTGTTAGCCCTCTCCCCACAACTTCAAAACCACTAGCCTATTTCAGTAACCCTGATGACAGAGGGGTCTCAGAGATGATCAGTTTGTACACACTTCATGACAACTGGCTGCTATGTCTGGGAGACAGTCTCTGTTCGGATCCTTACTGACAGAAATCAGTTCTTATCCCAGAGCTCTTTAGTTGATTTTTTAAAGCAATCAGATTGAGAACTGCTCAAAAGAAGAAAGGCCAGACTGGGAAGAAGTAGGAGTAATGAAGTGAGGCCAAACACAAATCAGTCTGATCTGGAAGGAAAGGTGTCCCTTTGTCCCTCAGTTCTGCTTGTCTCTCCCCCAAGTAAGAGAGGAACAAGATACTCAGATGCCCTGCTTCATGTATTCCCGCTATTTTACCCACATTGCCTATAAAGTGGAGGTTTCTGCACAGAGCTCTGTGCTCCTTCCCCTTCCACCTGTGTGCATGCAAGTAAATTAATATATCCCTAACACCATCACCCATTTTCTTCTGCATTACCATTTCCTCTCCTAGGTTTCTCCTTCTGTTTCTTTTCACTGACTGGCTTATATGTTGAAGGTGAAGGAAGGAGGAACTGGACACTGGGCCCCTTGATAAGATGTATGTAGGCAGACTGGATGTCACTTTTTCCACACTCCAAGTGACTAGACTACGCTTGCCACACCAGATCTCACTCCACACACCTTCAGATCTGTGGGGGGATAAGTAAGGAGAAAAATGAAGGGGATGTTCACTGATTGCTCCAGCTGCTTACCCCTTCTCCTGTCAGTCTCCTGTCCTACTCCCACTTTGCTGAATCTAAAGTGGTTGGATTAGAAGTAGGTGGTCTTTGGCTCCATTTCTCCTACTGTGGATGCTATGAGCCATTCATTTACACTTAGTATAGCACATCCCGTGAGAAAGCAACGTAGAAAGTGTGCACTCCTCTCTCTGACAGCACACTGACCATTCTTTGTAGAGGGGAGTCCAGCAAGCCAGCTAGCTGGCTTTGGCAGGTCAGATTTGACCCAGAGATTGATAAATGAAAAGCACTGCCTTTTCCATTCTGCATGGCCAGTGCCTGATACTCTGTGCATGGCCTAAACCAGCTATCACTTCAGCTGTTTCTTGCAAAATTACCAGACAAAAAAACACGGGGACAACTTCAGCTGACAGCTGGTGTTGTTATGGTGAGGGACTTTGTGGCACATGGTACTCTCTGTAGTTAAAGGAATGTGGTGATGGGGGGGGAAGGTATAGGCATGTACTAACGACATGCAGAAGACCTGGGCTCCTCTAGCAGAACAGGACTAAAGCAACCGGTCTAACCCGACTCAGAAAGGCAACCATTCCAGGCTTTAGATCCTAAGCATAGGATCACAGGATAACTCAGGTTGGAAGGCACCTCTTGAGGTCCAAACTCCTGCTCAAAGCAGAGTCAGCTATGAGGTTAGACCAGGTTACTCGGGGCTTTATCTAGTCTGGTCTTGAAAATCTCAAAGAACACTGCACAACCTCTCTGGGAAACCCCTTCCAATGCTTGATGCTCCTCACAATCAGAAAGTTTTTCCTGATATCCAGTGTGCGCATCTCTAGTTTCTCTTCCCCCACACTGCAAAAGTACTATTAGTTTTTAATTTCTTGGAATTTTTTTCCACCATTTTATGACACTTCACAAAACATGTTTGCTGCAGGCTTCTGTGCAAAGACATGAGAGAAATCAGAGACATCACCAGAAAAAAAACAAAGAGCAATCTTCAGCTTAATAGGCTTGAGCTTTCTATTCATTTAAATCCATTCAAGGAATTAAGAGAGATCTTGTCACACTAGTCAGAACAGCCAGTATTAGGAGATGCCTAAGCTGTGGTCAAAGGTACACTTGCAATGTATTCAGACATCTATGCAGGCCTGAAATCTTAAATTTGACTAATTCAGTTACTGACAGTAATCAAGCCAATCTTTGCATTTAGTCGGCACTAAATGCTACAAGTTCCCAGCTGAATTTTGCAGCCTTAACTGTCCAGCAACCTCAGTAAAAAACTCCTTTACATTCAGTGAAACTGAGTCCCAGCTATGATGAGAGTCAGCAGGCAGCTCTCTGGGAACTATGATGGGGTAATTATCACCAATACACAGACCTGACTTGTAGCTATTATCAGAGGCAGAAGCCAACTGCAATGCTCATTGTGTAATTGCTATCATGTCATGTAACACAACACACGTATGTGCCACTGAGGTGTGAGTGGGTGCATCTGTGGAGAAGGTGACTGGGTATCAGTTCAGCCTTTTAAGATCACGTTTCAGCTTTTTTCATACCCTAGGAAATTCTAGTCTGATCACTGCCATTGTGATTTCTGGTGTCCTCTATAAGACTGAAAGACGTTATATGACTCCGTTTAAATTTTACACATATGGAGCTGCTCTGTTGTGACCCTCTCAGTTACTTTTCCTCAGGGAGAAATAACCAGAAAACTCATATTTAGGAAAGAAAACATAAAGTTGCACATCACTAAACATGTGCAAACTACGACATCTACCTAGATCATAGTAAAATATCCCTGGGGGAGATGGAGAAATCATGTGGCTTGCTTAAAACTGGAATGGAAAAAGGCCTGGAGCAAGCTCTGGGCGCAATCTTGCACTGGCCCTTGTGTGGTGAATAAACTAAATGTGACTGATTACAAGCTTGCTATCACTACTTAAAACCTCCCAAATTCTGAGTTCAAAATCTGCTACATGCAAATTCCAAGGTAAAACCAATACAAGCATACCACCCTTGTTCTATCTCTAGGACTTACCTCGTCTTGGAAACGCAATACAGAGCCTGTATATTGAACTAATTCTATAAAAATCTAACCAGATAACACTATACAGCAAGAATGCAAACCTCTGCTCATGCTAGGGTGTTAGTTTCCAACAACATCCTAGAGCTCAAATCTAGCACTTAAAAGCACTGATTTCCCAAAATAGGTCTGAAGAATCCTCCCAATAACTCCAGGAAGGCTGGAGCGAAAAATCTAGGCTGCCAAATAAGAATTGTTCTGAACAAACCTCCTTAGGTGGAGGAGTCCAAGTAAAACTCAAGGATCCCACCTTCACTCAGTCCAACCTCTAGGACTCAAAACAGATGAAGCCCCTACTGAAGCAAAACAATGTAGAAGTCTCACATGAAGCAGGCATCAGGCACTACTACTACATTCATATCTGACTCCCATCGAGATTAGAATCACAGTTGTGCAATCCCCCTTAACACACACCTCCATAACCCGAGGTCAAGAAAAATTCCTCAGTTAACTGTATAAATAGGTCCCTAATGTCCACCGTGCTCTCACCATCTAGAATAAGCATATCCCAGAAGTCAGTACAGTATGGAAAGTCCAATATCTGTTCCATTGAGGTCTATATTTAAGGAGTGCAATTTTGAGACAAAGTGAATTTTCAATTATCATTATCCCATCATTATTTTAATGCATAGATGCGCTTTTATATTTTCACCTATGCCGACATACCTGTTTGACATTTATAAACATATATATAATATATATATTTTCTTTTTTTTATATATATATATGAGAATGATACTTGCAACAGCTCAGTTATACAAGGCTTTTTTGTAATACAGATTCCATAGATCATAAAAATGCTGCCACGCATAGGAACGAATACCTGTGTGGTTGACAGCTTAACTGCATTTTGGAGTGGAGAGTGGATGTTACTAGATATGTGTTTGTTCTTTATTTGAACAGTGTTGTGGGGAAGAGGGACCAAGAATTAATGCTGCTAGTTCAGACACACATTGATAAAAGGGGCATAGCTAATTTGCCAGCTAGCAGGATAACAATGCCCTTGGCAATATGCATGTGTGGAGGATATAGGAAAGGCAGGACAGGGAGGCAATGCATGTTTCGATATGCTGTAGAGACCCAAGGTGAGCTTGAAGAATCTTAAGGCAAATATTGCAGTGATCTTTGCCCTGTGGACATTACAGAAGACATAAGAGATCTCTTCAGGTTATGAGGACGTTTGAGACTGGTAAGAGACATAGGCTAGATGTGGGAATTAAATCCCAAAGTAGAAACTGGAGTCTGTAGTTTAAAGTTTGCTGCTGCAGGAGTAGATGGTTCCCTGGAAGCACTCACAAAGGGCTTTCCCATTGAGCCAAGTAGTGTCACGGCATCAGGTTTTGACACAGTCCCTCAGATTTAATCCGGGGAGGTGGTTCAAATTCCTTGCCCTCAGAGGTTTCCTCTTCTCACAGACATCACAGTGCCCGTGTGCTTTGTGGAAAGGCTTGAAAGAGAGACATGTACTACCAGATGAGCTGTGTTTTTCTCTCAGAGATTGTTTTGGTGGCTTGAATGACATGTCCCCATGTAACTAATGTCTGTACATGTGGTTTGCACAGAAAGAAATTTTCCTGTGGGGAGGAAAGTGTGCCACAGGATGCTGTTTTTACCTGTAGAGACCTGTGCTTGGGGATCAAGGGATCTCTTGGTATCTGCATGTGTGTAGGAGGGGAGAGCTAGGTTACATAGCCTAACGGCTTGGGATCCTCTGCTGTAGAATATGCATGGCTTAGTGGAAAGATGCGATTCTCCCACTGTGTCCCCTCGCAACGGCTCTGCGAGAGGGAAGGGATTCAGTTTTGTTTGCTGTTCTCCATTGAAGTCTACGTAGGGGGAAGGGGGAGAGAAGACGTGCAGATCATGCAACGTTATGTATTCTTGGGTAACAATACACCGCTACCGCGCAAAGGACGCAGCCTCCGGCCGCCTGATCCCGGTTGGGGCGGCACGCCCCACACCCACCCCCTGCTCCGGAGGCACCGCACTGCCCCACATGTTCCGCGACCTTCCGCCACGCGTGACACGGGGAGGCGTGCCCCCAGCCCCGGGCATGCCCGCAGCCCCGCTCCCCCCGTCCCCTCTGCCAGCACCTAGGCCAGCGGCCAGGGCTCCCCGGCGCCCCGCGCCCGCCGCGCTGCCCGCCCCGCCGCGCCACGGGGGACCGGGGCAGGGGGAGGTGGGGAACGGTCGCGCGCAGCTAATGGCGCTGGACGGGCCCTGGGCAGCCGGGAGCGGGGCTGCGAGGGGCGACCGGCCACCCGCCGTGCCGGGGGCCGTCGTGCCGTTACCCGGGCGGGGGCCGCGATTGCCCNGAGGAGGCGGAGGAGGAAGAGAGCGGGGGAGGTCGGGAAGGAGCCGGTCTCTTCAGCGGGAAACGCCGGGGTGGTCCAGCCGGGACCGGCGCGGGGTCATGGTCAGGTACGAGTGCGGGGTGCCCCCGCCGGGGCGAGGCAGGCGGGAGG
>VYXH01003209.1:0-14798 GCA_013397275.1 Burhinus bistriatus | reverse complement strand
ACCCACCCAATCTAAAACTGTTCCTCTGTGAACCTCCTTTCTGCACTGTGAGTGATGTCTGCTCTGGTTTCCTTTTCAGTGAAGACTCAGGTAAGTCACATTGACTCTTCTTACTTTATTCCCCCTGTGTGATGCTTTAGCTTGTCTATCACTTTGTGTCAAGCTCAAAGTCATACCGCAGGTGCTAGCAAGTGCACATTTGGCTTTCCTTTCATTAAGCTACAATATCACCTACATCAGTCTGTTCTGACTTCTGCCTCAGGGTGTGATTCCACAGGCAGGTGAGCAAGTCCTAGCACCTGAAAAGCAGCTTTCCAGTTCTTGATGGGTTTGTCTTATGCTCCTTTAGTGAGGTGGTAGCTTACACAGGGATCTGGCAGGCATCCGTGCTGCTGCAAGGCAAGTGTCAGACACGCACAGCAGAGAGAGAGACTTGGAAGGGAGGAAGATTATACCCAAGCGTCCATTCATTCACTCCACAGAACTATTGGCCTGTGTCATGGCTTTCTCACATGTCCTGATGCCACAAGCTCTCTCCTTTTTTTATTTGGAATCAATATCACTTAGCTGCTGGAAGCACTACCTGTCTTGGCACCTACAGCCATGCTTTGTCAGCCATTTTTAACATAGTCAAATTGATCAAAGGATAGACTTCACCACCTTTTGGTTCTTACTCATACATTTGTTCATTATGGACCTTGTGTACATAAATCTACATATTTAAAGTAAATTTCATTCTCATTAGAAGTTGGGAAGACTTTGTCAGACTAGCTCTTCCATACAACAGTGAACAATTTCTAGTTTTTAATAAGGTAATACCTAACTTTTACTTCCTGAAGTTGGTTAAAATAGAACATTTATCATGCACTAGCATAAGAAAACAGTAGCTATTTTACATTCTGAAGAAATATACAATTTCATGAGAATTATCACATAGGAGGGAAGTGACAGGACTGAATCTTTTAGCAAGGGGCTAAAACAGAGCACAAATCTTAACTGTCCCTCCCAGTTTCTATCCTTGCTCTGCCTGAGCAACTATTCCCACTGGTGCTGCAAGAACAGGAGGTAAATGACAAAACATAAATTGTTTTGTTTTCTTTGAAATACACTTTCTGACAGGCTCTGAATATTTTCTCTAAGCATTGCAGGTACTTTCTTAAACAATGAGGCTATAATTTTATGTAGGAAATTGTGTACAAAACATGTTTTGTGTAGTGCCGATTTAAATGCTGGTCTGAAAGATCTTTGTAAATCTAAGTTTTCATACAGGGTTAGGAGATGGAGACATTCAAGTATCTAGAGAGAGAAACATGGACAGATTCTTTACATGGCTGGGTATCTCAGAAGGAAGGAGCAATAGGAAACAGCCACTTGCAGCCTCCTAAATTATTAGTATGGTGGGTGAAATTATGTGCCCCTCTGTTTGTTGTAGAGCTGTAGACCTCCTCCTCCACAGACCCTGTTGTGAGACACATGCTGGGCAAGAGAGAAGTAAGAGCTGTCATGGGCTGTAAGTTACTGCTGTTAGGAACTTCTGTTTGCAGAGCAGAGCTTCAGGGCTGCCCAAACTAGGTGGATGCTGCTGGTGGAAAGGCAACATAAAGCTCCCTTGACCTTTTTCCTCCCCCACTTCTGCACCTTTGCAATGAATGCAACAGAGAAATTAACTGACATGCCATAATCAACTCATTAAGCATGTGCTTCTAGACAAGTGCTACCTGGTTTTGGGGTTGAATGCCAAGGTGAGTTGGGAACAGATGAGGATCCATGCCTCCAGCAGTCTCTTCACCCCCTCCCCTCCCCTCCACACAGGCAGAGTGGTCACTCTAGGTCTGAGCAGGGATGGGTGGGGGAGGAAAACATACTTCCAGCAAAGCTAGAGATGGTGACCTCGTGCCCGGTAGAGGGGCTGGTAAGAGCACAGAGCAAAGCAGTTTCAGAACGAAATCTGATTTTTAACAACTTGTTCCAAATCCACACTGAGGCATCTCCATTGTAACCCTGAAGACAGGCTTATGCTGTAAATTGTTAACTGTTTGCTTTTTAAGAGATGCCAGTTCAGTATTGTTTATCTTTTCTGTAAGCCATTGATGAATCTATAAAACCTATTTTTCCAGATGTTCCCTATAGCTCTATATAAGTATCTTATAAATACTGGAACAGCTTCTTCCTAAGAAACACTGCTTATAAAACACAGAGGTATTGTCACTGCCCTACCTGCTTAGTAAATTTATTCTTTTCATCAATTAATTATCAGGGATGCAGATTATATCACAGTAGGTAATGCGTCCCCGTTGTCTCCCTTAGCTGCCATTTAAACCAGTTAAAATGAAAAAAATTACCAATATAAATCTTGCCACCTAATGTTCCACTTTCAAGTAAACATTGCCAACCCCCAAATAATTGAAAATGTCTTCCTTCTGTCTATCATTCATCCTAAGATTAGTTCCTGTCCCCAGAGGTCTCACTGGCAACCAGGTCTATCTTTCCATGAAAAGGCTCTGAAAAATGATTGTTCACCTCCTTCTCTGATCCTTTTTAAAATCCTGTGGCCTGACCAACTACTATCACAGAAAGACATGGAGAGAATTCCTGCATGCTTCTTGCAAGATGCGTCTTCCGCTGTGGAAAATATACAGAGGCCTATGAAGTTCATGAGTAGGAGATGTTTACAAAAATAGTATCTGTATCAGATCTATAGAGGCAGGAATCATCCTCTGGGGACCATTGCTCCAATATGCTTCTCTGCTGGCCTCCTGCCACTGGCAGTATGGATTCCCCAGTAAATGCTGCTTCTGGCAGAGACCTCTGCAATTGCTTCATAGAAGTAATGGAGTAGATGCCACAAGAGTTAATTCTACATCAACCTGTATTAGCTACTGATAGGATTTTCATGTGGACTGAAAAGTAAATGAGAGAGCAAACTGACTCATACAGTTCTTTCTTGTTCAGAGCTCCTTCGGTGCAGGAGACAAACAGAAAGGCTTTTTGTGAGGTTCAAAGAATGAAAAAAGCAGTGCCAATGTAGTTCAGATCCTGAAAGTGGTGTAGTTTACCTGACATAAGTGGAAGGCTGAGTCCTTTCAAGTTGGGAAAATATTTGAGGCTGTGTGAATCAACTGAAGATTAGAAGGGACAATAGGTGGAGGTATAGATGTAGGGTATGTTTGCATTACGTGTTGTGATATAAGCTCATGCTTACCTACACTCACATCCAAGCAAATGTTATCTTGTTCTGCATGCACCCAGAGGTCAAAAAAAAACTTTATGAGAGCATATTAGTTCACTGCTGAGATAGAACTAATCAGTCCACCCCCTCAATAATGTATTTATCATAAAACCATCCTGAGTATTTTGTCCCATATTGCTGAAGACAGGTAATGGTGAGCACCAAAAGATTATTTTTCCACTTACTGTGCACGGTGAGTTCTCAAATTAGCCTATCCTGCCGAAGTAGAGACAGACACTTTGGATAGCCTGGCGTCATCTATTGGAAACGGAACACTGATGGAGTGTCCCAGATTAAGGACAATCTTACTCAGAGGTATGAAATACTTCGACGTTAGCCAGATACCTTAAAAACACACTTATTTCAACACAGATTGAATTTTTAAAAAAATATATTTATGAAAAAAGGTTTAGGAATTTCTACAGTGGAGAGGTATGTCATCCCAACACATAAAGAGCAGGTGAGCATGGGGCTAGCTGTAATCTAACAACAGGCAGTGCTCCCATACCTACTTTGCTGCAAGATCCCAGTTGCGTGACCTTGCTTATTTGGCAGTATCTCTTAAAATATAACCACCTTTCTTTAAAACACATAGGTGTTTGGTGTATTGGTACACACATAAATGTTCAGTGCTCAGTGTTTGCCATTCTTTTCTCACTTTATCTTGATACTTACCTTCCATTAGTTTTTCTTAAGGATTTGTAGCTTCACCGTTTTCCAGAACAACATTGCTGATTTTTAGCAAGTGTAATATTCTCTCGGCATCTTCATCCATGTTTGATTTTTATCCAGAGTGATGCAGAAGTGTCGTGTTCTGTTCTATATATATTAAATAACAGCTCATCTTTCATACAGTTCCCATTTCTAGACTTTACAGAAGACATAGAGAAGGAATTTACCATCTGGAACTGTGGTGGTGCAGTTTGTTCTGTTAGCATTTCGCTGATGCCTTTGTAGCGCACTGACCTACTGCATGTGATCAGGCATCACCTTCCATTTGAACCATTGCTCTCTGGAACTGCAGCTCAGTATCAAAGAATTAGCAAGTCTAGCCTGCTTCATCTGACACAAACTTCACCCACTTAGCAACACCATTTTGGTGAGTGTCTTTCATAAATCTATTCTGCATCCTTGTATGTCCTTACCTTGTGTCTGAACCAAGTAAATGCCTGCTCACACAGAATGAGACTGGCGGTAGACTGAGCCATGCTCTGAAATTCTGGTTTCTTCTACCATGGCCTGGGGCTTTTCCAGTGGCACATGAAATGGGAAGACAAGTGAATTCCTCTCCATCAGGTAAGTAGTGCCGAGAGGGGAGGTCTGAGGAGGTTGCTTTGGAGTGTCAAAAAGGGTACATGGTATGCACTAGGAAAACAGACACCACTAATGACATAAATGTGAGGTGTACATTAGGGTACAGGCATCTTTGTTGTAGTCTGAGTCTTATTTTGCCTTTTTTAAAATGTTTACTTTTTTCTCTACTCAATGTCTGGTTTCCAAACAGTGAAACATACAGAAGCTACTTCTTTTAAATGTCAGTTGAATCTATACTAGTGATGTTGCTCAAACTGCATTTTTAAAAATAATCTGCAAGCAGTTAATGTGCTTTTTAAATTCCCAGTGTTATGTAAAAAGGCACAATATTTTTAGCCTTACAAAATATCAGTTGTCATCTCCTCACTCTCCCTTTGACATATTGAAGATGGGGGACTAGAAGCTTGCAGAAACTGTAGATATTAACTCTTTTTAAAATATGGGGTTTTATTCTGCATTATGGTTTTGGAGTTATACGAATCTTAATAAAAACATACAGAAATATCCAAAAGCTTAAAATCAAGCCTGGATACTTCTTATTTAAAAAGCTAGTGATTCTGTCCTCACTGCCAAATTCTGGAATAATGATAGTAAAACGTATCCAGAAGCAAAATACTGACTTCACTCATACACTGACAGAATGGCCCTCATACTTAAAAGATCTCCAGAAAGTACCCTTTGCCATATAATGTAGAGCACACAGCTGCTGTGAGCAGGATCTGGCAAATCAACATTGACTCACACTATTTTTGGAATCAAGACAGGCCTGCTGCTGTTTCTGGAGGATCTGAATACATCTACCTGCTGCACTCCATAAGGAATATGGTGGGATCCAGAATGCTTGCCTCTGTGCTTATTTGGAGGTGACCGTTCCTTTCCCATCTGTGTTTTTAAGTCTTCTGAGGTCAAATGTTTTCACCTGCTGACAACCTCCTTAGTAAGCACCTTTGGGCCTTGCTTCTTTCTGTGTTCTCTAATGAAATTTCAGGAATGGGATCTCAGAAGAGGCTGCCTTACTACCTTTTCTTCTTACTGTCTTGCAAACCTTGACATCCTTATGATAGCCTAAGGTGCTTCTGGCCAGGAGGCATCCCCTACCAGAAGCAGGCCAGGAAAGGAGAGCATCCTGTCCTCAAACCCACTGTGATCATAGCTGATCCTTGAAAGAAATCCCCAGACTTCCTGGTTCTTGTGGCACCAATGCAATTCAAGAGATGGCCACTAGAAACTCCTGGAATAATGTTTATTGTTGCACTGCACAGTATATGGAGGCATATGTATCGCTACTGGGCTAAGGCAAAAGCCCTGAAGTGCATGTACAGGAAAGACAATAGCCACCAGTTTGGGCAGCAACTGGTCCAGCAACCAGTAACCCTGTCACTTCCCACACATACGAAGGAGCGCTACTGCCTTGGAACAAAGCAACCATCGGGTGGGAATGCCTACTGGCCAGGGCTTTCTTTAACAGCGCTGTGCTTTTGTGCTGGCAGACAGTCATGCTATTTTTTCTTAAACCTGGTTGAATTTATGACTAGTCAGCAACTGCAGTTGGGTACTACTGCTGTGAATCACTACTGTTTTTAATGCCTGCAAGTAATTTTTCATAGAATTGTTTGGGTTGGAAGGGGCCTTTAAAAATCACCGAAGCCAACACTGCCCTGCCATCTTTCACTAGATCAGGTTGCTCAAAGCCCTGTCTAACTTGATGAGCAGTGGCTTGTCCTTACCAGCATCTTTAATCTTCAGCCAACCCTGTTCTGTCCATGTTTTAGACAGAAATGCAATTTTAAATGGAATCAAGACATACATTGATTCAATATATGGGGTTTTTTTCACAGTATACTACTGCGACCAGCCATCATGATGTTTCAAAAAGTTTCCCACTTCTATCACTCTCATGGGTGCTAGGCCCATTCTTATATAGTAAGGCCCTGAAACACAAGGTGCAGTTAATGCAAGGGCATGTCTTACGCATTTTGGGAGATCTTAGCTTTTCTGTGCTCTCACAGAAGGCTGCTCTTCCTTTCTGTTTCCCCACAGTTCGGTTTAATCTGCAGTAGATAAGAGAACATTTATCACACTTTCATATTTACTACTTCTTCCTCAGTTTACTGTCTGCTGGAAGAAAGAGTTGAAACAATTGTAGATGAGAAGAGTTCTGGTCTCATGGTCCCTCAAATCAGGAGAGTGGAATCCTTCAGGCACAGGCCACCAACTGTAACCTGAAATTTCATTCCTTGCTTGGAGGTGCAGGGATTCAGAGAACAATTTTTGAGTCAAGAGCAAACACAAATGGAGACTCTGGGACTCTGGCATAGTTGGGTAAGAGAGCAAAGCAGGTAGGATGCAGCATACTGTAGGCTTCTCATCAGTGTAAGCTGAAAGACAAAATGAATTCTGAGTGTAATGAGGGAGTCATTCCAGCCTCAAAACCAAGCCAGGAGCTTGATAATATGGAACATGGAAGAGTCAGAAAGAGTCTACAATTCAGTGTCCCTCTAATCTTAACCGCAAGCTAATTCATTAAGTTGAATTTAAGCTTTTGGCACCCAAGGGCTGATACTTTTCTGCAGTGATATCAAGTCAGAGGAGATGGAGGCAATGAACAGCATCAAACAGACCACACTTTCATCCATATTCTTCAAAGCATTCCTCTCAGTACCAATCCACACCCTTTACCCTTCTCTGTCCCATTCCTCAAGATGACTCATTTGCAGTGTGTAGTCTAGCCCCTGTGGAATGCCTCCTTTTGAAACTTAGGAGGGAATGGATACAGACAGTATCCCATACGTATGTTCAAATTTGGACCTCTATGCAGATTTCCTCTTCCTTGGATCAGGAAAAAATTGGAGCCATTTTACTGCATTGGAGAAATGCAGGCTGTCCTGTGTGTCCCAAAGCAAGTGGATGTCTGGAACTGACAAAGAAGGCTCCTTCCCTTTCAGGGTGTTACATCTGAGGATGCTGTGATTATGTGATCATGCACTGCCTGCCTGTACATTGTTTGGATATAATACGTGGCTCTTGCACTGTTTTAAATTTACCACACCCATCCACAATCTTTTTCATTTTGCTTCAAAATCATGTTTTCAATACAAACACATTTCTTTTTTATCAAATCTCGTTTTTGTTTTACGGTCTTAAGACAGAGGCTTGATGACCGCCTTACGAGGACAGAGTTTTGGAGACCATGGCCATAAAGGTCAAACAAACAGGAAGCAAAAGGATTATTGCTGGTAGGACCCAGCAATTCTTTTCATGATACTGAACACTATGTACGAAGGTGTTGGGAAGCAAGCTGTTGGTGGGAGGCCCAGGAAAAGCAACACTGAGCTAGAGAAATAGCTTTGTAAATAGCCCATTTGTTTCTTTTGGCAACACTGAGTCTAACACTCTCTTGGAAACCATCAGTCACTCTGCAGAAAATGGTTTGATAGGGCTTTCTCTTAATCTCACCCACCCTATTTTCATTAGCAGCCTGATGAGATTCTGCTGGTTTAGCTTCCTGCTGCTCCCAACTTTTAGCCAGCACTGTCACAGACATCACCTGGGACTCAAGAATCCTGGGGAAAAAGTGTATTTCCATATGAAGCCTGAACACAGATGATCTTCGTGTAGATTTCAACTGGCAAAATGCATACCTGAAGTTGTTTACATGTAAATTGAAGTGTTTTGGATAAGGGTAAAGGTTCCAAGTAACTTCTTTCATGAGCCATGGGAGCAAAGAGTCAGCAGGTTCGCCAAGTACCTTGGAGACATGGTCATCATACTGACCTTCATCAAGGCAACTGGAGAATGCCTTGGTTGAAGGAAACACATCTCCAGAAATGTAAATCCACAGCTGAGTTCTTTAATGCAATGTCTTGAGCCCTTGCCCAAGCATCTACTACTTACAGGCAGGAAAAGCCCTTTGCACTGGTGTAAAGTGGTGGTAGTCAACTGATCCAGAAATTAGACTATGCCTCTGTCATCCCAGCACATCTCTGGAGAACCTAATGTGCAAATTGCCAATGACTTGGTAATACAAGATGGAACAGTTTTTGAGGTCCTCTCCTGCATTTTGAACAATAGATGTGGCTACTGATCTCTCAGTATCACTTAGACTAGCTACAAAGCACTGGCAATGGTGGCCTGTAACTGCTACTACCCTGTTCTCCATAGTCAGTGGCTTTCGTGCAGCACTTGATCACTTTGCTAGACATAGAACGCACTTAGCACAAATCATCGGTAAGGCCTGTCACACCCTTACATTTTCAACCTACTGAAAATCATACTCTGCTTGAAGATCAGCTCTCTCCCGTAAGTTGTCACTTGTCACGGACTCCTAGCTGCCACTGAAAGGCCAGTGGCTCCGCTGCAAGGCCCTGCTAATTATCCTGACAACTCCATGAAACAGTCAAGGATTTTTGTCTGGTCAGTAGTCATCCTCTTAACTCATACTGGCAGTAAGTTAACTAGCAAAGATACTAGTAGCCACATGTACTAAACATGGGAACAACAGAAAACTTCATATAACTCCACACTTCTTGCTTTTAGAAAGCAAGGGCTTGAGGGGCTTCACATTTTAAAGCTGTACTCAAATTGTGTTTTACTGTGCAGTTTGTAGATAACATTTGGCCTAATATATTTTGCAAGTCCGTTTGGTTTGTTTGTTGCTCTGCTCCAGGCCCTTCCTTCCTTGATCATCTACACTGTGTACATACTAGGTTTTGCCAGGACTCCAATCTGGAGTTAACCAATTATTTGGTTTTGCAAGGCTTAAAGGGGAGGGTAGTTTGCTTCAGGATCCATGCCCTATAGATAATGCAGGTGTGGACTACACCAGGTTTCATTCTTCCTGACCAGAACAATCCTCTTATGTATTCCTAGTGTATTCACAAGTCCAACATGCCCTGGCATATGCATGGCACATTTGTAGGCATGCTACAAAATAGAGAATTAGCAGTCTCCAAAGCCGGTCCCTGCTTATTTGCTGTCTCACTTCTTATGCAAGAAAATAATAGCACTGGGGTAGAAAGGGGCTACATGGGGACAGGACTGACCAGGATACTGTTACAGGTTAATGTTAGTGAGACTAGCTCAGCATCTCTGTCCCTCCAGTACTGAGCAGCTGCACCAGATGCTTCCTTGGGAAGCCACCACAGAATTTGTTCTATTATATGACATAGGAGGAGGCTCAGTAAGAGACCAAGGCTGTTGAGAACCTGCTTTCACCTCTCAGCTTTGTCATAGGGAGGATGTGGGGGAAGAACCCTTTTCCAAGGACAGAACACCTTCCCCCTGACACACACTCAAATTATTCCTGGAACTTTTTGCCAAAATCTCCCAGGATGCAACAAGGTGTGCACACAGCTTTGTTGACTACCTACATCTATTTGATTACACTCATTTGCAGGAAGGAGCATGGCTCGTTTGTGCCATGCTTACAAGACTACATTAATGAAGTGAAGAAAGGAGTCTTCCACCACAAAAGCATGGCACTCAGGTGTGGAAAGAGGCTTCCACCAGACACAGGAACTCTTTAGTTAGCAGGCTGACAGATCTTTTTCTTTGACAGTCTGTTCTGACAGGCAATATTTGCACAGAATAGCCAAGTACATCACTGCTTGTCTTGCTGGTGGCAAGGGGTGGGGCATACAGTTGAGGAAATGGCAAGGGTGCCTTGGAATGTGGAAATGGTTGCTTCCCTCGCAGAACTGGCTCTGGCCGGCCATCCATACTCAGATGCATACATGGGCTTGCCCCAGTCACTCATCCGTACTTCAGCTGCATCCCACTGCCTTCTCCAGGCCTCAGTTGGTCAGTTTTCCAGAGCTGCAGAATAGCTCATACTCCACCTGGAAGAAGAGACACCCACCAGGACAGCGTGCTTGCTTCCCTCGTCCCTCAGGTGCAGAGCCCAGCAGCAGGAGGTGTGGGGATCAGTGTGAGTCGGGGAAAGCGTGCCAGTGGGCAACCCTGGAAGCCATGGAGTTGCAGGCCTGCAGTCCAAGAAGTGGACAGAAGCAGCAGCTCAGCAGGAAATCTTGGTGGCAGGAGACAAGGAAACAGCAGTGGTAATTCATCTGGGAGCTGCATCTCCTGCCCAGGAGCCCCTGCCGTGGCTCTGTCTAGGAAAGACCTGCCAGCTCTGCTGGAAATGGAGCTTCTTCCCTGGACTGACGCCACCCCAGACCCCTACTCGCCTGGCTGCCTGGCCACTCTAATGGCCTTTCACATGCTGGCATGACCAAGGTCATACCACAGAGATACTTTGCTCCCTCTTATTTGTATATGGCTGATTTGCCTCACTGAAAAGTGTCTCCTGGCACAGTAAGGGTTTGAAGTTCACAGCTTATGGCCTATTCTAGTGTTTTAGTCAGGGTAATCTAATTGTATGTGTATGGGTTGAATGGCCTTTTGAAGTATGCACGTATGTGTGTACCACACAATACTTTCATGGTGGGATCTGAAGACCTGCAGTGACACTTTTCAGAGATCAGGGAGGCTCTCTGTAGCTGCTAAACAGCTCCTCTTCTTGGGGAGGGAGACTTGTGAAGTGTGCTTTGCACAGCAGACTCAGTTTTGAAGGGAAGCAGCAGAAAGACATTAGTTGTCTGTCCTGCGCAGCTGGTTGTTCAGGGACTTCTCCAGGAGAATTCATAACCTTTGCAAATAGCATTTCTGACTGTGTGACAGTTTCACAGATGCAGGAGGATGACTAGGCTCATAAGGACTGGAGGCTTTTGCTGTCCCCAGTGCAGCTCTCTGTGTTTGGCACCCAACTGTCGACAGACATCCCACAATTGGACTGAGGCACTCCAACTTGGAACTGCTTTTTAGTCAGGAGAAAGACAGCTCTGTGCATGTCACGGCCTCCACAAAGAGTGGGAGCAGCAGCCATGGCAGGTGTCAGCTTATGCCAGATGTAGCCTTTCACATGGAAAACACCCTGCATGAGGGAGGCAGTAAGGAGCACACCAGGAGAGGGCTGTGCTCTGGGGGCACAACAGATCCTAGGAGAGCTCTTACCAGGGTGCATTACATCCTCTGGTCTATATGGATGCAGACCATTTGCTGCAGGTGGCCCTGCCCTGGACAGTGTGGGCCTAACCTCGTCTGTACCTCTTGGCCTGGGGACCAAAGTGGACGCATTATATATTCCCAGCTCTTCCAGTAGGCCCAGACCTAGCATTTAACACAGCACAGGGTAAGCTTATGAGTAGCAGCTTGGCATTAATCAATAAAATGTGGTTAGACTAAACAGAAGTTATATGATTAAAGAAGTATCAGAGATGCAACACAGATATGAGTCAGAACTTTTCATTGGTTAGGAAAAACATGGACTCCTACGTCACATTGCTAATTATTCACTAACTCACACTGAGATAAAATGGCACTATAATTGGTCTGTTGATATGGATGGAAATTATACAGATGCAGACGTTTTACATTAACACAGCTAAAGCATCCTGTCCAGCATCCAGATTGCTTTCCTCTGACCTTACACCTGTTATTAACACGAAGATTCCCATCTGCAGTTACCTGATCCCTCTTGAATCTAGGTAAGATTTTCTGCCTGACAAGTTTAAATCCCTGTTAGTGTTCTCACAAATAATCCTTCCTTTTGCATGCAAGGACTTATTTTTTCTTCTCTTACATCCATTTGTATTTTCATTTTATAGGCACCTAACCACTGCTAGCATACTCCTCATTTCAGTGCAGTACATGAATTTGCCACATCACTTCTGTATGGCATATATTTACTCATTGCATTACACATCTGAATTACCAGTGGAGAGTCTTTACATCTGTCTCCATGAAAACTTAGTCTTTGTGAGGTGGGTTCCTTGAACTCTAAGAATTTCTAAGCTTTGATTTGACAGCCAGTACCAAGGCTGGCTTCCTGTCACTCGTCTCGAGGAAGCGCCCAGCTAGAACTGCATATTCTAAATCCCTCCAATATCTGCTTTGTAGTGGGCTGTCATTTCAGCCATGGTGCAGAGTAGCATTCACACCACAATATACTCCGAAATACCGGATCACTTTTTTCATGGCTTGGGACAGCTGAAGTGATTTATGCAGAGGACTGCTGCTAATTCTAGAAATGACAAGGTCAAACACGTGTCATCTGGCACAAGAAGCTGAGTATACATGCTGATCCATCTCTGTACCCAGATAGCTAAACGCCTATTCAGGACTAGTATTTTGTTTCAACTAAGGAGATTGACTACAACTGTGTACATCCCAAGGCACTCATTTCCATTTGCAGCAGAAAAATGTCTACTCTTCCAAGCAAAGAATTGCATGAAGGAAGGTTGCTAGCATAAGGAGATTCTTATTTTCTTTCCAGAGGAATCAAAAATAACATAGGGAAGTTAGTTCATTTGCGATTACAAAAGCACAAACTTTAAATCCACTATACGGCAATCACGAAATCGGTTTAAAGTTTCCTGTGTATTCTGATGTATTCCGATTTGAGAATTCTAGCTTTCACATGTCCAACCTGCTAAACACTTCTGTTTCATATTTGTTTCCTCATAGTGAGGAGTTAATACAAAATGCCTAAGAGGGTCTGCTTTTCTTTCTCTTATTCCCACTTTGCTTGATCATCCTTCATGAGCTTTTAACATCACCACGTTGGTGAGACAATCAAACATGCAAGCATCTGGATTTATGGGCATGTGACCAGAAAGTATGAGAGAGCAGATTTTTTTCATATTCTCTCAGCACTTTTGAAATCTCAGTCTGAGACATTCTGTGTTTTCTCTGGAGTCAGGGCTAGCCCAGGGAACAGTGGCAGAGGTCAGGCTGATTGTGTAAGGTGTGCTGTGATGTTCCAGAATTTGGTTAGCAATTCCACAATGAAATCTTTGTAACACTGAACTGACATCTTTACCTGAACAAGAGGGAAAAAGATTGTCTGCACTGGAAAAAACGACAGTTTTAGAAGACACAGCAGAGCACAGAGATACCTTCCTTACCATATGTAATTAGTTTCTGCATTAGTCACCGGAGGTAACGGGGCTGATGCTATGCATACAAAACTGGCAGTAACTTTGGGATTATTTAGCACCCATACAAAAGCTGTATATCCCTAAGTAATTCACAGCTATAGATCAATAGTTCAACAGTTGCAGCTATGTAAGGAGTGAGATGCTCAGTGCTATGCATTGCTATGGGTAACATTTTCATACGGTATACAAAAATTAAAAACGTCATGGAGGGCCCAATTTTTCCAACTGTATCAGCTGGTTAAATAAAAAGACGCTAGCTCTTTGTACAAACCTTGCTTGTAAAATTAAAGATTTGTTTACACTGGATTTCTTAAGCCTTGATGAACCTCTTTGCATAGCTCTCTAAAGGGAACATTTTGCAGAAGTGCACACTGGGAGTCTAACTGGTGTGGCTTGTGACTTACCTACCTGTGAGTAAATTACCAGTACTGAAAGGTACCTATGTTGATAGGTAAGTCTTAGGAGCAGCCAAGCACCAGATCTCCTGAGCATTACCCAATAGAGTAATTCTCCGGGGAATTTGTAACAGTAGGGGTATTAACCCCAATATTAAGGCCAAATTCCAAAGACAAAGTCCAATGATTGCGCAAAGCACAGGAGTTCTGTCTGTTGGTTATCACTCCTCCATGAGAGACTTAGAAGCAAGGAGAAGAAAAGATTGGGGTTGAAAATTCCATGCTGTGTTGCGCTGTCCCTGCTCTAGAGCAGGGCTCAACCCCCCAGCCAGTACTGGAATAAAAATAAAACCGATGGGCAGCACAGGCAATCCAACAAAGCAATTCAAGTGGCTAGTGTTTGATATAAAACAGCTTAGTGTTTGCCTTGCAGCCAGTACAAGGAGAACAAGCCACTTTTCTGCATGGTGGAGTCATCTCATGTTTGCTTTAATTTCTGGAATACTGGGGGAGCGTGAGTCAGATGCTTTCACAGCTGGTTTGTAGAAGTAAGAGGCCAGAAGGGACCCTGACTCACCAGAGCTGCTAAATACCTTCCTAAAGCCCAGCTCAGTGACTAAAAGCGGAGTCACGGGCTGGGGGCAGCTCGGGAGTTAGGGAAGGCGGGAGGAGCAGGGCTCTGTAAGGATGGAAGGCAGCCAGCCCGGCCCAGGGTAGGCGCCTGAGGGGGCCGGGCCGGGCGCTGGGCGAGGGACCGCGCTGCGAGATCGCGGTAAGGCGGCGGGAGAGGGCTGAGGGGGGACACCCCAACAAAGACTTCTTCGTGATCCCTGGCAGGCAGAGAAATAACACCCCCCTCCCCAT
>VYXH01003208.1:96436-132380 GCA_013397275.1 Burhinus bistriatus | reverse complement strand
TATTTTTAACAATTTTGGTGGTAACCGCAGGAGAAGTGTCTGATGACTGAAATGGATAGAAAGCTGGAATCATCTGTTTGTTTTTTTGTTGGCAAGTAGATCCTTCGCGCGAGTCTCAAGGAGGCAGGTTGCTAAGTTTATACACTTGCCACAATTTAAAGATTCATCCTTTCCAGTGCTCTGTTCTCAACAGATCTACACGAAACCCCTCTTCTTCCTGTGATTAATGAGCAACTGCGGGAGCTCTGGTGAATTCATGGTATCTTTTCAAATTGCGCCTTTTTAAAAGTGACCGCTGTATCTGCTGTAGCCTGAATAAACAGAGGACTTAAATCGGCATGCCCGTCGAGCTAGCACATTTCACGAACGCTAATCTCATTAAAAAAGAGAGAATTGTACATTGAGCCAAGCAGCTGGCTAAGGGCATTTGCGCTGTAGGCTGTCACGGTGCCAGGCCAGGTTGACAGCTGGGACCTCGCTGGGTAAATAACACAGCTGAGCTCTGGTTTGGGCTACGGCAATGCGTCTGTGCTGGTGGGATGCTCTAGTGCAAATCTTTTCCTCTGAACTGTCTGTCGGGCTGCTGTGTGTCCCAGTCTTCTCCAAGGGCATGGCCCACTAATGTGGCTCTTCAGTTACTTAACACGTGACAGCTGTCGGGGTGTTTGTCTGTTTGTCCTCTTCCTTGAGTCTGGAAAAGGAGGAAAAAAATAAACAGTTGGAGACAGGATCCTGCAACCATGAACAAAAGAGAACAAATTTCTTTTCCATCATGCTTGCTGTTGCATCTGGTTTCCCAAGGCACCAACCTAGGGAAACCCAGGCAGATCTCAACAGAAGAAGGCAACAAAGGGCTTGGTAAAGGTCCAGAGTAGTTGACAGCAGACCCTACGTCTTTGTCAGTTGTTCTTCGTTTTAGCACGGAAGAATGAAAACTGATTCACATTTTTGGCCCCTTTCTGGGCTTTGAGTCAACCCATTTAGCATAAATTGGAGCAAGGCTGCACCTATTGCCATGAGGAGAGCAGAAACATGGTGTGCTCTGGCCATATCCTCATTTTCTTTTTACAGGCAAGTTTGAGAGCTGAGGGATGCATGGAGGTGTCTCAGCCCCCCTCCATTATTTTCTGGGGTGCTCTTTGTACTCTCACAAGCTGCTGGCTGCAGAGTCAGCGTAACTCAAATTCAGTCCCTGTGAATTCTCAGAGCTGAAAATATGGGAAGGATTCCACAGGAGGAACTATTTTAAAAAATTGTTTCTTGGACTTCTCTAAATACCCGAAGGAAAACATGCCAGTGCCACAAATGGCTGGTTTGTAGAATTTTATTCTCACGGCTTACCCATGGGTTTTTTGAGAGGTTGTAAGCTAATTTCTGAACGAGAAAGCCCTACGTTGCTTAGCTGCAGTTTGTACGGGTTTTTTCGAGCTGTGGGGATGGAGCTGCAGTATAAAACGCAGAGGAAAGTGGTGCTGTGACAGGGAGGTATGTGGTGGAAACCCTTCGGCTATCTGGCCAGGTGGTGATGGATTGTGATGTGAGGGGACGGGGGGAGAAGATGCTTCTTTGAATCCAGTGAGCTGTTTTGAAACATCCAGAAGGACTTCTCTGTGTTTACATTGTTTATAAAAGAAGAAAATCTATGTACGCAGAATGTTCCTATCATGAGCAATTATTTGGCAGGGTTAAATATGAATTGCATTTGTACCAATGGGTGAGATGCATGTAGATGAAGGCTTTTAGTATAAGCATTAAGTGAGGCTTCACTGACTACATGGGAGCTGCAGGGCAGTAATGAAGAGACATGGTTCATTCAAATTTCGTACTGCGTAGCTTGTTCCTTTCCAAATAGGTTTTGTTTAATGGTATTTGTTATTTTGATAGCTTCCTCTCCTCCCCCTTACCATACTTCCCAACTTCTTTCTGTGAATGTATCAATATGGTGAAGAAATTCCATAAACAGAGATAACAAGCTTTTTATGTGCTCATATGTATTGTTATTCATAGTACACATTAAATGCCTAGGGTTACCGCTTTTGGTCCTTAAGGGACGTAGTAATAAAAATTCAACAGCCATTTTTTTCCTAATCAGAATTCTGTACTGAATGCATCTGGCGTGGAACTAGTAGATTAAAAAAAGGCAGTAAAAGCACTGCTTGGCTGTTAGCTATTTTTATTTTTTTCCTTTTGGGTACCATAAATTGCTTGCATAGAAATCCGAGGTATAACTTGTCTTGTTTTTAAGGGAAGATGAATGTTGGATTAGAATTCAAAGTTGATTTTTTATAGGGGAGTGAAACCTTTAAGCACCCCTCAGTACCTTATATTTATCTAGTTCTTAAGTGATCTTACGTCTTAAAATGTATGTATACTTAATATTTCATTGTAGGCTTCGAAATATATTTTGTTATCAAATTAACAGCCAGCCTCAACGTGTTTTGGGAGGGAGCTTTAAGAGTGCATGCACTAGTCCTTAAAGTTATAGGGCTGCAGAAAATGGGTTTCATCTTCCATGCAAAGCTTGTTGTTGCCCCAAACAGGCACCGTAACAAAGTGATTAGCTTCCAGTTTTAGGCCCTGTGAGACACTTGGCACTGGAATGAGTGCTTTGTGTCTGCTGTCCTGCTGGTATGGGGGTTTCTTGACGTTAATTAATGTAATAAAAGCGTGTAAGTAGAGTTTCCATTCAGATATTTTTCAAAGCTGGGTCACTGATCTGAAGAGCATCTTCTGACCAAGATCAATGTTTTGGATACTAAATTGGGTTCTTAGAACTTGGCTTGTCTTTTGCTACGCGATAAAATCAGAACTAAGATACCTATTTGCAATAGTAGTAGTTTGGTTTTCCAAGTTTTTCTCACTTGGAAAATGGACCTGTGAATGCTGGTACGACCCCTTCGAGGTTAGCAGGTGGCAGGAGAGTTGTGGACCAGAGTGTGGCGGGACAGGTGAGTGTCACTTGGCTGTGAGGCCACAGCCGGCGCTGTGATGTTAAAACAGCTTGAAATTGCGTGTTTCCATATCATTCATCTTCTTTTAGCTAATTCCTCTGGTGGCTGTGGGAATGCGGTGTCACCGGCGTGGAGGGCTCAGGTGCTCAGAAGATGGCTCCGTGAAGGACAAGGGGCTCAGGCTCCCTCTGTCACGAGGGGTGTGGGGAGAGCTGGCATCTGTTTGGGAGAAGCGCCCCTCCCCACCCCACCCCTTCTCTCAGGCTTCCCCGAAAAGGAGGTGGGTGGCGGGGGGCTGGTGGTGGCTGCAGTGGTGGGGTGGGCAGCTCCCGGTCCTCACGCTGCAGCGGTACGGTGGAGGTGGCATTTGCCCACCATTTTGGGAGCTCACAAAGCCGTTTCCTGGGAAATACCCGAGACAAAAAGCAAGCGCGATGGCCTGCTCTGTAACACAAATTTATGGCTGAACTGCTGACCCATCTTCAAATGCAGCCGTTCAAGCTGTGCATTATAATATGGGATTAAATTTGCGTGCCCCTTTGAGTTACTAGTGGCATTAGTCATCTTCACTATGAATGTCCAGCTGGATTGCTGAAATTACTGGGTTTTGCCCCAGAACTTCTTTCCAGTACTTCTGCATTGGTTTCTGCATGTGTTTGGTCCTTTTAATATCTCTTACTTACTATGCTTATGTTTTTTCTTTTAAATTTTGTTAATATCTGTTACAAGACAGTTTTAAAGGAAATATTTTGAGAAATGTTTTAGCTTTCCCACGTGGCTTAGATTGCTCAGTCTCTTGGTGGTTCCATTGAGTACAAAGTCATCACTGCTATATTTTTGCAAAGAAATTTTATCGTTTGTACTTAAGTTACCTGAAATACAGAAAAATTGCACTCTCAAAAATGCACGATATCCCTGTCGTGATGGATTTGAAGTGTTCCATTGCTTAGGCACAAACCTCATCCAGCTGCCTCCTTAAGTCAGTTGTTTCCCATTCTGTTCCCATAATGACATACAAGAAAGATTAAAGATAATGGTGTTTTCTTGTGAGCGTAGCCCAAGGTGAATTCTGTTGGCTAAATAAATAACTGAATTTAAAAAAAAAAAAAAAAGAAAGGCAGCTAGATGGTGTTTAAAAACATAGCTCCAGAGTCAGCTTTCCAAGTTCCCTGTTGGGGTACTTACCCAACTTGGCTTAGTTTTGCAGGTTTTTTGGTGGGATTTTTTGTTTTTATCACAGCTGTGGCCTAAAACCCCCTTAATGACAGTCCTAACGGAGGAGAGCTGTGCCAGCATGACAGCTCCAGTTAGTGAGAGTAACCCGAGAAGATAAAGCCGTGACTTCCAGTTGGGCTTTGTTGGGAGTTCTGGGCTGCTGTCGCAAGTGGGCTGGGAGGAGATGCGGGGCAGTCCCACAGGAAAGCTGCCGTGGGGCATCAGTTGTGCTTTCAGACATCACAAGGATCTCAGGCTGCTCTCCTCCTGGGCAGGGAATTGGTTTTACAAGCGTGGTTGCCTTGTGTAGTTTCGAGCAGAGGAGTTGGCAAGTTGTTGTAGTTTTTGCATTGCTGATGCCCATTCACGTTCTGAAAATTGTACGCGTATGGTACAAATTAGCATTGTACACCTCATTTAAGGGAGTAATTGACATTGCTCTTGGTTAAATGCTCCTTTTTTTCTTGCTGTTTGTGTAACTATGCTTACGTCTCCACAAGGTACCTGCTATACCTTGACCTTGGAGTTTGTATCTGGAGAGTTCTCTAGTTTGGGGATGGTAACTTGGTCATGTTAACAGGTCAGTTTGGACTGGTGAAGAGGAATAGTGGGTGACTTGAAGTTTCAGTTATATTTGGGAAGACCTAGGATGCATTCATAAACAAGCAGTGGCAGAAGTCCTTGCTCTTTCACAGGTGATGGGATAGGGGTGGGGTGGAGTACTGCTCTATGTGTAGTAAACACTTTGGCTGTTTAGCGTTCACTCCTGCTGTAAGCAACCTGTTGTGTGGCCTAAACAGTGTAAATATAAATTCTAGGGAAGAGTGCTGGGGAGGCTTTGTTAGCACTTTTCTGTCGAGAAGGCAGTAGAGTCCTTTTTCTTGGATGCTGGTTCATACCAGCCTTGCTTATCAAGGAAACGGAGGCAATTATCGTAGGTAAACCAAGGGAATTAAAAATGGATCCAAGAACCTGATTTTATCTCTGGTTATGTGACTATTTATCAACTCCCTGTGCTGTCAGGGAGGTAAATTAGGTTACCTGGTACTGTTAATTGTCTCCATCTCCGGATTTTTATCATCGGTTCTTTGGTTGTTGCAACTGTGCTACAAATTTATGTGCCAATGAGTTAATAGATGAATATCTAGAAGCGCTCTTTGTGCACGTGAGCTTGCAGAAACATCTCCTTCAATCTTTCACATGCTTTTTACATCCAATGATACTTGTTACAGGGATCCTAGCTCTACTGTAGTACCGAGTCTGTTCTGCATCCACCAAATTTGCAGGTGAAAATTCTGTTGACCTCAGTGTCTTGCAAACCTACGTGACTGAATCTTTCGAACAAAATACAAGATTCCAGAGGTGACTATAGGGAGCAGGTGACAGCTACTGTAAGGCCATTTTTATTTGCATAATGTTACTTCTTTAGGCTCATCACTATTAATTAGCATTTACTCATCTCTCAGAGAATAGATTCTTCGCATCAGTAGAGCAGGCCTCTTTCCATCTTAGCTCTCTTTCACCGAGGTGGGCAGATGGCTTGTATGTTCTGTCTTTATACCAGTTCTGGGTTATGAGAGGGAAGCATTTAAATTTCTCCTGTACTGAAGGGACTCTGAAGCATGGCACGCTCGTGTCTTACTGGATTATTGTCATTTCATAGCTGAACTGGTTCTTTGAGCTCTGGGAGTAGGCCACAGGATTTTTAGGAGCTGTGATAAAAGAATGGAAGTGATGCTGTTAATATTAATTTTGCTGCAATTTCCATGGAGTGTTTTGCAAGCTGTTTTCCAGATGTTCTTTTTTCATCTGTGTGGTTCTGGGGACAGTGCTAAAATCCTTAAAAGAAGCAAGCAGCCCCTCTTCCCTCTCCGTTTCTCGCTTTCCCCATCTCCCTGGGTTGCCATGCTGAGTTCAGGTGGTGGCTGGTCACTGTGCGGTGCCCACGGTGACCCCCTCCCAGAGGCCAGGCTGGATGCACCACAAGGCAGGAGGGCTCCGTGGAGCAGCCTGGACTGGGCAGAAGGCTGAAATTGTGTGTTCTTGTCATTTGTTTCTGGGAGTTATTTGCTGTGAGAATGTGAGAAGAGGTTGGGCTGCGTGTGCATCTGGATGGACCAGGTTGAAATGTTCTTTTTTTATATATTCAAGCAGGTTTTTTTAAGAGTTTATTTGCTAGGAGAATGTGATGGTGTGAATAATGAGGTGATGGACTTAATCTGCAAAAGCCTGTGGATCTTGGGAGCGGACCAAAGGAAAAGCTTGGCCTGCTTATATGGTGCAACAGAGGAGGAGGAGAGGAGAGAAGAGGAAAGGCTGAAACCCTGTAAACACCATAGGAAGAGGAGCACTTACATTTCCCTAAAACTGGGAAGTGAAGGAAGCCCCTGCTGTATGACCCTTATAACCACTCAGTGCCTTAATGCCTTTGAATAGAAATGAGCAGCTCAGACCTGCTGATGCCACAGGACTGAAGTTATCAGTGAGGCTAACAAGTTCTTCAGGATCTTGTTCCTGACCGGATTACAGGTACTGCTTCAGAGAACATAGTATGTGGGAACAAAAAATTGCGCTGAACGCCAGCAGCAAAGTAGGTTTACAACTCGCCCCTAGCACACGAGAAATTATTCTTATTGCAAGGACCTAAGTATGTTCCCTGCAACTGAAGCGTCAGCTAGACTGTGCCAATTTATTCCTTTGGTAAGTTCTAAAAACATTTATCATTTGGATGGAGTTTCCGATGGGTTGGCCTCTGCCTGACAACTTTGAAGGGTTTAGAAAACTCCTTTCAGCATTTTTGGCAACAGAATATGAAAAAGTGCTCATTTTATATGCTTTTAAAAATAAATGGGAGCTATATCAAAACCTGGAATTTTTGATGGAGGTAGTCCTCGCAGGGATGAAAACTGTCAGTGATTTGGGAAATCCTAAAAAAAATGAAGTTTGCACAGAAACTAGAATTTCCTGAATATGCCAGGTAACGTCGACGTTCTTTTTTGTAGCTGGACTTGAAACTTAGGCCAGTTTATGGCATCATGGTTTGTGTCACGGTGTGTGTTGAATCAGTCCAATTAGGCAGAACCAAGGCTTGCCCTTTTGAAGATCTATAAAGTGTGTTGACTTCAAAGTCGTATCTGGGGCTTGGGGCCCAACCAGAGTTGAAAGTCTGTAGCAGAGATGGGGAACCTGGGGCCTGCGGGCCCACGCAGTCTGCAAGGATGTACACCTGGACTGGGATTTTTGTCCATGTTAGAAGATAACGCAAAGGTGCATGACAGTGTGCAGCTTGCCTGGGGCTATCCAAATGCTCTACTCTGACCTCACCAAAGAAAATGTGAAGGACATTGTACACAGCTTATGGAAGCACGTGCCGATCAAGTCCAAAACCTATTTGAGATGGAGGATTGGTGCAAATTTCCTATGGTGAAGGGGAGGGGGGAAGATCCCATGATTTCTGCTGTGTTCCCAAATAGTCTCCTGGGCAAAGCATTTTCATTACAACTTGCTGTTGCCACCCCTGCATCGAAAGACACTCAAAACACCAGATATCTGTCAGGAAAGTTGTGGCTTTTATTCTTGCAAGAATAGGTTAGGATAAAAGAGGGGACACTGCCCAGTTATGTATTAACAGAAGAAAAGATGGAAACTCAACCCTCGTGTATGCAGTTTCCTTCACTAGTACTTAACATCTAACTGGCTCTAATTAGCCTTGGAATGATAACATAATTAAGTATATGTCATTTCTGCTTCCCTTTGAAAACAGAGAGGAAACAGAAAGACAGATAGGTTACCCTCAGTACCTCGATGCTCTCCCTGATGGCTGCATCTCGTCGTTGGGATCATTTTTGCAGGTGCCCTGGACTTACTGCTCTGCGGTGTGCACTGATTGCAGACAGACCATGATCCAAATTACCTGTAAAGTAATGTCTTATAGGGAAGCAGCAGCTGATATTATTGCATGTTTAGAGACTTCTTTTTTTTAACTTCCTCTTGGTTTTCAGGTCACCAGTACTATGTTAGAGCTGCTTTTTTGTATAGCTGCGTCTTTGAGTCAGTTGAAACAGACCCAGTTTGCAGTTGCTGGCTAACGTTGGGATCAGCTTGCGGATTGTCTGGGACCGAGTTTCTCTTTCCAGTATACTTCAGGACAAACTACTGAGTTAAATTACGCAGGTCAAATGACCTGGAGGCTTAAATTGATCTCTCTTGTCCCAGAACAACTTACAGACCATCTATGCATTGCCTGCAGGCTTTAGAGGCTTTTTTTGCATTTTAAAAACTCCTGAAGAAAGAAGCAGGACCTCAAGATGTCGAGGAGCTAGCTGTCAGTATTATTTCAGAATTATTTCCTGGAACATACAAGCCAAGCCCAAGCATATTCCTTGCAGCCTGTCCTCATAAAACAGGGGATGATGCAAAGGGATTGGATCAGGATTTACTAACGGAAGGTCGCACCTTTCAAAAAGAAGCAAAAATGCAGCTCATGGGGATGGCATTACGGGTTTATTTTTGTCATGGCAGGTGAGGCCGGGGCCACATACAGCCTTTCTAGGAGGTGGCAAGGCCCGGCTGTGTTTACTGAGTATGTGCAGGATCTTTGTGCGGCTTTCAGAGTGTGTGAGCAAAACTCTTGCAGGATGGTGCAACAGTTGTCTCTGCCCACGGCCTTGTAGGCAAATACTTTCTTAAGAAAAAATGCGCCATTTTAAATCTTTCCCCTTTGGTTTCCCTGTTTCCAAGCCATGCTTTCGCTGAGCATGCTTCCACCATGGCAAGGGCAGCTTAGTGCCCTCCATCCCCCTGCGTGGAGCCGAGCTCACCCACCCCCAGCCGTGTTTACCAGCACGCTCACCAGAGAGGCATGCAAGACAGGACCATTGGTCCTTGCCCCATCTGAGATGGTCCTTGCCACAGCTGGGGTCTGCCCTGGGGTGGGCAGGCATGGGGTGGGGTGGGGTGGGCTGTTCTGCTGTGCTCGCTGGCCTGTGGAATTACAAGCGGCGGGAGGTGTGCTGGACCAACGAGGATGGTAATAAACTGAGTATTTCATCCAGCAATTGCGTTATTTTCAACTGAAACCAGCAACAAAAATAAAACCTCCCACTTCGAGAAGTTTTGTGTTTTGTAAGCAACAGCTAGTTGCTTTCTGACGGGAAAGGTGGTTGTACTTAAAATAGGTACATCTGTGGGAGAGAGAATTTTCAGCTAGTGACATTGTTCAAAATTATATGGAAAAGCTGCCTCAGTTTCTGTGAGCATGATATGCATGTAATACTTATGCAGAGAAACGAAACAAACCCAGTCCCTGTCGTACGGAAACCTGAGCATGCTGCACCATAGCTATTTTTTAACAGAAGTATCAGATTTACAGTGTTCCCTCCCCCCTCGCTCGCTGACCTCAGATTGCCAGGGGAGCAGACAGGATTAATCCCTGTACCCTGAGGAATAGCCAGTATTAAAGCAAGGAGCTGGGCTGTTTCCTGGAGCAGTGCAATCCCCAAATGATCAAGAATATGACCTAGCCACAACCACTCGGTTGATTTATTCTTTTAATTTCATTAAGTGCTTGTCTTTGCAGTTTCGTGCCAGGTCTTAGACCAAAATGACTTCCTATTTTTTCCAGCACCATCGAATATGTAAAACACATAAGATGGCAGACCTCTGAATCTGAAGGATATCGAGAAGAATTTCATGCTAAGTCTTTGCTCTTAGGCAATCAATCAAGCTATTAGTGATATAAATCTATCATCAATAAGAAACAAACCGTTAACCAGTTTTTCTTTTAGTACCATTCACCAGCCGATCAGCTGTGCACCCAAGCCCGAGTCTGTGTGGCAGTAACATTTGCCTTCTGAAAGCATGTTTGCTCTATATCGTGTGTTAGCACAATACTGGTAAGCAAAAGGATATGATACAAAAAGACAATTTAAGAAGAATTAAATCAGCTGAGGTTGATGACTACATGTGGGCGGACAGAGCTTTGTCCATATGAAGTGGATAAAACGTCTTGCAAAGCCACCTTGCTCTGCTTAAAATCAGTGGGAACCATGTATGTCCAAACTGTCTTATGCAGTCAGCTGATTGTTTTTGAAACTCCCCTGTGCTTAGTATTCAGGTTTGGTGAAACAGAAGGTTATTCTGGCTGGGGTCCCACAGGTTTCCCATAGAGTTGGGATTGGAAGGGTTTATCGCTCATTTTTCTGATGGCTATCTCAGCAGGGTAAACCTTCTTTCCCATCCTTTGTCAAGACAGAAGACTTGTTAAGTCCTGCCTCCTGTCTCTAGGCTGGTTTTGATTGCCCTTTGATTTTGCAGCACAATGTCATTTCACAAGAAGATGTTCGCTCCTCCAGCATGGTGGTTCCACTAAAGCTTAGATGGCCCCAAAAGAGGTAGAATTGCATTTAAAATTTTGCAGCTTCTACAAAAACAAAGCCTAAACTGAAGAATGTGAGAGCAAAAGACTCGATCTGTAGATGTGTTGATGAGGTAGTGCACTGCGACATCACACGTGAATCAGCTGGTGGATGAATAAATGCTGAGTATTATGGCCAGCATCAGAGGACATGGCAGAGTGCACGTTGTTTGGATTAAATTCAGAAAAAAATGGAGCCTGGCTGCTTCCTGTATGTTGATAAGGTGGGTTTTTTTACAACATTGACAGTTGTGTGTTATGTTTTCTCTGTTCTTCAAATACTGTTGTTCTTAAGAAGCATTGTGTAATTTTTTAGGCGAGAACTAAATCTTCGGGTTTATTTACCAGTGGTAGTCCTTAAAAAAATAATAGTTGGCATGCCCATTTTATAGATGGAGACACTGATGCAAGTCAAGCAATATCTCTAAGGAACAGTTTGGTCAAATTTGGCACAGCTGTGAATCAGTTATTTTAAGTCCCTGACTGTAATAATTATTATATTGTAGCACTCAGTTTAAGATCTTCTTTCAATTGCAGGAATAGCAAGCAGAAATAAAAATTGCATTTTACCTGCTGTTAAGGTAGCTTGTGAAGTATGGTAATATATCTGAAGAGTCTAAGGAATACTGCTTGTAGAAGGAGATTATTGGATGGAGCAGCTAGCTGTATCTGAACTATGAAATTGGTAGACCGTGATGCTTCTTTATGCTGAAGTTGTATACACAGTGCACTGGAAAAAGCATTTCAGGTTCTCCAATATCTTGGGAGAGGGAGCAGAGCTGCTGCAGCATGACAGCAGGCCCCCAGGTGAGTGGGCTTCCAGTGCTGGGAATGATCCAGGCAATTTTCCTGACTTCATAGATAAGGCAAGCCCTTTTCTGGGGGAAAAAAAAAATAAAAATATCCCCTCATGCAGGGCATAGAGGGGATAGTTTTCCTTCAAGGAAATAAGCGCACATTTTTGTAGATGGATATCCACCTCTATTTGGAGAGATATTTGGCTTGGGAGCAAGCATGTTGGCACGTTTACCCCAAAGGAAGGAGATTTGGTGTGACTGCTTAAGAATGTCCTCATCTTCTTTGTGCTAATTGTCAGTGATCTGTTACCTCCATGGTATGTACCAAGTGTGGCAGGCAGGATCAGTTTAAATGTTGATCTCCAGAACAAGCTGTAGTTTGCTTGCTTTTACCCTGTTGCAGACATGAAGATACAGAGAAGGATTTTGCTAACATGGAGCTGTGGTTAAAGACCAGTATGCAGAATTTTGTGATTTGTGGGTTCTGCCACATTTTCTGAGTGAGATTGTCAAGTGCCTCTAGGAATTGGACTGACTTCTTAGCTAAAGAAGGATTTCTCTCTAATTTACTCATGCAGTGGATGCTATGACAGCTGCAAAGACTTATTAGCAGTTTTCTTTGCTAAATTTTAGTCAGACAGCTACAAAAGTACAGGCCACGTGGGGATGGCAGCTCTCAGGAGTCAGCTTTAGTGCAGGGAAAGTGCACTGCTGCCTACTAGGGCTGAGGTTGAGTTGTGCTGGGAAGGACAGAGTGGGCTTCCCAGGCTGCTGCCGAAGGCTAGAACAGGTTGTGAGAATACGGGTTTCAGGTGCTCGGAGGGAGCATTTAGTTTGGGGATTTCTTCAAGAAAAAGGGAGTTTGTTCATGCTGAGAGCCTATTCTGTAGCTTATACTGTAGGTCTGTGCTTTCTCCCGCAATCCCAGCGAGGCCCTTCTGGAAGAAGTTAATGCTGGCTGCCCTTGGTTCTGTGTCAGAGTTAAATTAAGGTTTTTCACTAGCCACAGATTAAGGTGTATTTTGTTGTTTGGTGGGTGTAGGCGGGACAGCTCATGGAGAGAAGTGACCATGCGTCCTAGTATGCATCTTGAAGCTGAGCGGGTTTGGGTGAATGGCAGGCTGGTTTTCTTCTGATGGTCCCTGTGCAGTTTTATCCTAACGTTTCTTGTAATGGTTGTTGCTCAGCTGGTCAGGCGGAGAGCGGAGCAGAATTGTTTAGAGCGGTCAATGTTTTGTTTTTATCCTCTTGTGTGGTCTGGTGAACAGGAGTGGAAGGGGTTCAGCAGGGACTCAGCAAAAGGTCATTAATTTATCCAGCATTCCTGGACCTTGCTACCTAAAAAGAGAATTTTCAGGTAACCTACAGCATGATTTCTGTTTGCCACTTCTCATTCTCCGTATGTAGTATGGTGTAGAGACAAAGACTGGCCCGTGGCTTAGTTCATGCTTTGGTATCTTTTATCACCTTATTAAGCGCAGTTTAAATTGCACTTTTCCAAGGGTAAATTATGAGTTGCTTAGGAAAGACTTCTTAATGCCATTTTTGCTGGCAGTTTATTTCATCCTTTTCATGTAAGTAGTACCAATCTAGTATCTAGTGGCGCTGCCTGCTAAGCAGTAACAGATGGCCCATGCTAGCTAGGACAGGAAGGATCATCGGGGTAGGAGCCAGTGTTATCTACATATCTGTTTTGGATATCAACATGAGTGTTTCCCAGGAGGGAGCACAGCTGGCACTGGAATTGTGGAAATCTGATTTTTGGTATTCTTTATTCCAAGTCTTGGCGTACTTGAAAATTAACGTATGTGGTTCACGTTGGGCTATATCAATAACATTGAAATTATACCCCTTCTTGGATAAAATTGCTGTGCTTGCTGCTTTTCTCTTTTTTTTTTTTTTTGCTTATCCTGTAATCAAAAGTACTGTGGGAGAAAGTATACAGAAGAGAGCAGCCAGTTCCATAATGTAACCTTGCTTCCATGTATGCTGTGCCGCAGGATGGCCTTAAAATGTAGTAACTAATGCAAAGCTGAAGGAGGAAACCCAGAATTAGCCGTAGACATTTTGGACCGTTTTTTCCCCTGCTAGCCTTGCTCCTGCACTAAAATGCTTTGGTACCATGATGGGCAAAAGGCCAAAGAGGTGAGGAGGATGTGTCAGAAAGTGGCTGCCTTGCAGAGCTCCTCTTCTGGGGCTGTCTCTTCTTAACACTGGGCAGGCAGCATCCTCCATGCCCTGGCTTCATTTTCATCTGTAGTAATAAGCGCATCTCTAAGGGGGCAGGGAAAAAATGTGGATGAAGAAAGCTGTGATCTTAAAAGTCTGTGAAGAAGACCTAAGGTGATCCTGTCAGGCTGAGACCTTATCCTTGGGCAGCTGAGCAAGGGGAAGACACTTTTCCTCAGCCTGTCCTGGGAGCATTTCTGTCTCACAACTTGGCTTTTGAAAGTTGTGTTTTCCTAGTGCTGCATCACTGCGATGACAGTAGTTTCTGCTGTCTTGATGTTTGTCTTTTGAGCATAAGCAGGAAAGGTTGGCAATGTGTTATGAAAAGACCCATAAGGACTGTCTCTGAATTGCCCTGGGAGAGAAGATGAGAACAGTAAGGCAGTGAAAACTCCTCCTCTCCCCCTGCCCCATGTACACACACTTGCTTGAGTCTAGGGTAAAGCCAAATTCTGCATGGGCTCACTCAGAAGCTTTTCTGGTCATTCAAGAAATAGAGACATACAAGTGATACAGCTGGAGCCTCTTGCCAAATTAACACAAGACTTCTTATTTTGGAAGCTGCCTTCCCTCCATTTAAAGCATCTTTTGCCTCATTTGCTATTAAAGTAATCTCAAAGGCAATTAAAGCCTTCTTTGGGCCATTCTGTGTTTGTGAACTCATTTTCTTCCATAGAAGGTCATTTTCCTTGAGGCATTTGCTTCAGCTTATAGAAATTAATAGCTTGCAGGACTCTAGTGACCATATTGCCTTCTGCTGAGTTTTCAAGGAAGGGCTGAGCTACTTCAGAAATTTCTCTTCCAGGTGGTTACAGGATTCCGCCACAAAGATGTCTCATTCTGTCAGCTTTCTTCCCAAACCTGCCTACTTGTGCTAGTGAGACTCTTCTCCACAGCTTTGGCCTTAGACAGTCAGAGGGGCTATGCTCATGGTGAACTAAAAGCCCTTCTTTGATATTACATCAGTCCCCTTATGAATTGGTTAAGAACTCACATGAGTGTGCCCGTCCCGTGAGAGCTAGAACTGCTGCAGGATATTTTCAGAGCAGTGGACTTAAATGGTTGCCCCAATCCCATGCCCTGCTTTTTCACCAATGGTCTCGCTTGTGGAGACAGGGCTAGAAATACATCATTGGTCTTTCAGGGGAAGAAAAGACGAGTGCACCCCCACTTGCTCCAGGAGCCACAGAATTCATGGCTGTGCAAAATGCTCAAATGCACTTACCCTTGGTGAAAGTGACAGCTGAGTTTTTCTTGGCTCTCCTATTCTGTCTTAGCTATGGGATGGAGAGCTGTGGCATACCTTCTGGAGAACGGCAAAGGAGGGAGCACCTGCTTTTGTACCTAAGCTGCTGAAGGGATCAAAGTATTTAATGCTAACTCTCCCTTGCACTTCCCTCCTTAAGCTCTGCTCTTGGGAAATAGCTCATTAATTTGTTAATGGCCTGGTAAGGAAGGAGGGGGCGGAAAGCCACTAACAAAATGAATTTGGTCCAGCTCTGGTCTCCCCATAGCAGTTAGGAGCCTGCTCTTTCCCTCCTTGTTCTGGCGGGGAGATCAGGAGTTGGTTGGCGAGGAAAGTGCTTCCCTGTTGTGCCGTGTGCTAGTTTAGTTGCTGCTCATACACTGGCTGCTATATACGAAATCTCTTCTTGATGGGCATGAGAAGTTACCTAAGAAATTATGGTAAGATCTGTATAGCTTACACAGATTCCAAGTTTAATGATCACCTTCCTCCCAAAATTTCATACCAGAGTTTAAATGCAGTACCTTTCTTGCCTTTTCAAATGACTGCATGTGTATATATGACAGGCCAAAAGATCTTTATAATAATGCTTTGACCTCAGAAGTCAGCCTTCCAGATAGATAGAAATTGGCAGGTTCCTTTGTGTGGGCTTGGCAAGAACTGCTTGAGGAAAAGACAGTTCATTACCTGCTCAGAAAGGAGAATATTGATGTCATAACACTATCTATTGCTGGCCTTTTCTCTAGGTCACTGGTGGGATCTGTCACAATGAACCATGAACTTTTTACCTGACTTTGAAACTGGCAAGAAAACCACAGGGTGACTGTAAAGTGTAAAGATTTGCACTTGGTTCCTGTTGTAGGAAGACATTGTGGATTTTCACATTACTAATGCATATTTCAAATTGGGCAGAGGAAGTGAGGATGCCTGTAAAGACAGAAGATTTTACTATGCTTTGTATTCCAGCAAACAATATGTGAAAGGTGATTCATCTCAAAAAATGGGAAGAATGTACTTAACTTGATCTCTGATGACATAGAAAGGTACTTGAAGAAGAAACCCTGGCGTCTCTTGTTTTGAAACTCACAAATACCATACTACTGAAGTTTTAGAGGTCTTTTCCTGACACACCTGCCAGTGTTTCTACAGCACACCTGGGTTGCACCTTTGACGCTCTCAGCTTCAGGAATAGACAGACAAGTGGTGAACAGTTTGTCCTGAAATGCCTAATGATAAAATGATATTTGTGTGTGTATCTAACCTAAGTGATAATGATAACAACAACAATAATATTGAACATCCGGGAAGTGATCTGGAAGTTCAGAATTCTTTCTGATGCCTCCTCTGGTGGATACCGTTTGCCCTGTACTTCAAGGTGAACATGTCTAAGCAATCTTCCCATGCCCCTCAAATGTAGCACCTTTAGGGCTGCTTGGTCTCTTTAATTTCTTTTCAGAGAGGCTCCCATGCTTTGGGATCATTCCTTTGGAGAAAGGCAGTGGGTTTCTTTGGGTTTTGTGATGGCCGCTGCTACAGAGGGAACCTTTGGTCACCACATTGCTAAGGCAGACTCTAAGCTTTGTTACGGGCTCCCCAGCATGATGCCTGCAACTTCAGCCTGGGCATCGAGATGATAACTTGGCATAAGGAGGGTGGGGAGAGCTGAGTTACTCGGCGCAGCCTCGCAGCCTCCCCCAGCCTGTGACTGTTGCCTCTGCTGTGGCTGATCTCTGCTTGGCTCGGGAAGTCTGGAAGGGTTAAATGCTCCTTGCATTTCTGAGGTTGGCCTTTCCTTAGCAGGCAGTGCTACACCCCCACCGGTATGAGCCAGTTTCTCTTTCCTAGGTAATAAGTTGCTTGTTTTTAAGGAATCTCCGTTACTGCTTCCCTTTCACCAGCTTCCTGATGCTGCTTGTATGTTGACATCCTCACTTAAGACCAAACCCTTCATTCCCCCCACTTTAGTCCGCATCATGTGTTTTAGACTTCCAGCTTCCTGTGTCTGAATATATACATTCCTTTGTTCTGGTTCCCTGCCTTCCCATGTCCCTTTTAAATGGGACAGTTTATTCAGACTTTTCTTTGGTTTTTCCCCTCTGCATTTTCCCAGCTCCCGTCCTGTCCCCAGCTTGAAGCTGCAGAGATTTTATGACCTGATCCACAGGGAATGCATCATCCTAAACACTGTGTGCTTTTGCACTTCCCTACTGCTTTGGTTTAAAAAGTCCTGGTGAAATCATCTCTCTCTCTTATTATTTTTATTTTTTTCCCCCACCCAGTTTAAAGGTTTAACGTTTGATTTTGGTTTGGTTTAGATGAACCTGCTTTCCCCTCTGCGGGCTCCCTCTATCTGAAACACGTCAGGAGTCCAAACGCTGCTGGGGCTTTTAGGCTGTGGTACAGTCTGGGGGTCCGAGGACTCACCACAAGCTGTTTTCCCTGTGATTTTACCCCTGTTCAGCGTGTTTGGAGAGTTATCTGTCGGGAGGGATCTGCCTCTTGGGTGCTGCTAACACAGGGAGGGGGCACCTGGGCTGAGGTGGCAGGGGGTCTGTCCGCGGGGCAAGGGGGGGCTTTATGCCAACGCTGAATAGCACAACCACACTAAATCCATCCTGTGCCAGCTGCATCTTGGATTTGTAATGCTTTCCTAATGAGGCCGCAGTTATTTACCGTGCGTGCTCTGTCCGGCCACCTGCCCTGCCCTCCCCAGCACCTGGGACTGGGGGGGGGCAGCTGCTGGTCCTGGCTCCCTGGTGCCCTGAGCAGCACTGCTCGCTCTGTCCCTGCTCTGCCCTTGAGATGCATTGCTCTTTTCCCCCCACCCCCTCTATGTTCAGCATCTGTGCAGAGGGGAAAAAAAGGCATTAAAAAAAAGGGAGGGGGAAGAGTGAGGAGAGGTGAAAAAATGGAAAATAAAAGCGTGAAGGGGAATTGCGAAAGTGTAAACTTTGGTGCAGGGCATACTGATGCAGGAGGGAACGGCATCGGGATGAGGCACCAGCAGGCACAGAGATGTCGGGAGTGCAAACCGGGCTGCAAGCCCTAAAAAGCTTTCTTGTCATCGCATTCGCAGTTGACCCTGGACGGTATGGTCTCTCTGTCAACAGACGAACCACCACTTGCTGTGTGAATATGGGCAGCACCGCGCAGGTATTCCCCGGAGGTGGTGTTGCGGGCAGGCTGCCTGTCGTGTCAGTGGTGAGCAAATGTCTCCTCCCATGCCCAGGCAAGGCTAAGCTCGTTCTGAAAACAAACAAGTCAGGCCCAAGGTGGCATCGTGTTGTGCTCATGCGTTGTCCCCCAGCGGCAGGCAGTGATGCTGTGGGACTCGGGGTGCCAGGCAGCTGCGGTGGGGCAGCAGCCCTTTGCTGACCACCCAGCATGGGGTGGGAGAAAGGAGACTGGCTGCAGCTGGGGTCCCTGCCTTGCGCCCCACCCCCCCACCCCCCCCATGCCATTTGGGAGCTTCTCTAAGGGCCATGATATCATGTCATGCCTTTGGGGTGGGAGGTTGTCCTCTCTTTCCTTTGGGCTTTCGCTCTTTCAGATGGCTTCACCCACGGGGAGTAGGTGTGGGTGTTGGTGCTCTCAGCTGCCTGTTCCTAGCTGTGTGAAAGGCGGACACCAACAACTGGTGGAAATTGGTTGTGCAGGCAAAGATGTAAGAGCAGAAGGGGTGGGTTAATGGCAAGGGACGAGGGGGATGTATGGAGGAGGAGGGTAAGAGTTGATGGAGAAGGGCAAAGGGAAACTGGTGCTTGAGGTGACCAACCAGTCATTTGATGCCCAGTAAAATAAATAAGTGGCTAGATAGAATAAATTGGGCAGATGGGAGAGGAGACAGGGCTGGCAGGGCACGCTGTTTTATTGCCCTGTGCGCTTGCTTTCTGGGACCTTTCACTTTTCCTAAGGTTACCTGCCTCAGTAGCGGTGTGCCTATATACATGCAATGATGGGCAATATATCGGTACTATGGGAGCCCTGCCGTTCTGCCTGTGCGTGATACCAGGTACCTCTAAAATGCTGTAGGACTTGGTACGTAGCCTTTGTGGTGGGGCTGATACATGCCCCTCACTACTGCCCCTTCAGTTCCCCATCCCTCAGAATCAGGAGCTGCTGCTGCGCTGGCCCCACTCTTGGGCAGGGGGGAAAGGGGAACATGGGGTGGGAGCAGGCTGGTCTGTGGGATCAGCAGGTGTCAGAGGGGACTGTGTTGGGGTGGAAGAGGGAAACCTACCATCAGGTGGCTGCAAAACTCCCATCAGCCCCTTTCCCAAGTAGCTTCGTAATGTCCTGGCTCTTGGGGGGATCAAGATTCGCAGTGCTTCCACCGAAAAAGGAAGGTGCCAATGGCATTGGCCATTTGCCGTGTAAATGTGCAGGCAGAGCCCACTGCGAGGGCACCTGTGCCTTGAATCAAGCCCCGTGCCTTTGGATATGCCCGTGAGACTGTATTTTAAAGCTGCATTTTATATCCTGGCCGCGTAGGGAAAGGGAGCGTGTATCAAGGATATACTTAGAAAACGTCTCTGGCTGCAAGGACTTATGTCACCCTCGTGGGGACTTGTCACAAAGTGAGCTACAGCAACATCTTTGTCCGTCAGTCATGTTGCTGTTAGCAAGTGTAAACACTGAAACCCCAAAAGTGCCGAGCGGTTCACTGGCTGCATTGCACGTGGCTGTTCAATATGCTGCTGCTAAAGGTGTTCATGCTGTGGGAGTGGGACCTTCAGTGTAACCCTGAAGCCAAAGGACTCCAGATGTCTAGGCAGCTGTACAGCTGAGCAGGCTCCAAGGGTTTTCCTTTCCATCCCATTCCTATTCCAATGCCATTTCCTCCCACTTCTTTTTCTTCTATTGAACTAGAAAGCCAGTATCACTAATAACCCTGTTTTTAAATATAAGTTTCAGAAATTGCTGAGCTGCCTGGGGGGGGACAGAGCATCTCTTTCGTTTACAGGAGCAAATCATGAGATCGTTGCCAGACCGTACCCGTTGCGGAGTAGCTTAAAGAGACTGTTCTGGTGACAGCAAGGGACAGAATATGTTGAGATGCCCAATAATAGTGAAGCTGTGCTTATGGTGGGCAAGCCTGTGCTGACAGCAGAAAACTGTTTCGGAACATTTATACTAATAAACTTTCTTTGTGCTCTGGTTGTTTATCTGCTTTGTTCCCTTAAATGATGGTGCATTTGTGGATAATTTCCTCCGCTGGTAAGCTCCCCCCATCAAGTTGAAAGTTGTCTATTTTTAAAATGCCAGCTGCTTCTCGCATAAAAAAGCCACTGCTGATGTACCGTTGCTTGCAATGCATTATTCAAAGTCCTTTTTAGACTCTTTCAAATAAAGAGCTTCATTAATATTTCAGCAGTCGCTGTGATTCTCTGCAAGGGGGGTCCGTTCCTTTTCTCACTTGACACCCCTATATTTTTGCGTCTAGCGAAGATGCTTGGATTTCAAGTTACCTTTGGTAGAGCGAACTCCTCGTTTTCTGGAGGAAGTGGATCTTAAAAGAAAATTTGACCTTGAGTTTGGTGCTAAGCAGATAGCCGATATACCCAGCATCTTACCACACCCCTTGGAAACAGGAGTGGTTTGAGGGTGGAGGGGCTACTTTCATACACCAAATGCCAACTGTGTGCTCCATCGCATGGACTGCTCTTTCTAGCTGGCTTTGCTGGCTTAGAGGGGAAATAGGAAAGGGGATTGGAAAAGGAGAATCAGAACAGGTTGGATTTCTCTATGTAAGGATTTACTTAATAAGGCTTCCTTATTTAAATATTAACTGCATTTGCACTGATTTCGAAACCACACTGAGGGCTATTTTCTTCCTTCTCTATATTAGGTACAAAATCTGTGGTAAGGCTGGGCTTTTGAGAATGAACATAGTGATTTCCTCGTCTGAGGTGCTGGTGGAAAATCAGTACCAGGCAGGTCTGGAAAAAATGCTTTTGGCTCTGAAGAAGAAAGGCTGAGACAGAAAGTACCAACCATTCTGAACTCGCTGCATAAGAGCAGTTTTCTTAATCCATAGGGATCTTACACCTTTCCTTGTGATGCCACGATAAAAGATTCCTTTGGCTTGACTGTGCATGATGGGTGTTGATGCTGGGAGATGGAGGTCTAGTGATACAGAGCTGCGTAATAATTTTAAAAGGTAGTTTCTCAATACATCAAGCAATTAAATGTTTGAGGGGAAAACAAGCGTTCAAAGCTCTTGCTCACCCGTGAAATGAGAGCGAGAGTGATAATGCTTGCGAAAAATCAGTGCTGCAGCCCCCTGGGTGCATGAGAGCTGGGGGCTGGAGTCCCCCCTGAAAATGGAGGCAGCAGGGGAAGGGATGGTGAAGATGCTGATCTAAGTATGGTGGGGACCGTCAGTTAGCGAAGAAATAAAGCAACCACAGGCATCGAGGGGATTCAGGCAGTGGGTAACCAAACACTGTGTTGCCTGCCTATGGTGTGCCTGGTTGGCACGTCGGGCAGTTCTTGCGCTGCGCGGCCTCCCATTGGGACAGCCTGCGAGTGGAAGTCTCTGGCTTTGCTTGCAAAGGACTAGAAGTGCACTGAGCGGCAGCGGTTGAGCATCCGGAAACTTGGATGCTGATGTGCTGTTGAAGAAAATGATTCTGACCAGGCTTGTTAAAGATAGCTTACTATGTATCTCCTAAGTCAGCAGTAAAGTGATATTCTGGGCAAGAAATAAGTTTTGGGTTTTGGGGCGTTTGGTGGGGTTTTTTTCTGCTGATGCTGCTGTCTTTTAAACTGTGGTTCATGTTTAGTTATCTTATTCAGGGTGAAATTAAATTACACCTTTACTTTCGTGAAGTAAATAATAGTTTTAAAAAGTCCCAATCCTGCTCTCCCAAAATATACAGAGCGTTGTTTATTCCTTCAGGAAGGAAATAACAGCTGCTGTTCTTAGAAAATAAAGATTTCCCCCCCCCCCCACTTCACTGGAATCATTCATGATTTTCCCAGTGTAATTTATTTAACATTTAAAAAAAGGAGCTTGGCTTACAAGCTGTTCAGAAGGTACAGGAGAGCATATTGCACGGTGGTGGGAAGATGGAGGGGGTGCCAAAGCAACACTGGTATATTTTGACCCAAATACTGTGTCTTGGTGGGGAAGGGGGAGGGAAGGGATTAGGCACCTGAGACATCCAGCAGCCCATGGAGGTCGTGCAGACCCCGTGGGCTTGTGCTGCGTGGTTGTGAGCTGCAGGGCTCTGAGTGGAGGTTGCAAGTTTCGGCATCACCCTGTAGTTGACGGTGGGCGAATAGCCCCAGGTACGCCCTGGCCGGTAGCACCTGAGGAGCGACCTGAGGGTGCGGGAGCTGTGCGGGGGCTGGCCGGCATGGTGGGGCTTGGTGGGAGTGGAGCTGGGGAAGGATGTGTGCCGCGTCTCTGCCACAGCCCCTTCAGCGCCTGGCCGAGATTATCGTGTCACGCGCTTACTGGCTGACCTTAATCTTCCTAATACGGGATCGCCCTCCCTGAAAGGGACAATAAACAGCCCAGATTTCCATGCTGATGGTAATGCGGGAAGCAAACCCGTTGCTCCGGGGAGGGAGCATTCACAGGGCGCTGAGATGTGGAAGATGGAAAGACTACCCTGAGGAAAACAGAGGAGCGACGGGATTTCTTCCTACTTTCCCTACTGCCTGTCCATCGGGGCTTTTGGGATTAGTGTTGTCTCATGGGAAGTTCCTCCTTCTCAGGTTGCTTTTCCGGGCCAAGAAGCCTTTTCCCCATTACACTAGGACCCCCCGCGGTGGTTCACCTGGCAGCCGCTTGCTCTTTCAAATCACGGGAGATCTCTGCTTCTTGTTCCCTGTCGCAGGAGAAAGGGGAAAGTGTCTCTTTCCTTGTGTTCTGGCCCTGCTACTGCTGCCTTTCCTTCAGCAAACTGTTAATTACAATTAAATGTCTGTTACTGGTTCCTGCTTGTCATGGTTTGGGCTGGACTGGCTACTGAAATGAACGACAGATGCTCTCCCCAAGCGTGTAATAGGTGGCTTGCTTTTGCAAGGGTGACAGAAGGGTCCCGGCCCAAGGGACCTGTCTGAACGTTGCTCCCATCTGCTGGATAAGCGCTTGGCACTCATTATGTTACCTGAGTGGTGGCTGCTGGAGAAATCAGGGCCATTGTGTCTGAGGACTGGCCGGTGTAAGAGCAGATGCTCAAAAAGAAAGCAGAGTGCTCGGGTCCGCCTGAACTTGCAAATGGCTTAGCTCGGGAAACATCAGCCAAGTTTGTTTTAAAAGCTCGTAAAATTTGCTAAGGGTAAATCTTTTTTCCAACGTAGGAAGCAAGGGCTTTGTGCGGGCAGGGGGAGAAGACAGTGACCAAAAAGCAGAACAGGAGTTCAAATCTTCTGGGCCGATGTTTGATCCAGTGTCTTAATGGATTGGGTTAGCACATGAAGATGCCTTTTTGTAGCTTTAGCCACCTCTTTTCAAAGTTGTACATTTTTGGAAATGGCCTTCAGCAGTCAGTATTGGCACTGGTTAACTTCTTCCCCCCAAATTTGGAAGGTTAAGATTTTTGTAAAAGGACAAAGGTGAGATAGACGGATCTCTCTTATTCCTGTCCATTTTCCTTTCCTTCTTCCAAGTGAGTTCTGAAAAAGGTCTCCAATATTTTGTTGCTGAATGCCTCTCCCAATGGGAGGATGACTTTCTGCAAGCCTCCTGCTTTTGGAGGGACCAGGAGATTCAGTCAGAAAAGCTGGTTTGCTTGGAGGATAGCCAACCAAACAGGCACTCGCACAAAACGGTGCTACTGATAGAGTGAGACACTGCTAGAAGTGACTCAGAGGAATTGGCTAATACGCCCTGTGGCTACAAAGAAGCGTACAGAGCAAAATGTTGTTGTCAGCAGAACATCTGATGATGCAGTAGGTAAACTTGTTTTTAATGGAAACTGGGAAGCGAGGCTTGGAAAAATGTCAGGTGTAGTCTTCTAGGTAGAAATTGAATGCTATATTCTTGGATGTTTGCAAGATTGTAATGCTTATTTAAGAGAGTAGAAAGTTAATTTGTTAATTAAATGTTCTGTCAGCTTGCTCCTCAGTGCCAGCTTGTCTGAGTCACCACTTATCAGCCCAGCCTTCCTTCCTACAAGTGTCACAAGCTTAAATTTTTACCGCAGCTTGATCTACATGTACTGGAAACTGAACTCTGCTCGTGTAAACCTGTGCAAATATGCCTGTAGCATACCCAGCGTGGTTAAAATTACCTCTTTTGTGGGAAACGTCTCAGAATTGTTGAGCTGGCTCAGGTTTTTTTCTGGGAACAACTGCTGTACTGCTGATGGTTGTGCGGAAATGCTGTTGGGTTGTACCAATGGACGGGCGGAAAAGGAGGCTATCGGCACGGTTTGGCGTGGCTGTAGGAGCATTAGAGAACTGAACTGCTGCTGTGCGAAGCAAAGAGATGGCACGTTGCAAGTGTCTGTAGTGCAGTGTTTGCACTTCCTTCTGGGTTTTGTGTCCTTGCCCTGGAGTTGGGGGTTTTGCCAGACATCACTGCAGTCCCACGCAGCTGCAGCCTCTTCACAGCCAAGTTTTTGTTGGGGGTCCCAGCAGGGGAGACTTATGCGACGCTTGAAAATGTAAGTTGGAGCAATGAGAAAATCCACGAAGCACCTGTCGTGCCGCCTCTTGCCTGGGCAAACATCTGTTTTTAAACCCCTTTGGGAGGGTGCCACTTCAGAGGTGAGCTCTCCCAGCTCCGAGGTACTGGGGGGAGGGAGCTTTGGCTGAAGGTGCTGCTGTCGCTCCTTGCTCATGTGGAGGACAAGAAGGGAGGCTTTTTGCTTCTGAGGCTGCCCAAGCCGAGAGGCTATTGCAGAGGGATGCTGGGGAGAGCCTCCTCTTCGGCTGGCCATCCCGCTGGGAGCTGGAGGGCTCAGTGTCATCCAGAGGTATCAGCACCGCTGTAGGCAGGACCTTGCTCCGCTGCTCTTGCCAGCTTATGGCCTCTTGCAGAAGCGAAGCTCTGCTCGTTTGCCTTTTTGGTGGTAGGTGAGGTGGTAGGCAAGGATGTGCACTGCTGATTCACAGCCCTTACAAGAGCATCAGCAAAAGAGCGCATGGAATTTTGCTAAGCTTGTGCGTAGCTCCCTCAATAAAAGGGTCAACTGCTGAAAGTGTCTTCAAAACCAGAAAGTGAGGCTTTCCTGCAGGCGTTTCAGTAACGCCTTCAAGGGCACATTTCACCTGTACAACACAAAATAGCTCTTTCTGCTAAGTACAGTGACAGTGCTATTACTACATAGTAAATTAGGTCTTGGGCCTGAAATTAAGCTATTGGGGCTCTTTAACACTATTAATAGGAGAGACTCAAAGGCTCTTTTCCCCTTTCCTTTTTCTGCTTTTTTTCACATCACTTTCCCCTTCTTGCTTTTCGATCTGAAATGATTTAAAATTGCCCCAGATGGACCTTCTGGGAAGAATTATCCGAAACTATCTAAACCTGGGCAGTATAAAGAATACCTCCTTGTGCTTGTGCCCATTAGTCTAATGGGAGCGAGGAGTGAAACTCTCAGCTGGGCTTTGCAAACACATCTCTGTGCCAGTTTGGTTTTTGTCCTGTCGAGCCTTCACCTTCCAGGCGTGCCTTCTGCTCGGGAAGGGACATGTCACCGACCCAGCCGAGCTGAGGTCTCGCGTGCTCAGACTAGGGATGGGAAAGCCAGTTCACTTTGCAAAGTCACTCACTAAGCCAAGTACTCTGCCACAACTCGATCGGCCGTGCAAAGCGCTCCTGAATGAGCTGTGCTGCACTTTCTCTCGGAAGCGCCTCTTAGCCCCAGATGTCCAGAGTAAGCCAGCTGTGGTACAGTGCAGGGGAAGGCTGGTTTTCTGTAGCTGAATCAGAGGTTGGGTTTTATGCTTTTTTTTTTGCTCCTACCCTCCTCCTGATGTGCAATTGCTACTGATTCCTAACGTGCAAAGCTCCTTTCTTCTTTCTGTGCACAGGCCATTCTCTATAGCTTTATTACCCTCGGTTTATGCAAAGGCTTGTTGAAATGTATTTCATGATGAGTTTTGCTTAAATACTGGTACCTGAAGCACTAAAATATGAAATTATTTTTAAAAATCGTGTCTGAATCATTAAAGAAAAACAGAGAAAATAACTTTTCTAGGAGACATGTCTGTTAAACAGGTGGGAAACCCAATAGTACAGCTAAGGAAAAGGAAAAAATAGTTGTTCATTGTTTTGTTCTGTTGGGGTTTTTTCTTCTTTTTATTTCTGTGTTCTTTGTGTAGCTCTCATGTGCTAAGATACAGAAGAGGCTAATTTAGGAACGCAAGGTGTTTTACCTCATTGCCAGTCTGTTTGGCTGTCCAGCATCCTTCCCCTACCTCCGCCTTCCTCCCTGTATTTGGGGGAAGATGCTGTGGCAGGTAACATTGGGCAGCGCTGCTGGATGGGGCAGGCTCTGCGGCAGGGTGCTGTGCTGGCTGCTGTGGCAGGAGCAGGAGAGCCGCAGCACTGCTGCCCAGGGGTGGACTGGTTATCACAGCCAGGCAGCAAAGAGGGCTCTTCAAAGGGGACTCCAAATAGTGGGTATCCCTTTGTCATTGCCTCCAGCTCCGTCTCTATTTCCCTCTCCTTCCTTNTGCTTGCGGAGATTTTGTGTCACCTTCTTCTGTAAGAAATTGCTTCCTTTTGCAAAAGATGTATTGCTTCCTAGCAATTTCTTTGACCTAGAGAGCGTCGGACACTGATTGTGCAACTGCTGATGTTTCCATGTTTTGCTGGTTCTCCAGAGAACTGCTAAATGAAGTAGATGATTGTCTCAAGGCATTGAGCTCATTTGCAGTGCCGGTGCACGGACTCTTGCCCACAGCATCTTGCATCACATGCTTTTGGGAAAACGTGGTTCCTTGACTGTGGCAGGGGGAGGACTGAGCGCCTTAGAAAGCTACACAAATGTCTAGCTGGAAAGTACAATTTATCCTCAGTGCACTTTTCTGCAAAACCATACTTGCTGGCATAATTTGTCCTCATATGACTAGTGCCATTAACTTTAATGGCTTGCATAATCAAGTTCTCACATTATCCTACTCTTCACTGTATTTTGCTTTGCTTCTCGTTCTCATCCAAGCCTCCGAGGAACAGTGTGTGCTGGGGACAAACCCATGCCAGTTGCTGCTGAAGTGCACATGCTCCACTTCTCGTGGCCGTTTGGCCACCTAAGAAGCAAGCATAGTGGGTTTATTAATTTGCGCTAAACGACCTTTAGAAGCATCTTTTACATTATAAGTAATTTCAGGGTTCATATTTCTGTTTTCAGGCACAGTCAGCATCAGTGAGAAATAAGGATTGAGACCAGTAAAGGATTTGTGCAATGTGCACCCAGTACTGGGGAATAAAGGGAGTGCTGGCCTTAGTCCAGCAGAAATGTGACCCAGTAAACTTCTTAAAAGACTGTTCAATTGCTCTCTTTATTATGCAGGAGCATGCAGGCTGTATACAGGATGAATAGCATTTTCTTAACTGCTGCCAAAGGAAACATTTTCTATGCTGTGTATAATAATCTACTCCACTCTGGTGTCTCAGCTGGCAGCAGAAGAGAGCTGCTTCTCACCTTTTCACAGGGGTGATTTGTAATGGTTCAGCTTGAACTGAAGTGAGGCATAGGGGGACCCTTCATGAGTGGTTTGCTTCCTTCAAGCCTAAGTGCAACTCAGGCGGTATCTTTGCAGAGGAGTCCACTGGCTTTCTCTGGTCTATAGATCAGGAGTGAAATAAAATTGGAAAAAATTATTTTTGAAGAAAAACACTATAGACAATGGGTAGCTGGATGGGAACAGACGGGAGGGAGAGGCGGCAATTGATTCTCGTTCTCCCTCTGCCCATCCCTGCTGCAGGCAGCTCTGCTGGCAGCTGGGACTGGGCTGTCCCCTGACCTGGTCCTGCTGTACATCTCTGCAGGAGACCGTGCCCACACCCCCAGCATCTGGGGTCTTAGGAGCCAGGGAAGTGGGAAGTGCCGCAGGGCTGTGTTTGTCTGTGCTGAAGCTAATTTCGCACCCAGTCCTGGGAACTTTGACCACCGTTGTGCCGCCTGGTTGCTTGGCTAGCGGTGGGGTGAGGCACCCTGGCACCCAGGGACTATGGGCTCCTTTTGTAGCTGGGGGCTGTAGAGTACAGCTCCTTCTGCAGACTCCTTCCCCAGGGCTCCTCAGCTCCCACCACCACTTTTGGGTGACGGGAGCAGCACTCAGACACCTGTGAGAAATATTTTACCCCTGCTTGCCACTTCCCCACCCTTGCCATCCCCGTTTCAGCACACGGCAGGAGGAGGGGGAGACCTTCCTCTGTTTCCCTGGGCACCCAGGCTGCTTAAAGTAGGATGCGAGGCTCCTCCATCCCTTTCTGGCAGCGCTGCTGGTGAGCAAGCCCTGGCTATGAGCCGCTGGCCACGAGCAGCCTGCCGTGGGCCGAGTCCTTGAGCTGGACTGTAGGATGTGTGGGTGGTGTGCCCCGCTCTGCCCCTGATGCACGGCTGCTTAAGGCAATTCGTTTCACCCCCGCTGTTGTTTCTCTGCAGCAGGTGATCCAGCTTTGGCTGCTCTGTGTGTAAAGTACTGAGAATCAACGTTACCATTTGACACCTGCAATGATGAAGCAACCAAGCAAAAATCCTCAGTAACGTCAGAAATAGTACAGTGTCTCCAGGTGGTTTTTTTAACACCTCTAGCCTTTTCTCTAGCCTTTGCCCTTCCCAGTGGTTTATTACTTTCCCAAAATAGGTTTCCTAGGAAAAAATTTTCCGTTAGATTCATTCTGAAGCCAGAGTGACAAGCTATTTATTTATTTAATTGGTTTTATGTTCCAACCAATAAGTTAATCTTCTCTGTGTTTGATTTTTGAGCAAGCGGAGCTAAGAGAAGAGGGAATGCATGCCAGAGATGTGGGGTTTTCATGTTTTATCGGTGTTTTCTTTAAAGAAAAAGCTTAATTAAGCATACCTTTTTCATTACAGTCTGTATAAATGTGATGCCTAAAGAACATGAATTGGGCTTGAGAGTAGTTTACTGTTGCTGTGCAGCCCATCATTTTCTTTAAAGAAACAATTCCTGTGTATAACTATTTGGTTATCCCAATGTATTATATTTATCTTTTGCAACTTCATACGTGAGTCTTAAAAATTTTCCTGGAATTCTGACAGCCTGAGCTTCCCCAGCACTCAGACTATATTTTTCTCCCAAGCTACTAAAATTGCATTAGAGTGGAAGTTTTTTTCTTACTTTTTAAATCTAAATTTGTTTTTTATGCTTCATAGCCCACAATGCTCACACTTGTGTGCACAACCCGTCTGCACACAAAACAAGAATGAAATATGCAGGGTTTGTTAGTCAGATGTGGTGAATGGCTTGAAATGTTTAGTTAAAGAAAAAACACAAAAGGCCCAGTGAATCAGATGTTCATAGAGTAACAGAGGTGGGGAAAAACTTTGTGTTTGAAATGTAGGCTCCCTTATTTGCCCACAGTTAGTTCCCACCCGTGTCTTTCCGCAAGGATGATCAGCCAATAAAATATGTGACATTGTCAACTTTATATTTCTTATGGAAATCCTGTTGTGTTAATTCTTTTGCCTGGATGGTAGACTTTTTGTCCTCAATCTATTTTAGAGCTAGGCATTTCTCAAGTTGACAGTATACCTTTGTTTAAGAATTAAATGCCCAAATCTTTCCCAGCAATAGCACGACCTTTTGTCTTAGAACTGAAGCTTTGGAAAAGTCTATTCCCACTTAATTTTTATGAACTAGCTTGCTTAGCCAAACTTGTGACATCCTTGCTAATCAGCACTTGCAAGATTAAAAAAAAGGCACACAGAAAAGCAAGCGCTTTGTTTCTCTTGCCGTTGCTGTAAAATTTTGGTGTATTTTTAAACCTTTCCTGATGATGCATGCTTCTTGCGAGCTTCTCATCAGTAGAGAAGTTGAACAGAATAGAGGTTATTTCAGTTAATTACAGGGTGACGTTATAGCTCGAAATGGAGGATAAGGAATGAACAAGCACTTTTGAGTGCTCTGCCCATATTCTTTTTTGTGCAGGCATGTTAATAGCTGTATCTGTTAGTATATTTTTAAGGCTGTGTTCAGTCTCAATAGGGTGATGTTTGTCTGTGGGCCTCCCTCTTACTCTGTTTGCGACCAGTGTGTTTCTGACAATGCCTGCACTGTCTCTGTGCCATGAGCCGAATGGATGACTTGTAAAGGGGACTGAGATGTTATACTGGCTTGTCAGTGATGCTCTTCATTTGTATTCTGCTCAGGGGGCCAAGCCACTGTGGAAGAGACGTGCCAGAATGCTTTCCTTACGAGAGCCTCTGCCCGCTTTAATTTTCCCTTGCGCTACTTCACCTCGGTGAGCCTTTCTCCTTCAAGGTGTAGCTGTTTCTGCGGCACAGAGCTCGGCTTTAGATGATGAGACAGCTAGGATGTGCAGTGCCTATAAACCTGTGGGTTGTTTGGGGCTGTTTTATTTTTGGCCGTGAAATGCAGCGTTAGGAAACAGAAAGCTGCATTGAGAGCATCTGGTGCCTGCCCTCGTCCGGGCTGCGCGGGGGGATTTGTGTGGGCAGAGAAATGCAAAGTATATTGTGGGATCATGGCCCGTGCAGAGCTGCTTCTGAAGCAATAGCTAGTTCAGCTTTTTAGGGAATGGCACATGCCCTTGGAAACTCCTGAATGGCAAGCTCCCAAACTGCTGTTGTTTTAAATTGAAAGAGCTGGTTTTGCTCTTAATCTAAAAGGCTGCATGTTTGACACTTGACTTGCTAATACAGTATGTTTTTCCTAAAATGATGCAGTGATGCATCCTCGGTGGTGAGGTAATGTGTAGACAAGTGTCCTCATTTGCTCTGCTGCCTGAGATAGTGGCAGCCTTCAGGAAGACGGAAAGACGTTTTAACAATAGGAGGTAATTTTGCTCCCAAATTCTTGAGTACCTTCTTGTTAAAAGTCTTCTGGTTTTGTTCCGTGGTTTTCTGGAGAGGAAAGGGTGCTGGCTTACATGCTGTCATCCTGTCTCGCTTTAACTGCAGCAGTTTCCAAGTCTGTTATGCGATGGTCCCATTTTTGGGACTGCTGATGCAGCATACTGCCATCGCCAGAGAGACCAGCCGCCCTTGAGCGATATCCTTGTGCACTGCCCTGACAGGGGCCAGGCGACTGCTGCTCGTCTCCCGGCAGCCCCTGATTAATGTAAAGTTCAACGGCACCAACTTTCACCTTCTGCCACGCAAGTCATGCCCACCAGCGAGAGAAAGGTCTGACTGTTTTGGTGTTAGCTCCTCTCTGTGCTACTGTCCACAGGCTGGTGTGATTTTTCTCTCCTCCGTCCTTTCTGCAGCTGCCTTTTGCCCTCTGGCCTTGCAGACTCCTGTGTAAAGGCCACATCAAAGCGTCACCCTGGAAGGAAAGCTCGGAACAGAGAAAAGGCAATTTTGGTGAGGACTGCAGGTCATACGTCAGGTCACATGGGTCCCCGATGGAGACAGCAAAGAAAATGCAATGTTGCAAGAGCAAGTGCAGTTTGCTGAGGCGATGTCCGTGGCTGGTTTTGGTTGCTTCAGGGTCATCTGCATGGCTACCTACAAACCCTCTCTGCACTTCAACTCATGTGGTGCCGAACTCTTTCAAGTGAGGAAAATGAAGATCAGGAGGAGGTTTCTGGACATTGGCCAGGGCGAATGCCTGACCATTTCTGTGAGCCATGTTAGGAACAGGACAAAGCTGTTCCTACCTTGGTATCCCAGGGAGTGCCATGACATGAATGAAGATGCCCGTTTCTTGTACTGTACCACTAATTTCCTCTGAGGCTCTTATTGTCTGCCTGCCTGTCCTGGAAGATGAAGATCTAATTCTAGATTTAGACAAGCACAGGTCGAGTCAAGGTCAGTAAAAACTCGTGGATATATTCCTAAAGAAAACTGTTTTCTCAGTCCCACTTCCTTGTCCTTTTGATATGTACTGGAAGCAAAGGTCTTGCGTTCTTCCTGAGTTTCACCAGCTTTTGGTGTGGTGGGTGCTTCAGGATCCTGGTTATGCTGCTGATGATAATAGGAAGAGAGAAATTTCTTCTTCCTGAAGAAGTAAGAAGGCCTTTTGTATGAAGGCCTGGTAACCAAAAGAAAGTTCAAACAAATCCAGCAAGTAATGTATCCTGGACCCATGCTAAACAAACACACAAGATGACAGAGAAAGCCCTTATCTTCCTGGGCTGTAAATGAATAAAAATGATTCCTAATTAAAAAAAAAAAAGGTGGCTGGAAATTAAAAAATAAATGCTGTTACAGTCAGAAAACTAGTTGTTTATCGTATCCTGGCAGAGCTATGGGTCCTATATACGGAGCTAGAACAATGACGCAATATTCTCACCAGCTCCTACCCAAGCTTTGCGTCGTTGTAGACTGACGGAAAGTGAAATCCTGTTACCTCTTTTCCTTGGGTGCAGGGATGCAGACTTAAAAGAAGCCACATCACAGCAAGTGAGGCAAGGTAGGAATAGTAGGTGGGCCTGTTTGGTTGCTGACTCATTTGGAACTGAGTATCAGAAAGAAAGGTCACAGCATCCTCTGAATGGAGTAGGGTGATCTCTTGAGGTCCCAAAGCACTGTGGTTTCTGTGCATTGTGGATTTGTTCTTGTGACAATCACTGCATCAGTGGAGTTTTCTTACGTAATTAGGAGGAACGTGATCACCTTCAACCCTGAGAGCAAATGAACTTCTTCAGCAGCAATTCCCATTCAGTGTGTGCACTGCATACTGAGGGGAAGAGGAATACCATGGATTTTATTTGTCTAAGCAGAACACAGTCTGCAACTGGAAATGTCACTTCTTGCAAAGTCATTTTATGTGCTGGTGACTGGAAATTTTTCATTTGGAATTTTCATTAGAAATTGAATTCCTCTCAGCCCCTCTGCATATTGGGGTTTGAGCAATTTCTCTCAAAGCTGTGCATTTTCTCTGTTACTTGTCTTCCTTTTCTGCTTCTCCCAACACCATGCAAATTGATGGCAAGAAGAGAGTGTGACTCAAACTGTTATTTGTTAGGCCTTCTGGTTTCTCTCATATAGGAATTTTGCTATTTCAAAGCTAATCTTTGAACTAGGCATGTGCAAAATTGATAAATAGGTAAAGCAGTCACCCTGCTTCTGAGTCCCAGCAACAAGCCAACAGATGGAGTCTGTGGTACTGGCTAAGCAAAGTCTATGAACTAACTATATTTTAATGAAGTGAAGTGTAGGTTGGGGTGGCTCTGAAAGAAGCGTTTGAGTTGATCAGCTCTCTGTTCTGCAACATTTTCAGCAGGCTTAGGAAGACATCTTGGAATTAAATAGGCAGCCTTCCCCAAAATGCTCTACTGACTGAAAGTTTTCGAGACACTTAAGGATGATCTCACTGCCTCCTTCTAATACTTTGACTTCTGACTAGACTGAGCCTCTGATGCAGTTGTCAGCATGTTCCCAATTATTATGGCAACGTCCTTGAGCACAGCCATCTCCAGTCAGACAAATCTGTACAGCAAAGTGCTGTTTCAACCCCAGTAAGAGTTTCTTCCAGCTGACATAGCATTTGTTCCCAAAGTCAATTCCAGTACTTTTTTTTTTTCTCTCTCTCTTTTTTTTCTTCTTTCTCTATTCCTTTCTCCTGAAGCCATTTCAGGGAAGAGAAGTCACATATCTTGTATTGGCATCTGAAAGACACAGCTGACTATGAACGCACAGTTATTTTTCGGTTGATGTTTTGTGCCATTTTTGGCAGAAATCTTTTCCACAGACTCATCCATGGGAGGAAAGGGGATGCACTTGGCTTGGGATGTTCACATTTAGAAGTTTGCCTTTATTCCCCTTTAGAGCTAGCTGAACTGTCTGCCTGGCTGTGGAGATTCTGCTGTAATATATATGTTGGTGTTATTACGTTGAAAAACAGGAAAGTGTCTCTCTGCTTGCCTGATGATGTTCTTTTGTTATGAAGAAATTTTGCCAGAATCAGCCCATCTTTTATTGTCATATGAAGTTTCCAGAATAATATCGGATGCTGACTTCCAAATATTTAGAGTACTCTAATTAGAAGAAATTATCTCTGTGCTCCGCAGTAGGGGAATTCTGTGTGCCTTCCTCACCCTCCCACCCCAAGGCAGCTGGAACAAATGCTGTGGTGTAAGAAAGCAACTGCTGATCTCCCATACCACGCAAAAGGCCCATGAGCTGTGGGACAGCACTGCCCTGGCTCTGTAATGTTTTCCAGAGAGGCCGTGCCCCACCAGGAGAAAATCCAGTGAAAATGGGCCAACCCCAAACCTGAAACGTAATCTGAAAGGTTATGCTTTTCTTACTTGCAGGAAGTTAGGCCTGATGTTTCAGTGAGGATATAACATGAACTGTTCCTCTCTGGTAGCGTCCTAAGTTGTGTTTTGGAAAAAAAAAAAAGATGGCTCTAGAGCCAGGGCTATGATATAGTTTTCTAAGAAGTGTTACTCTAAAAATATGCTGATGTCCCATATAGACTAACATCAGGGAGAACCCCGAAGCACATCGGGATGCTGTGCTCCCTTATGTAGTAAAGAAGGTAACCGAAGTCTTTTAAGAAGAGAAGCCTAAAATGCATCTGAGATGTCACGTGCCAGTGCTGTAGAGCATCCTCTCTTTGTGGCTGGCTGCATTGATCAGGAAATAGCTGGAAGTGTAAGCAAGGGTTTCTGGGTGAGGTGCAGTGTACACAGGTAAATGTTACGGTGCACATGTACAAATCTTACTGTGTTATCTGTAGAACAAATCTCGCGATTCCAGCCAAGCCCTGAGCTAGCCATGAGGCTGCCTGCCCAGCCGGCGCAGAGCGCACCCCTGACACTGCCTGCTTCATCCCAAAGTAGACACCGACCATGGGCACTTCTCTCCTTTGACTCTTCTGGGAGGTGAGATTGATACGTGGTTGTAATTTCTCTTGTTTTGCTAAACTTATGGCAGTTGAATCCTGTCCTAAGTAAAAGACACTTCCCTGCCATTACGTTGACCCAGACAGCACAAACCATTTGTGACTTAGTTTTCAGTATTAATTAGGTACTTGGTGCATGTAAACTTCGCTGTGGCTCCTATGGTTGTAATAATGTTGTAGCTCTTTGCGCTCGCAGTTGTAAAGCTGAGATTCCTAGAAAACTAGGAAAAAACAGGTTGGATGGGAAATGTTAGGAGGGTATCAAGTTCATCTCCCTGCTCCTGGGTATGATCAGCAATACTTCAGTCATTCATCACTGTTATTAATCTACTCTGTTTGAAGAACTCTGCATAAAATCTGTTCCTGTGTTTTGTTATCATTATATGCAGTTTTTATAATGTTTGATCTGAGTCGTTCTTGCTCTAATTTCAGCCCATTATTCCTTATCTGCTGTGGTTATGGAGAACAGATCGTTCTATTGACTTTTGTAGCATGTTTCTATGTACGTAGAAGTCCATTATCATCCTGCCATAGCATTCTCTTCTCTAGATGGAAACAACATGATTTTCTTTAATCTGTCCTCACAAGTCATGTTTTCTAGATATCTTTCTTGTTCTTTGACCTACCTTCCTTTGGTCCCCATATTTTATTTTTTTAAAGTGCTCAGAGCAGGAGATAATACCTCATCTGGGGCCTTATGAAGCCAAGCAGAGCGGAAGGGTGACCTGTAGTGTAGGTGACGTGTGCTCCTGTTTGTACATCCCAGTGTGTTCAGTTTTCATAACAGTATGGCTTCACTGAGTCACGTTCACTTTACGGTCTGCACCTCCCCAAATCTTTCTCTGGAGAGCTGTTGTCTGAACAGTTTTTTCCCAACCTCTCTTTGTACAGTTGGTTGTTTCTGGGTATGTGTAATAACTGTACTCCTAGCCATGTTGAATTTCAAAGCATGTCTTCAAATGGTGAAATAATCTCATACAATCTCGTCCTCCAAGTATAATTGCATTCCCTCCAGACTTGTGCATTGTAAATTTTAATTAGTGTGTCCTCTACTTCCTCCTCTCCTTCACTAATGTCCGTGTGGAATAGAACCAAGCACACAAAAACAAAGGGGGGGGGGGGG
>VYXH01003208.1:36891-96400 GCA_013397275.1 Burhinus bistriatus | reverse complement strand
GGGGTGGAATCTACTTGACATCTCTTTTTGCTTTTACAGTGATCCATTAATGACAGTTGAATGGTCCTCCATTTGTTGCCGGTTTCATCAAGACTGTACTTCCTTGATTGTTTGCGGGAACATCTGTGGATGCAGCAGCCAAAGAGGTGTGGCTATATGGGTAGAAAAAACTATAAAAATATTTTTATACACAGGGATCTGGAGCTTTCCCGAGAAGTAAAAACTCATGGGATGCTAATATACTAGCTTTCTCTTCCAGCTTGAGTATAGTCAAGTTGCAACAGTGAATGATTGTCCAAAACGATGTTGGCGTAAGTGCAGGTTCCTCACTTGAAAATCTCAATTTCAGATAAAAATCACTCAGGGAAATCTAAGTCAGTCATAAACATAAGGATTTTGGAAACTGGTAAGTAACAAATACTGGTATGGCCACATTCCTGCCTTCAAATATCCAAGAACATGCAACTAGATGCTAGCATTCGGGAACGTTAGCATTGAAAGCCTCATAGACTTGAAAGCTAATATAGTTCATAGACTGAAGGCAAATATAGGTTCAGGTACTATATATATCCTCAAATCCCTTGCCAATGTGTGGGTTTCACAGTAGGTACTTTTCATAGTGCTTTTGCACTTCTTTATGTGCGTCTTAGATGGCGACAGCTGGGGAGAATGGAGTTAGCAGGCATGGCATTGACAAATGCTCAAACTGAAATAATCCTGAAAAAGAGTCTTCGTGCCACTTTGTCTTTGGTTTTCTGATGATAATGGCAGATGTCTGCAGTGATGGAAGATGCAGGCTCCTGCTGTGAAAGACTGTAATAATGAGAAGCATTTGATGAGCTGACTCTGTTTCATTTTTACTGATGAGCTGATACTTTAAGGATACAAGTAATTACAGCAACTTTGATCAGATTTAGTTTAGGTGCTACTGGAATTGATTCCAAGAGAGGCAACTTGCGTGGACTGAAAAATAACTAAGATGTGATATGGCTGGGTGCGCTATCTTGCTGGGTTTATTTTTCATTCCTTCTCCGTCTCTTGTTTCCCCATCTGCTTAGCACTGATTTTATGTTAAGTATCTTCTTAGACTTGACTTATTCCGCAGTCTTTAATGTTTAAGGTTGTGTGGCATGATTTTGGTTGCATGATTATCAGAAGTATAGGGAAAACAGTCATCTTGTTATATATGAGTCTTACAGCGACATTCTGGCAGAGTCACACTGAAGAACTACCCGCCTATTGCTGCAAACCGTGTGTGCCTTGTCACCTGGTTCTGACTGTGCTGGTAGAAACCTGGGGGACCTATATAAGATGAGAAACGCAGTGGCCGGGACTAACGCTGCACTTCACAGCAGCCATTTGGGGCCGGTGGACTGGAGCACTTCCAGGGAAAGGGTACTGATACCAAAGTATCTTCACACATCGCTGCTAATCATCGGAAGGAGAGTGCCTGAGGGAAGGACAAAACTCTGTAAACAGCTCTGAGATGGAAATACATGCAGCAGTCCTTTCGGTTGTTTTGACCGAGGGTAGGCTGGCAGGCGGTCTGTAGCAAGCTGTTGCTTTCTCCAGGTCAAGGAAAACATTTCGGGAGTAATCTCCCCCTGCTTTATTTTGCTTTTCATTCTTGTGAAACATTGGGGATTGAAGAATAAATGGGCAGTGGTTATTGTTTCATGGCCAGCACCCCAGGGAAGCGGGTGCGAACCTGGTAGCTGTGCTGCTCGCCGGTCACCTGCCTTCCGATGGAAACTGCAGGCAGGGACCGCTGCAGGCAGCAGGAGCCCTGCTGGCTCTGACAGCTCCAGCCCCACTTTCTCTGGGGATAGGATAGGACAGGACAGGACAGGACAGGACTAGATTAGTAAACTATTTCAGTTGGAAGGGACCTACAAGGATCATCCAGTCCTGCTAGACTGACCACTTCAGGGCTGACCAAAAGTTAAAGCATGTTGTTCAGGGCGTTGTCCAAATGCCTCAAATGCTGACAGGCTTAGGGCATCAACCACCTCTCTAGGAAGCTTGTTCCAGTGCTTGAACACCTTCTCGGTAAAGAAATGCTTCCTAATGTCCAGTCTAAACCTCCCCTAACAGAGGCAGCTTTGAAGTGTTCTCACGTGTCCTGTCACTGGATACCAAGGAGAAGAGGTCAGCAGCTCCCTCTGCACTTTCCCTCCTCAGGAAGCTCTAGACAGCCATGAGGTTGCCCTTCAGCCTCCTTTTCTCCAAACCAGACAAGCCCAAAGTCCTCAGCCACTCCTCATAGTACGTGCCTTCCAGCCCTTAAGATCCCCCAAATCTGTAGGGAGCTCTCCCCGTCTGTAAGGTCTTGCCTTGTGTTTTCTTACACTGAGAAGGACCAGGTGTCACCTATGCTACCTGGTGTCAACCAAGCACGACTACCAGGACAATGAGGCTGGAGGAGCAGAAATAGGCCACCACTCTGGGAGGACAGACCTCTCCTCCCCTCTCCGTCCTTCCATGGTCGTCGGCAATTAAATGGTGGCTGTGAAATGGAGGCGGGTGGGAGTGGGTCATTTTTGGAATGCTGCTGGTGAATGTGTCGTGGAGCTGCCTGCCTTCACACCACCCCGGCAGTGGCCGCCCTGTTGTGAGACCGGTGCTATAATTAGCTGGTGGCAATTGGCAGCCGCTTGCTTCTGTCACAGGGATTCAGAGTGTCTGAACCGGTAAATAGGCAGAGCTGCGGGGTTTTTGCTTTAATGACTCTAAGTATTTTCCCAATGCCAAAACCTACAGTCCTCCTTAAGCTGGATTTCAGACTGATTTGTGGTTGTATTTTTGCAGTTCAACAGGAGGTTGGTCTTTGCTTTCCCTGAGTAAATTGTAGGAGATATGTTGAAGCATTAAGAGGCCTTATTGATGTTTCTATGCAGCCCCTTCAATTTATAATAAGCTTTCATCTAATTAAAAGACCTCACTGACTGAAATATGTGCAGATCCCTTTCTGGAGATGGTCTCAGTGCATCCCTTTAACCTGTGTCCTTACCATGTTAGTCCGCACTGCCTCAACCACTTTGGAATGCAGGAACTCTCACGAGGCTGGAAGCTCCCTTTTCACTGAAGGCATTTTCTTTATTTTATGCGGTAAGATCCTGGGTCATTCTTATCTAAGATTGCTTTCACCACTGATGCATGAGCCAGATTATGTACCCCCTACTCTCTGACTTGCAGCATTTACCTGTCCCTGTATTATGGAGAAGAGATTATGACAGTGTATGTTGCCAAATATTGCTTTTGTAGAAGCTAAAGCTAGGGGAGGAGGCTATCACATCCTGTTCACTCTGTTTTTCTTTTTGTTAACAACACGATAGGCCAGTACATCAGGACTTTTTTCTGACTTCTAATAGGTCAGTTAAATGGTTTGGTACCTGTCTCATCTGTCAAGTTATTCATTTCCAGTATTTTTTTTCTGTGGTGGGAAGAAATGTGCTTCAGCATAGGCCTGTCCTGGTTTGAGGTAAAACAGAACCCATCTTCTGTTTTGTAATTTTACTTTGCAGCTAAGCCTTTTCTAACTAACTGAACTCTCTGAAATTAACAGCATGTTGTGCAGAAAACTGTTCACTCTCAGAGTGATAAGACCCATGTTTATAGTTGATGCCAAGGAACGGTATGCAGAGAGGCTCCTGCTTATCCTTATTGCTATAACAACCAAGGGCAGCCAACTTTGTTACTTGCCCCGTTGGAGGGTCGGGAGCGGAAAAGCGAAGAGGGGTCACACCTGCAGGGAAGAGTGGACAGGACAGGTGACCCAAAACTGACCAACAGGGTATTCCATCCCATCTGCCTCATGCTCAGTATAGAAGCTGAGGGATCAAAGGGTCAGCCTCTTTCTGCAATGGCTGATATCCGAGGAGGACTGTTTATCTACTGCCTGTTTATCTGCCTTTGATCCCAATCCATGCATTCCTGAATCCAGATCCGGAATCAAGTTCCCATCCATTGCAGAGTCCAGTCTGGGACTTTCCCAGTGCCTGTCACTGACACAGTCATCATCCTGGGAACTCAATACTAGTTTTGAATATATTGTATATATGTCATTATTTTCTTGTTTTAAATTATTTTATTAATTTATTAATGTTTTCATTGACGTAGTTTAGGTTTTTTTCTAAACTCATGTCTCCTCTCTCTCCCTCCTCTCCTTGGAGAGAGAGGTGGAGGAGAGCATCTGTTGTTTGCTTCAGTGGCCAGTCCGGCCCAAACCACGACAAGGACTCAAGCTGGTGCAAATTGGTGGCTTCACTGAAAGTTCTTAATATTAAATCTGTCTTCCGCTTTGTTATTGCATCAAAAGCTTTCAGTCTTTAAAAGCAAAAGCAAGCCATGGAAAACTCCATCAACTGGGAAAGGATAGGTTTAATTGTAAAACTGCAGTGTGTTCATGAAGATTTCTTTACCCAGATGAATAAATGTATCCTCTATGAGATTCATTGTAGTGTTTCTGTATTTTTTTGAAGTATTTTTTTAATTTACGATACAGCTGCTGATAATATTTTCATCTGTATGTCAAAGATGTGAATACTGATTTCTATACATATTCACTCATGTATTGCTTGTTTTAAGAACAGAAGACCAGGTCTTCTTTGAAACTGGAAGGCAAAAGTTTGGATATAGTGTTGAACAAGATGTCTTAAATCACGCCCTTTCAGTCTTGCCATCTTGTTTCATGACCTCAGCTGTTGTGTTTATCTTCTTGGTGAAAACTAGGAGGTGTTTTTTTTATTTGCAATGCAAAGGCCAAGAACTGGCCTAACCTCCCCTGCCCTCTCTGAAAATGTGGGGGTGTTTTGTTGCTGGCATGTCATCCTACAGCACTAGCACTTCTCTGGCAGTTTTTAACATGGTGACTCTGGGGAAAGGAGAATGAGATCTCACGTCTTCTCGGTGAGCAGGGAAGGATCCAGAAGTCTGCATCATAGCAGCCTGAGCAAGACTGATTTTGACCTGGTTCTATCAAACTCAAATGCTAACAGTAGGAGCTTGAAACATGAACTCCTTTTGGTGTCTGCAGTTGCAGGGTGCGATCGACCTGCCCTGCATTTGCTTTAAAGCATGACAAACAGCATCTGGAAGTATAGTGGGTACTAGAGACCTTTGGGGGCTTTTTTTCAGGTTTTTTTTTTTGTTTGTTTGTTTGGTTTTTAATCCATCAAATAAGGTGTTCAGGTTTGCTTACTGTGGAATTTGGGTTGTGCCCTGCCAGCCCTCCTTTGCAGCTGTGATCAGCCCTTAGAGCAGAGCTCTCCAGGCTTTGCCTTTAATTCAGGTTACTGGTCTGCATGGAGTCTCATCTAATGCCTGTGTGCTTTGTACAGCCTCCCACTCTCTTACTTTTTCATATAAATATATGAAAAAGCACACAGTGAGCTCAGCGAGTCTGTGCCTGGATCTTTATGGTGCAGCTTGAACCATTAATCTCTCCTGTGGTTGCTGATGTGCATTTGGAAGCATGAAATGACATCATAAGGCTTTAAAGCCAACGCTGCCAGATAACTTTGCAGTCTTATCTTTCAAAGTCAAATGTTTTCTCTTCAAATCCATACATATGTTATAATCCTGAGGACCTTGCTTGTCCCCATCTCTTCCCTTTGTCTGCCCTCCTTCATGAATTATTCACTGTTTCATAAATAAATAAGGACGCAAGTACATTTTGGGAGATTTTGCAAATGCTGTTTATAGAATAAATTTGTTTGGTACAAAAGATAGCTCTAAAAAGCATTTGGTATCAGGTAACAACACTGTAATCCTAAGCACCTGCTTCACACCTAGGTTGGCGTAACCCTAAGGACCAGATCAGGAATTTTTAGAAGGAAGTGCTGCTTGCAGTGTATGATACTGGAAGTGTCTGCTGCCTGACATCCTGTGGAACTAATGTACAGCCTTAGTGGCTGTATTTATAGCATTCAACAGCCAGATACACCACAACAAGCAGAACAGCTCTTTGGTGTCATGGGAATTCCCTAGTGTTACGGCTTAACAGAAGGATGAGGCCGTCTCCTTGCTGAGACATTTGGTACTCAAACCCTCCGAAGCAATTTTCATTAGACTGTACCATGTGCCTCATGTACTGAGTGTTTTATGCCGAGGCTGGCACAAACCAATTTGTTGATGCTGTGTTTACCTTGCACTCCATACTGCGCTGTGTTCCAGAGAGCAAAGGAAAGCATTGCATCTGCTGCCCTCATCACCTGGGAGAGGGATTAGGACGGGAAGCAGAGCATCCACTGTAGCTGGAGCTGTTGCCCATATATCTGCTGCTCACATAACCGATAATCTCCTACGTTCAGCACGAAGCATCCGGAACAAAGTGCTACCCGCGCCGTTCCCCTGCTGACATCCATCATTCCAGTTCCCATCTGCTCGCAGGTTTCCAGGGCATCAGCTGTATTCCCAGCTGCTGGTCCTCTCACGTATCGTTCAGGTCCTGGGACAGGCTTTGTGAGGAGTTGCCCAGTAACTCCATCCTAAGGGCTGGCAAATCACTGCTTCCAAATGTGCCTCCTTAGATTTTTCATACTTGGATGTAGATGTGTATGTATATTCATCTAATGCAATGTATAAAATCATACATGTGGAATTTCTAGAAAAAAAATTAATGTGCCATATGCTATTGGCTGCTTTGCTTGGCTTCTTTCCTCACCTGATGTGCGCTCTCAGCACCATTTCAGTCCTTGAATGTCTTCAAATATTAGACATGTTTTTCGGTCACTCAACCTGCCATAGAAATATTTTTCTCCTCTGGACCTCCGAATTTCTCTGCTTGAAGCCAGTCAAAGGCGCAATTTAAACAGCCATAACTTTAATCACAGTCTTGGCCTGCTCCTGAAAAAGATTGGCAGTGCAAGAGAAGTGGGAATTTTTCCTTTCCCCTGGGACTTGTAGCACTTCCATCTTACCTTGGAAAGGACCCAAGATACTGATTTTTAGCATTCTTACTCTCTTCACAAGAAAGTGTGAGTATTCTATATCATCTAAGAGGCTTCAGCATCCTCCAAGCCTTATATCCATCATATTGAAAGGATACAAAAAATAGTTGTAGGAGGATTTGAAAAGCTGTCTGATGTGTTTCCAGAAAGTTGACATACGGAGGATGCAGGGCAGTGGAGTGTAAGCGTGGCTTTTTTTAACATTTCTATCTTGCCATCCAAACCCAACTGTGGGTTTACCACCTGTGTACAATCCATGGTTTCAAACTCATGCTGAAATCACCTTGTATGCTTTCCTTCCCCATCGTATATTCCAATTCATACTCTCAGGCTCTGCTATGGAATGATTTAAAGGGACTCTTTAAATTTGGCAGGAACAATGTGGCTGCTGTAGTCTCTAGTGCATCCTTCTGTATTTTACTCATCACTGACAGGGGATTTGGAGAGGGTGGAGATATGAATAAAGTGTGTAAAATTTGCTGCCAACAGCATGATAATTAAAGGAGAGAAGATAACAGTATCTGTAATAATATTGTTACATATGCACAAAGCAGGGCTGATCTTAATGTTGGAAGCTGGGTATTTCTGAGCTATGTGCCTTTAAGACCTACATAATGCTGCTGCATTACCTTAGGGTTTTTCTTTTGAATTTCCAGCTTCAGAAAGCCAAGCTTGCTTCCCCCCCCTTCCTTCCTGTGACGGCACTCTCAAAACCTGGGGGCGTTTATGTGAAAGAAGACTCACTGCATATGGGATATTATGGCGTGATAAGACATGTTGCAGTAAATAAGGGTAGAATCATGTGGACTTCACTGTCATAGAGATGGCATGGTTGAGCCGACTTCGTTACCTCCCCTTTATAATACCAGCTTTTTGACTTACGACAGCTACAACTAATTTTTCTCTATTGCTCTCTGACATCTGGTGGCAGCAGCAGGTAATGCAGTTAATTTGCTTAAAATCTTGCCAAGAGGGTAGCTCAGACATTAGATTTTGAAGCTTCAGTAGCTTTGCTGGAAAAGAAACTGACTTGGCTCGTGGCATTGTGTTTTGGTGAGGTCTTTCCCCCTGGCTAGGAACGCTTCTACAGGGGTAAGATTTGAGCAGGCCAGACCCTTCAATAAGTTGTGTTAATATATATCACATCAGAAATTAAATGATAAGCTTGAGTTACGTGGTGTGTCTTGATTTAAAATGTTGCCAGTGAAATTTCACTAAGAACTGCTTTGATGCTTGGAGAGCATAAGCTTGGTGATAGCAGTGCTGCAGAAGTGAAGGCTTTTGGCTGGCTCTCCGATATTTTCGTGCTCGAACACTTAATTCCCCAAATGAGCTAGAGTTTGCTGGTTAGTTCTGAGAAAATGACCAAGCCTGAAAATAAAACTACACTGTCATTCCCTGCTAGAAAGAGAATTATTTTTGTTTTTACTAGAAATGATTGAGTCCTTTCTGTTCCTTTCCTTTCCTCCCCTTCTTAAGTGCTGAGTAGAGACAGAAATGACGCTAAAACAAGCGAAACGGGCAGCAGATGCACGTACATGTGCGGCAGGTGCAGCAATATATGAGCTCAAGGCAGTTCCAGCACAGGGGCTTGAGGTTTGTGCGTGGCTGCCGACACGGTGTCAGTGAACCTCCCCCTGATACTCAGGTGCGGTGTCACTAACAAATAACGTGGTTTCCCTGTGGAGATCAGTAGCAGGATTAGATGGATAAAGTCTTGGTAGTAGGAAGGGCACCTTGGTTTGTAATGGTTTGGTTTATACCTGTTTCTGCCTTCTCGCTGGGTAAGAGGAGTGAGACCTCAGTGGGGATGTAAAGTGATAGTGATTAATTTTGTGCGGCATACTGCAGATTGCACTCCTGTTCCAATTTTAGGCAGAGTGCTTGAAAATCCATGGTTTTTTTCCTCCCCAGTCTCCAGTCCCAAGATAAGAAACTGACCAGCTAATACTGGGAAGCGTAATCCCCACAGCTTCTTACCGGTGCAGCGAGAAGCGCTGTATTCAAGAAGGGGCTTTTCCACCGTGACTCTTGGTTCTGCACTCTGTGCCATCTTGCCAGTTCTTATATGTCAACAGCATTGCATTATCAGCAGCTTGTCCCATGTTTCCCTGACAATCAAATGAGCCGATGGCTATGAATATCTTCTTTTTATTCTTTTGCTTGGCTTTTTTGTTTGCGTGTTCCAAAGCCCCCTCCATACTGTATTTTGCCTAAGAGATCGGGAGCTTTACTTCTTAGGCACAGTTGCCACTTATCCATCGCCACAACTTTTCTGGCAGAGTAGATGGCCACATATTCCGGTTCTTGATGTTTGTTGCTAGATGACCTGGAGGCAGGGCAGAGCAGGAACAGGGATGGCTCTTCAAACAGCCCTGCTGGCTGCCCCCCAAAAAAACCTGAGTCAAGTGTCAAGGTTTATGTCCGTCAGCATTGAAGGGCTGAACTCTGTGTAGCAGAGGCTTTAGGAAGGCCTGGCCATGTTCAGCAGATGGGACAGTTTTGTGGCAGCCTGAATTCTACTGAAGCCCCAACGCTGATGTATGTCCTACTGAAATACCTGGGCAGCCTTGGTCCTGCTCACAGGAAACGCAAAGCAGAGGGACTGCGGCGGGCTTCAGGCTGCCCTGAATGTGCTCCTTGGTAAGTGGCTGCCGATGCTGAAGCCTGCTTTGGACTTCACAGCACAGGAGACTGTTAGACGTCTCATGGCAGAAGAAACCTATTGGGAAGCTGCTGTCCAGGTGGAAGTGGGCTTCACCAAGGTGCTTTGGAAAGTGGCTGTGGTTACAGGCAGTTGTTCCTAGCAGAGCTGGTTACAAGGGTGCAGATGGCAATCAGGGGTAGGGCTCAAGCAACAGGCTGCAACCACACTAGCCATAGGATCGGTCACCACTGAAATAAGGGCTTGAGCTCTGCATGAACTGACACTGATGAACTCTTGCCACAACCTTCTGCCTTCTCCTAAACAGAGTCCCAGCCCCATGAGCCATAACATACTCCAGCCATGCAGGGCAGATGGGATCACAGAGGGTGTTTGGGGGAGAACAAAAATGCTCCAGCACAGTAGGAGATATGGTGCCTCTGGACCAAGCATCTTATCGTGAAGGACAGCTGCATGTTGTCGCTCTTGATCTGGCTGATGGAGCCAGGCTGTGACCAAAAGGACTGAGAGCTGCAGAGAAAGGTGTGAGGGCAGAAAAAGAAAGGAACATCAGGATACCTTGAGGTAATCACCCCCATCCTTTGTGGTTTGCTTTGGAAAGTTTTGACAGAAATCACACCATAGGAAGATGCGCAAATTAGTACTTCACTTCCTGCTTTGTCCTGTCAATGGTAAGGCCGTGAGTATAATCCATTATTTTGAAAGTATTTTACACAGGGACTTTGGTGATAATATCTGCAGAGCCTTTTTCTAGCTAGACTGTTAGAGAGACGTTTCATCCTCGTTCATAGTGTCAATGTGCCATTCCATGCTGTAGAAAAAAAAGCCCCTAAAGATTAAAACCTGCCTTTTACAAGGATGTTTAGTAGTCTGAATTATACCCAAGTCCATTATAGCTTATTGGGTAAAATATTTACCATATGTGTTTTCCCACTGTGAAAGACAGCTAGACTTGATTAGATGTTTAAATGCTCAGATGTTTTGAATGAGGAATCAAGATGAAGCTCTTGGTTGGTGGCAGAAGGCAGCAGGAAGGACAGTATGAGCCTGTGAACTGCTGTAAGATCTCCCAAGTAACAGAACTGCACTCTCCAGTCTTTTGTGTTCAAGATGACTTAATCTTAATCTACATAGCAATAATTTCCTGGTCACCAGTGAATAAGTGATCATCGTATGAAAGTCTGTTCAATCCTGTTGTGGGGAAAGAGCAAGTGCATAGATCTTGGGTTTTCAGTGAACCTGGGGGAGTTTTGGTCTACCTCCTGCCATGGAGAATGGTGTCCCCTTCATATCAACTACCATCTGCTCCGTGTGGCGAAGAGCAGTTTCTGCTCTCCTTCCTGTCAGCTGGCTATTGCGTGGATGGGAAATAAACTTGGTGTGCTGAAATGTTGGGTTTCATGTAGTGCAATGGCTCCAAATCCTTCTGCAGTGTAGCCCACACCTTAGTAGAGGTGTTGTTTCATGGAACTTCAGTATCATATAGCACCCCTGGAGTAGTTAACACCAGTCATTTCTGTATGAAAGTACTGATTTAATGTATTTTAGCTACATTTACTGCAATTTGGCAATTGGGTCCAAGTAGTAACAGGACGGTTCTCTGCTTGCTCTCGTACATGGCGTATGACTTGAGAGCCAGTAGCACAGCCTATTTGTAAGAACATTCCAGCACGGCTTGCTTTTAGTGTCACTCTGGGGAAAATGAGCTCGGGAACCTGCCACCAAAGAGCCAGGAGAGGTTTGCAGTTGCTTCCTTTTTTTGCGGAACATGCCTCTGCATTGGAATAGAAGATTTTGATTTAAAAGCTTCTTTTAACATTTGGGGGAAAATTTTTTCCTGTCCAGTTATAATTGTTAAAATAGGTCAAGGCTGAGATCCACATCATCATAAATCACTCCACCTTTAAAGGCAAAGGTTTTCCTATGTGGCCCGAGGGACTGAAATCAAGTCTGACAAGGCACACAGACCTGCATTTTATTCTTGGCTTTTCCGCATTGCCTCTGTCGTATTTTTCTCCATCTGGAGAGCGGTGCTTACCTTGCACTGCTGTTGTGGGGATTAATTAATCCCTCTATTTGCACAGCGCTTTGAACATGCCCAAACAAAATGCGTTTCTTTAATTGCCTCGTGGCTCTGTGCAGCCTCCCGTGACAGCAGGGTCTGAGAGCCAAATGGATGGGCAGAGCAAGGTCCCTCTACCCGGTGAGCAGCCAGGGCCACCCAGCGTGCTGCCTTCTGAGGTCTGCCTGCCCCACCTCCCTGCCAGCCCAACAGAGGGGGACACCATCCCTGCCCCGACGTGTGGGTTGGGCACGGGCTTAGCAGGGCTCATGCAGACTCCTGGACTGTTTTCTGTGCCCCATGGCTGGAGCAACTTCTGGAGGAGGAGCTGCCTGTGCTGGTGATGAGACTGCTGTGGGAAAGTCTTCTTCAGCAAGACTAGCTTGCACGTTGCAGGCTTGCTGTGTATCTAGCACTGACTGCTAGAAATTTGGACCTAAATTTAACCGCCAGACGGTTCTATTAAGTTACCTATTGGTGTTTGGAACACAAGAGGGGATTTTGCCTTTGCTTAGAAGATGTCAAACCACTACAGGATGATGTCCTACATCATATGCAAACGTCTGAGGACAAAATGGTCACTTAACCATCTTAAAAGTGGATTATCAACTTTATCTGTAATCTTCGAGGCATTTAAGGCCATAAACCAGATCACTGGCGCTGTCTTTAGAGGGCAACAGGGTTTGTGTATTTTTTTTGGCAGACGGCTGTCTTACATACTTGTGATCTCACCTACTTCAATTTTCTTTATTAAATAGCTGACCATATTGTTTTGGAGGGGACAGCTGGTTCACAGTAGAACAGGGGCTGGTTAGAGGCATAATAAGGATATTAACCAGTTGTAGTTACAGCAATAAGCATTTGCATATCAGTGACTGATTTTCTTTACATCTCATCCTACAAAAGAGATGCACTAGTAAAGCATTCACAGATGGGCTGTAAAATATCAATAGAAAGATTGTGGTGGTGTTTGCTGTTTCATTTCCTTCTATCTCTTAATTTGCTGTCTTAGTTTGTAGCTCTTCATTTTTTGTCTTATCAGTCTCTATTTCCTCTGTTCCTTGTTGGCAAAGTAATTTCAAAGTGGAACTGGCTGCCAGCATGGTGATGCTCATGAGTAGTGGCCCCACCTGCCAGCAGCCCATAGTCTTGGTGAGGTTGGCTATACGGGAGCTACAGAAAATGCAGCCCACAAATGGACAAGGGATGGTAAGCCAGAAGACAGAATTTACTTTGCTATCATCATGATGGTGGATCCTTTCCCGGTGATACATTCAGAACACTTAGATGCCAGTGGGAGGAAGCAGAGTATGAGAGAACACAGAGAGGGAAAGGCCTCCAGAAAAACATTTGAGTTACTAATCAGGTGTCAGGAAACAAATATGGGGTGACAATGCTGCATGGACAGTGGTGGCTGTGGTCAGCCTGCAGTGGCCTGCTGGAGCAGTGGTGTGGCCTTTCCCTTGCAAGGAGGAGGAGCACGTCTTTCTTAAGTTACCTAAGCTGAAGAACTGCTGCATATGTGGAGCTTTCAGAAAATTCAGCTCAGGCATGAGAGAGGAGCTGTGGGGAAGGCTTGAATTACTCCACTTTCTGAAGAAATAAAACAAAACTTCATCGTAGCTATAAAAATCCCACCAGGAGCACCACGTTGCATCAGCATGATTCTGGTGCGAATGCCAGGCTGGCCATGAACATGCTTACTACACATTATCTGAAAAGATGTATTTTGATCCTATAAGAACTGAATTTGACCCATCTTTATTTTGTCAAGTCTATGCTGCATTAAGCATTCCTACTAAATGGAAGATTCGTTGGTGACTCACAGCCATGGGAACTGTGGTATGAGACTTGTGTGTTTACTGGAAAATCGGAGCTTGGAGCTGACAGACTTAGCCCGAATCTCAGGTTGGAGTGATACCAGTGTGTTGTGAGGTACGGATTACTGTCATTTCCATCTTTCTCCATCTGCTTTTCCACAGTGTAAAGGGCTTAGAGATGGCATTTGATATAAAGCAGCATCTGTAAGAGGGTGAGTGATAATGATTGATTAGCAGCACAGCTGACTGCCCACGTATGTCTCACTTCAACATACACTGATCTGCCTTCTTCATTTAAAACTGTATGCCCTTTGCTTTCCTCCTGCCATGGGCTACGTTTCACAGAATAACCCAAAGCCTTCTCGAGGGCACTCCCTTAGTCATCAGGTTCCTCTTGGCCATCCCTGGAGATACTTTATATTTTCTTCACAGTGTCTCTCACGCTAGCTACTCTGACGCAAGCTCCTCCTCCAAAAAAAAATTAACACAGTTGCCTTGGGTAATGTTCATTCTGCTAATGTGCTTTGCTGCGATAAGAGGAACGACTGTCACTTGAGATAGCTGGAAAAGGAAATGAGGAATTTATTCAGCAGAGTACAAATCATATTGCTTTCTCTTCCAGGGAGCCAGCAGGTACCAGTGGTTGGTGTGAGGTGGAGGATTGCATGGTATCAGAGACATGATTGTGATCTGCACCATGTGCATGCCATGCCTTCGTCATTCATTGCTTGCTCCCGTCTCTCTCTTTCCCCCAAAAGTGAGAGGTTAGAGGCTGTTGTCTCTTGTTCCCTGGCCGATGAAAGAACAGCTTTAACACTCCTCTTCCTATGCACAGTGTCTTTGCTGTTAGAACCCCATGTAGGGGCCTTTCTTCTGCCTTTCCTGCTCAGCCCAACAGGGGACCAGGGCTCCTTTCCATCCTCTCTGCCCAGGCTGGGTGCCACATCCCCACCATGCCGGGGCCTTGTGCTCTGGGTGCTGGGAGGCTGAGCCTAGAACGCCACCTCTGCCTGAGGGAAATCAGTATGGGTGGGTAGCTGGGGCCTCTGGGGTGGGGAGACAGAGTTTGCATCTTGGCTTTCAGCAGAAATCCCCAGGCACTCCTACATGGCTTTGGCTGTTGGCTGTTGGTTCAGCTCTCGCTCATTGTGGTTTGGTTTGGTTTGGTGGGGGGAAAGGGGGGGAGGAGTAATCCTCTGTGGCCAGCAGGTTACCCTTCCTCTGGCTTTACTCTTTGACACGCTGTTTTTCCTTGGCTTCTCCAGCCTCTTCTGCCCATGCAGTTGGTGGTACGGGAGCTGCACATGCAACGCTCAGCTGAGCGGTGGTGTCACTGAAGCCTTGCCATCTTACACAGTACCCTCTGGGACCCAAGCAAGGCTGCAACCTCGGTTTCTTACCTTCAGTCACCTAGTATAGCTCCATACCTGCAGGGTCTATCGTGTGCTCACTCGGTCCACTGAGGGCTGGTTTAAGTCTCCAGTTTCCAGGATGCGAGGCCTTGGTCAGATCTGTTTGGTCTGGGGACCATGCATGACATGAAGAAGGCAACTCCTTCCAGCAGGAGCAGCCCAAACTGCAGCTCCTCAGGGTCCAGCTTGGTGGCCCCGGTTGTTTTAGCCCTCACCTGGGTCTCCTCTCTCTGCTGCTCTAGGCAGCTCTGTGCTTTGTTTTGCTGTCCTCCTGATGGCCATCCGTGTTGGAGATGACGAGATGTGCTGGAGCAGTAGGTGCAGTCCCTTCCAGGTGTTGCCTGGTGCAGTGACAACCTCTCTTCTGCTGCCCCATTGCTGCCTGCCTCCTTGTTGTCAAACGAGATGCAGACCGTGAAGAAACTAGGCTTGTGCATTAGAAAACATGCTGCTTTTGTCTTGCTTTCTTCTTCCTAGGGGGCAGGAGGGAGAGAGAGGGAAGAGGCAGCGAGTGGAGAAAGCTGCCAGCAGGATGGGCAATTTTCAGTGGGGGATGTTTTCTGCTGTTTCCCTCCATGCCGCCCAGAGGTGCTTATAGAAAAAACGTGATCCCCTTGGGAGCTGGCCTGGGAACAGAAGATGAGAAACACCCTCTTGTTTTTCAGAGCGGGGTCCAGAACCGCGGCAGGAGCTTAAGCCACTTGAATATACTCAGCTGGGGTTTCTTAGAAGAAAACCATTTGAGCAAAACGTACAAGGTTTAGTTGTGAGTTTGTATGGTATGAAGGGAGTGGCTTCATGTTTAGTTTTTATCAAAGTATTTTTAGAAGCAGATCAATTACGTAGAGTATTCCTGAGTTTTCATTGCCCTGCTAGGTGACACCAGTCAGTCATTAGAAATGTTGTATTTTATTGGTCTTTCACCTCTAAATCAAGGCAATAAATTTCATCAGAACTTCTGCTCAAACATTTACTGCACTCACTTGCTACCTCTTAAACACTTAAAGTTGGTTCAGAACTGAGTATTAATAATTGCATTGTGTTCATTTATTTTTAACTTGACTATAAGCCTGAAAGCAACCAAGCAGAAAAAGTATTTAATAACCAAGAAACTTAGAGGAGCAGTACACATAGCCCAGTGCTGTTAACATCCTTCAGCAAAAAAGATTAAGTGCTGCTGTCGTCATTTAAGCTTTGGGGGGTAGGAGAGAGCGGGGGAAGGGAGAGGGGAGATGTCTGATCCACTTAATGCAAAGTATAAATTGATGTCGTTTTAATTTTCTTCTTATAAGATTTACCACTTTACATGTAAATACCAGGCAGCGATGTGAACATTGGATTTCCTATTCATTTGGAGAATGTGTTCATCTACTGGAACTTAACTGATCACCCTGAGTTAAGGGGAGGATAATAAAAAGCTATGGAGTGAATAATGGAAGGATTTAAAAATGAGGCATGGGGGGCAGAAGATAGTATACAGCGTAATTTTGGAGGTAAAACTACAGTTGAGATTAACAGTATATTTCTGGACATCTGGCTGATCTAAAGTCTGTTTGACGATTATCTTGTAATTGTTAAACCTGCCATCTTTATGTATGGGATTAGATCTGTTTAAATATGCATGCAAAAAGCAGAATGGTTATTGATTCTGTGCAGCATAATTTGTGTGGATCTTAGTTTGGAGTCGAACGGGTTTTATTTCTACTTTAGTTCATGTGTATTTGGTTCTTGTTTTGATTTTTCTCAAAAGTAATGTCAAAACAAGAGCATCTGTGAGAAGCTTAGCGATAGGAAAGAGTCTAAGATAAAAAAGTTAGCATTTTTAGAGAAACTGATTTAGAAAGGAAAAATGGGTGTCTTATTAGTTACTAAAAATGCATCTTCTGAACAATTGTATGAAAATTAGCATCTAATAATGCTGCATCTGTATTTAATCCCTTTCACTGTTATGGATTTGTAATTAAAGACTCTTTTGTCTTTACACCAATTAGTTTGAGAGCCTAACCTTTGTGCTTAACAAAAATGGTTGCAGGAGCTCTGCTGATATCCTCAGCACTATTTGTAAAGAAAGAAAACTACTAGGAAAAACACATTAATATCAGCTCCCATAGAAACACTCAAGCATTTCATCAGCAGTTGTAAGCTGGAGAGACAATAGGGAAGGCTTTATTAGGCAAGAGGTGGTAAATGGAAAATTGGCAGTAGAAAATCAAAGTTTGATCATGAATAGCCCCTCACAACTGCAACATCATCTTATTGTTCATGTATCTGCATTTCCATCATGCCCTGATCACAAGTGTCTAAGGCCACGTAATAAATAAATAAATAACCCAACCTTCACGAGCAAGAAAAAACAATATGATGGCTCAGCGCCAGCAAAAGCTGCTCTGCAGCCATCTGCTCAGCATTAGCCCAGCACCAGCTAGTGTGCTGTGACTGGGAAGTACAGATCACTCCTCAAGGCCTGATGGTCAAAATGTCACTGATTTTATGTTCTTTGCAGGGTATATTTAATGTGACCTTTTCCTTACAGGAACTCTTTGCTAGTGTTTCTGCTTGCACATCTATATTAAAAATCCACTGTAAATATGTTGTGTCTATATTAAAAGTCTAAGGGTAGGGAGTTTAAATACTGAATATTCTCGTATGTTATTCTAAAATGGATTAAATAAAAAAAATTAACACATGAAGGGATGTGAGAGAAGGGAGAGATTAACGCAGGCATGAGAGTGGTCAGAAAAGGTGATGTTGTAGAGTCAGGTTTCTGAAGATATTTAGGTACCTAAAGGTGCAGATGGGTCCTGGGGTTTTCAGATGGTCTGGTTTCTGGACCTCTGTGTGATGAAGGGCAGTCTTTGGAAATTGGGTGCCTATTTCCTACTGCATTATCCCTTCTGAATATCTTGGTGGTTTTGAAAAATTCCCTATTTACATGCTGGGCTTCTTACAACCTCTGGTAATCTGGTTTATAGTAGTTATGAAAGCTGCTGCCTCTGTATTTTATCTTCTGCCCTGTGATGCCCCTTCTTGGGTGCAGTCTTCATGGTTTAGTATTGACAGCCAAGTGTCAACACTGGGTTTTTGGGTGGAGAGATCAACGAAGGAAATAGAGGACATGGGAGCTCACAGCTCTGGCTTAACGTTTAGATACCTAAAATCTGTTAAAATCAGTGATCTGTAGTCTACCAAGTGCTTCTGTGGATGGAGGCTTTGGAGCTTTTAATTGTTTCTGCAGAGCCAGACAGGCATTATTTTGTGGGTGTGGGTGCTCGCTTACATGTTAAAAAAGGAAAAGTGAGATCTGAAAAAAACATGCAAGTAATGCTGGATGGATTTAGAGAACACCATATGCTTGATGCTTCAGAGCAGGGGGTTGAAAGCTTAGCAGGCATTGTCAAGTTGGAGTATAAAACCTGTAAACCAGGATGAGATCTTCCCCACAAAAATATCTTTGCTTTTTTTTCCAGCCAGCTCTAATTTAAACTGGCTGTTTAGACAGTTCTATGCACGATCCACATAGTCACATGGGTCATGCGTGCTTGCAAAAAAGAGTTGAGAGCACAACTAGAAACTACCCTTAGATCTTGCACTTAAACCATTGTGAGCGTGACTCGTGCTGCTGCTGGAGGAAGACGAGGAACCCATTAGGCTGCTTAGAAAACTGTTTTCTGCAGCAGTCATGGTGTTCGTGGAGGCTCCCTGCAGGCACCAGTGACACTGGCATGGAGTTACACACTGGAGTTTGAGAAGCTTTAGTCTTCTGATGAAGCTACATCGTCTGATGCCTTCATGTATTGACCAAATTCTGCCTCAGAGCTAACTGGCTGTTGCCTCCAAAAGTCCTGTTGAAAGGCTATTCAAAAACTCATTTGTATGAGGGGTTAAACACCTAATTTTATCTCAAGATACAATTGTGGGTTTGTACCCATGCAGTTCCCTGGGGGTAAATAAGGGAAGCCAGCTGAGCTCCAAGACAGCTGGACTTATTCTCAGGTATTGCTGTGTTCAGCAGAGCAAGCCACATTCTTCTGTTCTTTCCTCCTACAGTAGGCTGATCAGAGGTGGAAAAGCTGAGCATTTCTTCACTAGATCTTCCACACTCTCATTATGTCATATTTGAACGTGGATAGCCAGAATCATACTCTACTCCAAAGATGTCATCAGTGGTTTGTTCTGTAGCACCCATATTGCCATGTGCCTACTAGAAATACATCATTTGCACACACATTTTTCACACCTGCATTGCATTGGTAGCTAATACTCATCTTCTGAGCAGCTAGTACAGGTCTTTCATCTGCAATTCCTGATGGCTGAGACCAGCGTATGGTAGAGATCTGTATTCGTATGCTGAGGACATTACACAGTTAATTGGGTTCCTTCTGTTTTGGTGTGAAACACCTCCATTTCCTCCAGTGTCCTCTGTGTGACAGTATTGGCCGGCTTCAACACCAATAAACTTTCCTTAGGATATTCCTAATTTTTTGTGATGTTCATGAAAATAAGTTGGCACCAATGCTTGCAGGATTTCTCTAATACCTCCTATTGGCAAAGGCTACTGTAACTTCCCCCATTTTGCCACCTCCTTTATCATCAGGCTGTATCTGTGCAGCTTTTTTTGTGTTTTCCATGTGGTGCTCTGTCAGCAGGTTTACCGAAGGGAACTCAGATGGTTCCAGTGGTATTTCTGTTGTATAAGAAGTGAGTCAGCTTTTCAGAAAGTTATTTGGGTTAATTTGCAATAACTAAGCTTCAGTAAGCCATATTGGATGGCTTTATACCACTTCCAACTTACTCCATGCCTTCATTTAATAAAGCAAGTGAGGCAAACTAGAAAAAAATATATTAAAAAAGGACATCTGTTTTAAGTTAATAAAACAATTTTTTGGCTTCATTTAGCAGCAGTAATGCAGGCAATGCAGCTAAATATGTACACTGGTGATGCTGAGTTGAAAATTAATGCTGGTTTTAAGTTTTGAAAGGAACATTTTCATAATAACGTTGCATTTTAATGGGACATTACCCGTTTAAAAAAATAACAGTGAAGATAATACCTTGCTGATGGCTTGCTGCCAGGTACCAGCCATTCCAGAAGAAGGAAGCAATGGCTCTTACCCAGCGGTATGCCTGATTGTAAATGCTGCAAGAAATTGTTTTCCAATAAGCGGGGCTTGGTTTTCCATTTCTGTTGGTACTTTATCAGCTTGGACAATGAAAACGATATCAACAATTTCTAACAGATTTTACTTTCTCCTCATAATTTGCTTTCTTAAACAGTGTAATTCCTGTAATGATGCAGCAGGGGAATATTTACTTGTGCTGACTTTAAAATATCCATTTAAAAGAGAAATTTTTGTTCAACACGTGTAAATGTGTTTCAGAAACCCTTTCAGATCTGAATTTTTCAGCAAATTTGATCAAAGTAAGTTCAACTTTGTCAGGTCAGCACAAAGGGGAATTTGGCTGTGTTTGAGCAGTCCTGTTGTCGGAGAGGGCAAAGTATGTAGAAAGGACATTTTTTTATTATAGTTTAAGCATTGCTTTGCTTTGAAGAATACTCTCAAGTATTCTTTATGTGATGTAAGAAGGTAAGTAATACAGTGTAGTGGGAAAGAGCCATTCTGTTCTACCTTTCTATACCCAGCAGATCACCAGTGGCTTTTGAATGCCTCTCCGTGGAGGGAGGAGATCTGGAGCCACTGAAACATTTGGCAGCTTCCCCATGGTTTTTGTTGGCTTCCCTTTGTGTTGGGCTGGCATTTAGAAGACAGCAAACCTACTTCTGGGCTGTAGAGCCTAAGTGCCTGGCAGGCGTGCGTGGAAGGGGATGCCCGGGCACCTGTGAGGAGCAGAAAACACAGAGATGGAGCACAATAGCAGCCAAAGACAAGGAGAGAAAGACGGCAGAGCCTCCTTAAGCCAGTTTTGTTTATTTTTCATTGGTGGGTGAAGTTATATACCAAAACTTCTGCTGCCAGATAACAAAATTCAGCTAATTTTCTTCAAGAGAACATGTTTCTTTTGAAGATTTGCTTTGTTTGCACTTATTTATGCTTTTTTCTCTATTTGTGTTTTCCTGTATTCCTTCTTTATTTATCTTCTTTCCATTCTTGCTCTGTCAGTAACAGGGTGTTCTGCTGTGCTGTCCACTGTAGCACAAAACAGCTGAGGTGAAACTTCTACCAAGCATTAAGTACTTTAAAACCAGGCCTTGAATTGTGCTGGTGAGAATATTTATGTATAATGCGGGCAATGTACTTGTATTTTGGGAACATTCTCACCTTCTGACTTCCCAATCTAAATGGGCTTTTTTAGTGAAAGGAAAACTAACTTTTGAGAACTTAATATCCTTTTGTTATATGTACAGTGTACCCAGTGAGCAGGTAGCAAGAGCAGACCAAATATATCATAACTATTCCAAACTACTGAGGCTTCGTTCAGGTTTGGTTTCAGCCTTGCCTAGGATGTGCTGATGAGTTGCTGCATTTTCCCTACTGAGGGACAAGGGGATACCTGTGCTAGACACATCAAACTCCCCGGTGCTGCCCTGTGTGCAGTAATGTGACTAGTATTGGGTGGTGACTGCTTGTTATGGCTCCCATGAGTTCGTCCTCTCCAGTTTCACAGAGCTGAGAGCCTTGCACTCCATCAGAGAAACCGATTCTCTCCTTGAAGGGGAGGCATCTTTTGGGGCCTGCACTTGCCTAAGCTTTGTTTTGTAGACAGCTTCATCTCACAGTGGCATCATTTAACCAAGGTGAAATATTCTTGTGATGTGTTCTTGTTTGGGCACCCATTTATCCGTTTGTGCCTTAGTGTCCAGGCATTGTTTTTTGCCTTTACGAATGGCACACATCTTAATGTCCAGGTTGTTTTACTTCTAACCAAAGTGTGCTCCTCTCCCCAAGCCAGCAACAGCTTCCAGCGTTCCCGATCGTCTGTGTTCTGTTGCTGGCTATTAAACAATACCACACTGCTCTGGAAAGAGATGCATCAAGCCCCTTTCCAATGTCTAGGTTGTAGAAATGGTTGGTTGCTTGTTTCTCCTGTAATTTCTCTAGTAAGATCTAAACTGGGAACCTGGAACCTGGAGTCAGTCTAGGAACCTGGTGGCCTGAGAGTCAAATCTTGTTGCCTGGTCTATTGGGATGATATAAGGGTAGAAGGAGTTAGATGTAAGTGATTTGCATTGTGCAAAGAACTCTGTAAGTCAGATTGGTTTTCTTTCTTGCTGTATTACAGAATGGTACTTATTTTTTTAATTGACAAGGCATTCGTTTGGCATTTCATTCATGTCATGAATGGTGTTTGAGTAACCTACAAGTCAGCGAGTTTCAGCCCTTCTGTGCTTAATTCACAGTGTATCTGAAGTATTTTTTTGAAAGTTTGTCCCTTTTGTCACAAACAAAAAAGATTAATTCTTGTTAATTCTAGATTTTTATGTTTCTTGATGTGGCATGTTTTGGGATGCTTTCTACTGATAATGAGTGAAGGCATGTCTGCAGCTGCAGTGCAGCAAAATGCCCTGCAGAATGCATCGAGTCTTTGCAATGTAGAAACTTGTAACTCAAGTACCAAGATCAATGTAAGTGAAGTATGAAAGGAAATTTCTATGTGTGAAACCTCCACAAGACGCAGCAGAGCAAGGGTTAAAGGAACAGCATGTTTTGCTGTGGAGCACCCTTTGTATGAGTTCAATCAAGGAACCAAGTGGCAAGAAGAGGAAGAAAAACCTGACCTGAAGACAGAATAAGAGGAAGAACAAGACTGGAGCCATGAGATACCTAGGTAAAGAAAACAAAAGAACTGTGAAATTCAGGAATTTTTGTCTAAGACTTCTGAGAGGAGTAAAACAAAATAATGAGGCAGAAGTTTCTGAACAATATTCATTCCTAAGTGATATGGAAGATGAGCCTCAAATCAGTTTTTTATGTCTTATTGAGAAGAACCCAGGAGATGTTGTGAGGACTAGGCAGCCAGCGTCTCCTGACCTCTGTGGTGTATGTACACAGGTGATCCTGACCAGACTAGTTGGCTGGACACGTGTCTTGGTGCTTAAGACTGTATTTGAATGTGAGACTGTCAGTAAGTAAAATCAGCTTTGGAGTTTCATAAAATAAATTCACCTTCTGCTTCCATGAAGTCTTACACTGAGTTTCATTACACTAATGTCCTACACCTGTAGGCAGTCTTGCAGTCTAAGAGAGACTTATAGACTGAGGAAGCTAACGATGATGTAGGCTCTGTCAGAGAAGTTCCTGTTACTTGTTGGGCTGTGTCTTCTTCTCCAGAGGCTGATCTTGGAGTACTTCCTGTTGGTAACACTTAGATGGGAATAACAGGTTTTTGAAGAAGCAATGTCTTTCTCAGGGCTGTCGCAGTTGGAAGCAGCCTTTGTTGTGCATTTTCTCCCCCTGAATCCTAGGAAAGTACAAGATTCCCTAGCTTTGTCCTCAGCAATGTTCAGGCAGGAGGGCTCTCCAACAGCCTGGCATGCTTGGAAGCCACGAGGTCCACTTGTTAATATAATCCATATTAAAATGCAGGTCTTTATATTTTTATATGTTAATTATGTAGGAGGATGTGCTCCTTTTGTATGTGCCTGGAGTTTGGAAGTGAAAGCACTGTAATGTGTGTTAACAATGAGGTTGGCAACATGAAATGGAAAGGGTATGTTTGGCCTTTTCCCATAGTGTTCCATGTCAAGGTTTTTTTGTGACACCCCCTCCGTTATATATGGGTGAGTGTAGCAACTTTATTTGCTGTTGCCTTCCTTGCTGATACAGCTACTGTTTTGTTCCTGGGCTGCCAGGTTCTGATACCTTAAGTTTAATGTTGCCCATTTGGTAAGTCACCATGTCACCCGTGTGTCGTCCTGGATTAACAGTGAGCATCAGCTACAGCCAGATAAGATGGCAAATTTGTGAGCTACATCCCTGCCTGGAGCCAGTCACAGTACAGTCTTAGTGACAGCTGCTGGCAGTCTGTAGTAAGAGCTGGTGAAGTAAAATAGGAAAGCTTGGTAAATGCATGTAAGAGAATAATCAACTAGGAATTTGTATGGCTCATGCTCAGCCTTTTAATGACTTCTATTTTCTCTCGTTAGTAGGTGGCTCCCCAAATTGGAGCCTTTAAGATCATAGATGAGGCTTGAACAAGACTGACTGGCAACAGCACAAATGTGAATTTTACAACAACCAGTCAAATGAAATAAAACAGAATGGTGTGTATAATGATGGTAACATTAGTTTGCCTTGCTGCTAATATGAATGCTAGTAAGATAAATATTGAATATCTGTAAATAAACTATCATTATACTATCATGAAACCTCCCTTCGAACTGTAATTCTTCTTGAGAAAGAGGCGATGGTTTTCTTTAATCTTTTCAACGGGCACTCTACACTGAATCATTTCCTTTAATTGCTTTTCTAAAACATATAACAGGTTTTTTAATGCCTACTTTTTATATTTAGCTTTTTACTTTCCATTAATTGCAGTACTTCCATTCAAGCTTGAAAATGAAATTGCTTTCTCAACGTATTTCTTCTCTGCTGTATGTAAACATGGGCTTTTTTTATTAGCCCTATTTCCAGTGAAGCTGAAAGTGCCCTAGCGCCAAATGCACGAAGAGGCTTTCGGCCGTTGTCTTAGTTACAGGCGCTTTAAAGGAAACTCAGAAGAGCTGCCACGCAGAACCTCTTTCTCTTACCATGGGGGATTTATCTTGTGCTTGAGGGAACTGTAGGGCAGCACCAAGGGCCAGCGGGATGGCTGCTCACCTCTGCCTTTCCAGTGGCTGCTCTGAGCTGCTCAGCAAGGCTTTGCAAGTTGGAGTCTGAAACTGTGTGTGCCAGAGCTAGGAATCGTGATAAAGTCCTCCTCTCCCCTTTCGTTTCAACAATCTACCTATTTCATTTATTTGCTTTGATTGCAGATTTGGTTAGTAAGTATGTTAATGGTATATCAAAACCTGATTAGAGCTGATGAGATGAATAGGAATAAAGAAGTCTTAAAGTATTTAAAAATAAATCATCTTTCATAGCAATAAGATATGCAAAGTCTGGTATAATTTGGTCCATCTGTCCTTAGGACGTTACTGTAGTTATTTCAAGAACAGAAAACTTGAAGGAGAAAGGAGCAAGTGAGCCACCTCCTCTAAATCTTTCACTGCATCTCAAATTGCAGGAGTATTCCTGCTCAGATGTTTTTATGTATTTTGCTGGTTTTGACAAAGGATGTCTTACAGGCCAGATGAAGGTAAGGCAGCGGGGATGAGTGGTCCGCAGATGAAAGGGGCAGCCTTTGCCTCCTGAGGCTCCTTCTCAAGGGACTCACAGCAGCTCAGCTACAAATAATGAGAGCGTTGGTCCCTGTGCTCCTAAATGAGCTCTGGCAAAGCTTCAGGCTGGGATGAGGGAATGCTGCATGTGTCCCACAGCTTCTGGATCCATACCAGAACGTAAGCAGAGTTTAAGTGGTGGGAGACCTATGGTTAAAAAGCTTTTCAGGTGGCCTGACCATCCTGATGGAGAATGAAGTTGCAGGTTAGTTTGTGTCTCAAAAGAGCATTAAAGTAGAAGCAGTACAGTTACATGTGTGTTATCAGCGATCTGGTAGTGTCACCTGGTATTATGATTATCTGATGTTTTCTGCTGCCCTTTTTATTTTTTTTTAATAACACCACACAACTTCACAAATTCAAACATCTGGGTTGAAATTGTTAAGGTTTTGCTCCTGCTCTGCCTGACTTCCTTTGGTTTTGTTTCAGCTGGAATTTAGCAGTTTGAGTGCAAAGTTAGATAAAAAAGTGCAATTTTTTTTGACATGAAAATGCTCACAGTTGTACACACACACTCAAAAGTGCCAGTATTTTCATTAAGCAATTCTAAAGTGTAGCAAAAAGCAACTTATATGTGAGAGATATGCCTTTATTTTCAGACCCATACAGATGTGCAGTACCCACAAACACAGGCACTAATACATCTCAACTATTTAAGCAACAGTATGTGTACATGTATAGAAATATAAAACATAGTTCAGGAGTTTCTTTTAATGCAATCCATGGTCTTTTTGTGAATGATTACAGATCATAAACTATTTTGAAATAATATTTATAAACTAGGGTGTGTCAGCTGTGGGGGGGGGTGAGCATTTTGAATTTTGATTCTTGGAAATATTCTTCTATTAATGAGATGGGTACTGTAGTACCGTAGTACTACCATAGCAGTAACCTAGTTCACTGCAGTCTTGCGCTAAATGCTAGGAGCATGCTAGGGAATTGTAGCTTCTCTTCTGCAGTCCTTCAGAGCTACCTTGTTGTCACTGTCCCCTTTCCACCAGTCTGGCTTGTGGAGTAGTCATCTTTTTTCCGCTGAGGATAAGGATATTCTGATCGCATAGCTTCACACGCACAGCTGAGCATCACCTCCTTGAATATCCGACTTACTTGCGGATAAAGACATTGTATCCCTGATAAACCTGCAAAGAAGGGAGTTGGTGGTCACTCTAGTTGGCAGCTGGTCTCATCCAGAAGACCCCTGACATCCACATAATTGTTTCAGGGGTGTGTGTGTCTGATTCATGTGTAGGCAGTTGCTGATTTTAAGGATTGTGCATTCTAAAAAGGCACACTTCGCATTTCGCAAAATGTGTAGAAGTTAGGAACTGGCCGCACATGATGTCTGTTTACTGTGTGAGCTCTGGAGGAACTGACAAATTTGAATTTCATTGGCCGCCTTCCTCCTCCTTTCAGCTTTTAGGAAGATAGGACTTGATAGAACAACCGTGGTTATTAAATCCATCTCCCAGCAGTGCAGAAGAGTGCACACAGCATCTGCACACCACGGTCCGTGGGAATGCCTTCCTGTTGGGATTCGGGGCAGATATTTCCTTCCTCTCTCTAAAAAAGCATTTGAGTATTAGAAGCAACTTCTGGCTTTGACTTTGGCTTCTTTAGTAGGAAGGAGCGTCACATGAAAAACAGAGCCGCACACAAATGAAGAACAGAGCAGTATGAAAAACCGTTGCGTAGATGCAGAGCCAGAGTGCTGGACCTTGAATGGTTATTTTAGAGTGGAACAAACCATACTTTTGCCCTCCTTAGCCTTGTTTTGTTACTTTTTTTTGCTTCCTTGGGTGCGTTGCTGCCTGTGTTTGGGAGAAGGGGCAGTAGCCAAGGTGTGGGTGAGAGCAAATACAGATGGTTATAGAGAACCATTGGTTTTGAAGGACTGACTTGGGTATGCTGAAACGAGAAGACTTGCTTTCTCATGATGGCCCATGTGAGCTGTACAGCAACATAGTGGGGATCCACCATATGTGCACTGCCTGCTGAAAGCAGACCTGTGTCCACCAGAGAAGTTCACTGCAGTGTGGTGCCTGAAAGAGCTGGAGAGGAAAACATGGCTTATGTGAAAGGAGGAGAGGAAAGAACCGGAAGTTTCAATTATGAAAGAAATGTGGTTTTTCTAGAAAAAAGCAGCTCTCAGCTTGTTCTGAATATGATTAGGAGAAGGTAAATAACCGGTGATTTTCCATAAAGTGGGATCAGTATGTTGGGAGTTTAGTTGCAATAATAAAATCCATTTTAAACTTTAAACGAAGCCCTTATCAGATCATTACACGTGCTCCCGAGCTGATTTTCCCGCGATTGGACTGAAATGAACACTGCAGCCAGAGGCAGCCTGACACTGCACGGGTGGAGGCGACGAGCCCCCCCAGCTCCCCGCTTCCTCTGCACAGGCTCCAGCCAATTAGGGGTTTTAGCAGAGCCCTCCTGCTCTCTCCACTTGTGCCGCTGCCCAGCAGCCCCCCTCCCGTGGGTGACGGGATGAAAGCTGCCCAGCTGTCATCTTGCGCAGGCAGCGGTCCTGTTGCCGGCTTCACCTCCTTCCCTCCCACCTTGCTCTTCCTCATTACTCTCATTTCCACCCGAAATGCATTCATGACCTGTGTGTGCCGGCTGTGTTCCCAGCGTAGTTGCCCTTTGGCTTAAATAGCTCTCTCTTGTCCTTGGTGTGTAATCCTCTTACAGGCAGGTTCATATCCCCTTACCCCTCTTTATCCCACTTCATGCGAGGCTTTGAAAGCCACGCGTCTCACCACGTGCTAGAGAGACTCTCCATTGCCTTGTCGTCCTGGGAGTCTTTTTTTGTACCTGTTGCAGTATCACCTCACCTTTCTTGGATGGAGATAACCGGATTTACGCCCAGTGCAGATTGCATTACAGCATTGCGGATGGGGCGCAGCGGTGCCCTGTGCAGTGGCAGCCCGTGCACAGCCACTTCTGGAAATACCTTGCCTTTGGAAGTGCACCCTTGGGTTGCACGCGCCTTTTTCTCTATGTGTGTGCTGTGAGTGCTTCCTCATGAACACCATGGTCAGCTGGCATTCAGAAATCCTTTTCCTCCACTATCTGCAAATTTAGAAGCTTGAAACTTCTGGCATTGGTCCCAGCAGCACGGCCTTGAATCTGGTACTATTGAATTTCATTGCATGTCTACTATCGCACATTTCAATGCCATATTCTGCTGTTTCTGAAGGTTATTAGGAGCGTAGATGCTTGAATACAAAGTGATTCCGAGAGACTTCCACACCACTGTTGTTGTGTACGGTGACTAATGAGCTTGTAAATCACTTTTTAATTCTTTTTAAGTTTTCTTACTGCTAAATCTTAACTTTGTAAGACCAGCAAATAAACAAACTGAGAGCTCTGCTTTTCCTCCAGTTCCCACAGCCAGCAAAGTGAGAAATTGCTCTGGGTCTCGTGCTGCTGTGGATGTCATTACTGCCTCTCATTATATTCAGAAGGAAGCTTTGTAAGGCCAACGAAGTCATAATTACAGAAATATAATAGCCATATGGACAGTGGCAGACTAGTGCCTAATTAAGGATGGAATTGGACTGATACTGCTTTGCATCTGCCCAAGTTCTTGTGCGTCCAACAGGCCTGGTTCCTGCCTTTGCCCTCTGGGCCCATTGCTGGTAATGGTGCAATGGAGAATCCTTTTTCCATGTGCTGACTATGCATGTGTGTTAGATGGGTGCAATAATTCCCTGGAGAAGCTTCCTCTCCTAAACTGCATTGCAGCAGCTCCCCTTCAGAGTTGTTTTTTGGCATCTTTGCTGACTGTATCTATTCTGATGACTTTTATGGTGTCTGCTGTCATCCAACGCGTGTGCTGTACATTTGACTCAGGATGCACACATTGTATTTTCTTCATCTCTAGAGCTGGATGAACTGTCCCACATGGTCGCTGTAAGCTCTCTGCATGTTCTGGTTTTTGTTTTATTCCTGTTGAGAGATGAAGGTTTTATGATTTGCTTAGGTTTAAGATGGTGTGACATGATACTGTAGTTTGTTGCTACATATGTGAAGACTGTTACATGTGCAGGGAGGAATTCCTGTGCTTGACTGATCGGCTGAAACTACCAAAATGCCTTCATCGGAGACTCCCTCAAAGTTTTCCCTACCCTGGTCAGTCCTGAGGTACAAGAGAGTCTTTCCACTGAAGTCTAGATCACTCTTGTGAGAGAATGGGCTTTGAATGTAATGCTAGTCTGATGGTCACGGATAGCACTAGAGGCTGTTTTTCAGGGTGTTTCATTTTCTTCCTTTACTTTCTTCACATAGGGATTATAGAAGTTTAGATTTTGCATGGGTTTATTATTAGGCAAGCAATCAACAAGAGCATTTAAGAAACAATAAAGGACTTAAATAGGGGATATTCCTGTTTCGAAACATCTAGTCTTGATTATCTTGCATTTTTTATCTTTTGAAGTCTTACATCTCAGTAAAATTGGAGAACTGTTTTAAAGTTTGAGGTCAAACTATATTATGCTGTGTAAACCACATTTCTGCCATCTTTGTGTATTGCTGTTGCAGGGATTTGAAAGTGTGAATATGAGGGACAGCTGCGGCATTTAAGCTGCCAAAAACGTTCGGGTCCCACAGGTAAATATTCTCTGGCTCTATCAGTTTGCTGCTGATCAGTTAGTTCCTTCTATTCGGCTACATATAGTACTAGACCTTCAAAACAACCACTATTTCTTTGGTCAGGAGTGCGCTTTCTCATTAATATCGAACTGAATATACATGTGTTTAAAGTTATACTTGTTGAAGACTTGACAATTTTCAACACCATGTTAATCACTCAAAAAAAGATTTTGAGATTTTTAAAAGCATGAAAGTTCGGCAAGGAGGGAAGAGAGGGACTTCTGGAAGAAAGTAAGCCTAGCCTACCCTAAATACTTGTTAAACAAGCAAATAAGCACAAAAAAAGGCGACATGGTGGCCACAAATTTCGGACGTGAAAGGAGACTCAACTTTGAGGAGGACCTGCTTGTTTGTTTAGCCAAGCAAATGTGGAGGTTTAAATCACCTGAAAGGGTACGTGGGTTGGTCTGTATCCACCTTGACAAGCTGTTGACTTAGGGTGCTGCACCACCAGTGCTCATCCCGGTGCTGAGAGCCACGGTGCGGTAGGGCAGTGCCAGGCTGCAGGCAATGCTGCACTCCAATCTCCAGGCTGGTGTTGGAGGAGAGCTGTGGTAGCAGCTCTGAGGTCATCAGTGGACAAAATGATTGACTGTCATTTAAAGGATAGGTTGTCACAGGGCTGCTTTGTCTGACTAGGGAAATCTTCAAAGGGGCGGGTTCCAGTTCTTCACCTGGGACCAGAAGGGAGAGCCTGGAAAATCCAGTGCTGAGGCTGAGAGGCCACCATGGGAAATTGCTCCATCTCTTGAAGCCCGTCAATAACTGGCAGAAAGGCAGAGCTTGAAGAGGGCCACAACTCTCCTGTGATATGGCTCCTGTGGAAGAGAGTCCTGTAGTCTAGAATGGTAGTTTGCTGGACATCAGTCCTGACAGTGACTCTCAATCTCTGTGGCAATGTTCTCATCCACTAGTCACCGCATTGCCCAAGAGGAGCAGGGAGGTGGGCACTGTCATCTTTGAGAGCAGCATATGTAAACAAAAGTCTTCTCTGGTGAAACAAACACGAACTCGGGCTTTCCTTTCTGTGTTTATCCATACCTAGGATGCCAGGGCTGGATTCCTCTGTGCACTCTCTGCCTACTGTCAAATCTAGATGGTGACTTCATTGCCTCTCATCAACTCCTCCCGTCCCAAAGGTTGCCTGAACCATTAAGACTGGTTTCAATTAGCTTTAATCTGAGTGCCAGAAGGTTTGCTTTTCCTTTTGTCATGTACAGGAACACCATCACTGCTTTCCTGTCCATTAGGCTTTTGCTGTGCTGAAATTCAGCTGCAGTGTTGTGAACACTCCTTGAACACTGTGAGTTTGGATAACATTCATGGATAAGCCATATCCAGACTTTGGTAGCAAGACTAGATCTCTAGTCAAGTACCAGACAGACTAGGCCGTCTTCAAAGCAAATATATGACAGAGGAAGAAGGATATTCAGAAGACAAATTGAGGAAAGAGCAGCTTAGCTGCAGATGAGGTTTCAGCAGTGCAGGTGCAGCATTTGCAGAGCGTCCTGGAGGTGTGTTGACCAGATGCATGCTGCCTCACTGCTGCATCAGGTCTCTGTGGTTGGCCTCCACTGTCATCATGTACCTCTTGGAAGGGGATGGAGACAGGGAACGTGAAACAGCCATTGGTGCAATGTCAAGCTCGAGCAGTGTTCTCAGTCCTGGCTTTGTGCCTTAGGCTTTGCCCATCTTCTGGCCCTTGAAAACTGAGCTTTGAGCCCAGTTTGTGACAAGGGAGGCTATGGCTGCCTGCCATCTCTAACCACAGCTCAACAGAGGAGGTGCGGGTGAGGGGAGGTGAGGCCTGGTCCTGCTTCCATCATGGCTTGGACAAACAGGTGGCCGGTGGCTAGCCAGCCACCTGAGGTGTGTGGTCCTGCCTGATGCAGGCTGCAGTTCTGCAGAGGCTCTGGCTGCCAAGCAGGTCGAAGCTGAAGCCATCCAGCTGCTCTCTGGACACAGTCTGTGCCCCCACAACCTCGGTCCAAGGCAGGCTTACACCCCACCAGCCTGGTTTTTGTTCTGGTGGCCACAAGTGACCACAACTGATGTGCAAAGGAGCTGTGGCACACACGATGAATCAGTATTCGGGAAGCACGAATGGCCGCAGGGCTCTAAGCCGTGCACCACAAGCGAACGATGGGTGCTGAAGGCACCTCCTTTCTCTAATTACGTGCTTTAGCTTGCAGAGTGGGATGCCGCTTTTGATGTCTCCAAACTGTAAGTTCTTTCTCCTTAGACCTTCAGTCATGCATATTTAAAGCTACTTTTCAAGAAATTAGGTCTGAAAATTCCCAGCAGAAATGTATTTTTGCATTTTATTTTCATCCAGAGATGACCACATTTTTTGTATGCAGCCAACTTAAAAGATACATCAATTAATAGAGCCACTGGTGACTAAACTGCAAAACAGAGTATTTTCTCTCATTTAATGAAGTGTCTTACATAAAAATAAGCATAATCCTCATGATGAAGAAATTAATTTTACTAAGATATCCAAGTATTTTTCTGTAAATGCAAGGTGTAATAAAGCTGTTTTCACTGTGAGAATATGATTGTTTATTATAAACATTCGTTAAGGTCTTAGTGTGGAGATCAGGTCCCAAATCTCATTATTCTTCCTGCATCTTCCTACAAGTGGCATGTAATTATTTCCTTATAGGAAAATTCTATAAGAATAGGTATTTACTACTGTATTAGCAAGAAATTATTAGTTTTGAGCCATGCTGCAAATGTGTTTTGAAGCTCTTCTGTTGCGTCCCCACACACACACTGCACTCTTTGTAAGTGCTTTTAGAACTTCTTGGGCCGTATCCAGTTCTTCATCCTGCGGCAAACAAAATGACCCCGATGTTTTCTTCCCTGCTGTTCATTAAACAATGACTGGCCTCTTCTAGTTGCAAGGGTAAGGTTGCAATCATCTCTGTGTGACTTTTAACCTGTTTTCCCTACAGAGTAAGTGACACAGCCCTGGTTGTCATTTCTGCCCTAGCCTACACAGAAAGTAGTATTGAACCTTGGTGTATGGTTAGTGTATGGATAGGTGGGCGTGCTGGGAAACAGCTGGGTTGCATACACAATTTGCATTTCCTATCAGAGGTTATTTAACTCTACTCCTTTGTAGTTGATAGAGGCACTGTTAAAGTTAGGGATAAGTACACACTCTGTTGTCTATGGAGTCGGTGGTGAGTAGCCAGATCAACTCCATGATAACTTAATATTCACTTCGGCATCTATCGGAAAGTTAGTATTTTACTTTGTGTTCTTTTTTTTTTTTTTTTTACCAGCAGTACAATTTGACCTCTGAGGACATTAATCTGGTGGCAGCTCACTCAGGACAGCTATTCATGTACTTGTAATAGCGTCTCAGCAAGGAAAAGCACTGAACCTTAAAAACAAGAACCTTAAGTGCAAGAATAGGTTGTTAAGCTTGATATTGGTGAGTCTAATCAAAATCTCCTCCACTGTATTTCACGGCCAGTCTGGTGGCTGTCCCCTGACCCAGGTGCACTAGATATTGTGGTCTGACCTGGTGGAGACACGAGAGCAGAGGCAGCATCCCCATCGCCATAGTTTGCACGTGCTGGTATCCCCAGTGATGGTTTCTGCAGGGAGGGCATGGGCCAGTAGTTTTAATACATAAAAATCACAGTTTTGGATGGAAACAGCAAGAGCTGTGGTGGATAATCAATTTTATGACAGCAGCTAGTACTAGGTGGATGCTGAGCAGCAGGGATCATAACTCAAAGGAGACTGCTGAGGCAAAGGAATGAAGCAAGACCCATTGAGCTGGACATCCTGCACGTGTGACAGGAAGAGAAAACCCTAAACCCAAAGAGTTGCAGGCTACGCAGGTGAGACAGGCAATGGATCGCAGAGAGGAATACATTCCTCTAACGAATTAATCTTATGGTATTTTGTCTTTAAATCCTTTGGGCTGTATTTTCTTACAAAGGGATTATTTAGATGGGAAACTCTGGCAGGAAAGGAGGGGAAGAGGTGGGATGGGCCTGAGTTAGAAGAGGAGGGAGACAAAAAATTTGTCATGTCAGATAAGGGGGAATGTATTAAGAAATGCTGAAGTCAGGGACTTGAAGGTGCTAGAGCAGTTATGTACCAGAAAGGCCATTGCAGGTGTTTTCTCCTAACACAGTCACCTTTACAGACTGTCTCTCAGTTTGCAAATGGTCTGGCAATGGTTATTAATTGACTTGCAACTTTTTCTTGAGTAGCATCTTCACTGAGTAGAGTATTAATTATAGCAGATTTTAAAAACAAGACAAGGAAGAGTTACCAGAAACATTTGGTTCTGTCATCAGAATTCCTTTTTTTTGTTTTTGGGGTTTTTTAAAGCATCTTCATTTTTAGTGGAAATACTAGGCAGCACCATTGGTGACTATACCATGGTGGTGGTTTGGTGTTCGACTTTTTTCTGTCAATGAGCATCATTTTTTATTTTTTCCAATGGGGAGGAAAGGACATGAAAGAGTTGCCTTCTCCAAAGATGCAGCTCATGACATCTTCATTTCTTATTAGCTCCAGCAGAGGTCGATCCTGTGCAAAAGGTAGCCCAAGTTGATTTTGTAGGTGTAGTCAAGATCACCAGGTGTGTGAACAGAGAATTCAGCTGTGCTGCTGGCTTACATGCATCTCCATGTTGCACGGTATCTTTCCTTATTGCTTTGCTCCTGCCTGTGAAGAGCTGACATTGAAGCTCAAAGGAAGATTTATGTTTGTTTTGGTTGCCTGCCTGCCTGCCTGATGAGAGCCCAGAGGCTGAGGCAGGAGCAGATTCAAAGCCAGCCACTCCCATTGCGTGGCAGGCTGTAAAGCAAGAACATTTTGAATGTGATCCCTTGCCTATTTTGGGAACGTTATAAAATTTTCAGAGGTAGGCCAGTTATTTTTAAGCCTCTCTGGACATGCTTTTAAAGCAGGATTTGTTCTGGATGTTGTCAAGGTCGACGGTTTTCTTCGTGAAAAAGTTTCCCTCCTTTGGGGAAATGTCTGGTAGGTCTAATTAGCTGTGTGCCTTGGTCCTCTCTCATTTCCTCACAACGTGCTAAACCTATCGCTAGACCTTTCAGCTTCAGCCGAGATGGATTGCATTAGTTCTTGTCTGCCTTCCCTTGGCTTCATCCATTTTATGTATAGACTTTCTCTAGCCTGTTTGAGGAGAAGATTGCAGTAGAGCTGTGCAGAAACAGCGTACCTCTACCAAAATGCAGGGAGGCTGGTGTTTGGAAAAGGAAGTATTGGAATTGAGGAGCTGAAAATATCAGCAACATGGGTATTTTCCTTGCATCTGACTCTTTGCTGCCGCTTTGGATCTCTTTTGAAGTTGCACACATTTTACATTCATTTAGCAAGGTTGCAAATACGAAATGAAATAGAAAAATGGTATCTACAATGAGATCCTGATTAATGAAGCCACCCTCCTGCATCTCAGTCATGTGGATAAAGAACTGGACCAGGGAAATGCTGAGCTCTTCCTGCTGCTTTTGGAAGCAGTAGGGATTGCTCTGTGCTCCGTATCAATCAGAATCAGGTTCCAAGTTTTATTTTGCCAGAGCTTAGGAATCAAAATAGCTGACATCTGTAATGAACAGGAGGACATGAATTATGTAGACAAATAAACTGCCTATTACTGCTGCACATTTATCTTCACCTCTGTAAATGATAAAATTTAAATATTCCATATGGAAGCCCTGCGTATAAATTAGCTCCTCTGCATCTGGGCCTCTTGAATCTCTGTGGATGCGAGATGTAGTAGCTTTCAGATCTCCTATCTCCATTTAAGGCAGCAGCTCCCTTTATACCATGCTACTGATGCTCTGTGAGATTTGGGTTATGAAGACAACAGACTCAATTAGGATGTAGTGTGCATTCAGTTTAAAGGAGTGCGTAGTGTTTTCCTGCCTAATTCTGACAGAATTAAAGATAGTACACTTTCAAAAGTTATTCTCTGAATCCTCTTCTCTTATTTACGTATTTCATTGCTGTTACCCAGAAGGAGGGGGTTGATAGTTTAATCTTTGTCCTGGTACTATTAAAAGAAGTAATTCTTAGACATTTTTCTGTTACCCTTTCTTGAGAAACTGCATGTGTTTAGAATTAGTTCTGATTTCAGCAGTGCCCAGCGTTATCAGAATATCACTCTCCCTGCCTCCTAAAAAGCTGGAGGACATACCTTTGTATTAATGCTGTTGGCCATATCTTTGTCTGTGTGTCTCTTAAAAGCAAATGGTTTATGGGACAAGTAAAGTTAGATGTAACATTCATTTCAGTCATTTTTCTGCCTGCCTGTAGCATGTTAACTTTTTTACCACATCCCCTCAGCTCCAGAACTGGGGGCAATACTGCAGATAACATTGGAAACAAACACTGGAAACATCTGTACTAATGCTGAAGGAAGGCAAAAGAGCTAGAAAGCCTGGCTTTGACTGAAATCAGTGACTGGTGGGATGGGTCCGTGATACCATGCTTCAGGAGAGGCAGGACAAGGCAAGGAGAGATGCTTTGGTCATCCATGCACAGTCTTGCTGTCCTACTGACAATCCCCAATCGATTCAGATGCGAGAGTAAATGTGTGATACACAGACTAAATGTGAGATACACAGAGATGTTAGCTGGGAAGGTGCAGGGGAGGATAACGGTGCTTGGGAGGCCAGTGAGGTTTGGGCATGATGCACATGGCCAGAGCAGGGGGCTGAGCTGGTTGGGGTTTCCCCCCCCCGCCCCAATTTATTTTTTTTTTAAGCCAGAACATGCCAATTCATCTAGATTAAAACACTCCATGGGAACATCTTGATTTCAGTGGAGTTTTTCTTAGAAAATGACCCAGTGGCCTGTCTGCTTCATATCCTGCCATCTCATTGGTTGAGGGTTTCTGGGGTGTATTTGCCAAGCCTGAGTTCAAACACAATGAAATGTGAGACCTGCTAGCACTAAACAGTGCAATTTCTAGTTGTGTGTAGTCTTCACAATCCTTGCCCTGCTTGGATATCTCCTACATTGGCTTTTTTTTATCCTTTAAAAAGTTTGAGCTAAATGAAGGGCAGGCCTAATAATGTTTTATTGAATGCTACATCTTGGGTTTCCTGGCTGAGGAAATGTGAGTCCAGAGGCTTCCACCATAGTGAATTTTTGTAAGGAAGATATGTTCTACCTTTGATGAAATCCAGGATGAAATAGCTTTCTAATAATGTTGAAGGATGGAGAAAGAGCACAGAATCACAGAGTCACAGAATCACAGAATGGTACGGGTTAGAAGGGACCTTCAGAGATCATCTAGTCCACGCCCCCTTCCAGAGCAGGGTCACCTACAGCAGGTTGCACAGGATGGCGTCCAGGCGGGTTTTGTATGTCTCCAGAGTCAGAGACTCCACCACCTCTCTGGGCAGCCTGTTCCAGTGCTCTGCCACCCCCAAAGTAAAGAAGTTCCTCCTCATGTTCAGACGGAANCTTGCTGCCCAATGCTCCAGCCTATCCAGGTCTCGCTGAATGGCAGCACAGCTTTCTGGTGTGTCAGCCAACCCTCCCAGTTTTGTGTCCTCAGCAAACTTGCCCGTGGTACACTCTATCCCTTCATCCAGGTCATTGATGAATATGTTGACCAGGACTGGACCCAGTACTGACCCCTGGGGAAGACTTGTTACAGACCTCAAGAAGACGGCAGCGTTGCCCGATGTGATGCGGTGCTGTGCTGCTAGGCGACAGGACCAACCCCAGGGCTCTCAGCCTGTGGCCCCCATGTCAAGAAGGGCTGCCCTTGCATTGGAGCAACATTACAGCAAGGCCAATGGTGGGGCAGTCACCAAAGCAAAACAAGAACCGCTTTGGTAGTGGCTGCTAACAGGAGGTGCTGTGAGTGGTGTCAGGGATGGGGAGTGCTTCAGGCAAGGCAGGAGGCTTTCATGGCTGGGACATTTCCTCACTGGGTGGACTCCAAGGCCTGGAGCTCTCCCAACACCGAGAGCAGCTGCACGCAAGGCAGGAAGGAGAGCGCCGTGCGTCAGGAGGGGAAATGAAGTGCTTTGGCCTGGAAACACGCAGAAAGGGTGCATCTATCAAAATCATGTGAGAAGTGGGACAGTTTGCAGGCATTAAAAAAAGCCAATAAAAACCAGCACAGACGGTGGCTGGAAAGCTGCCCAGCAGAAAAGGACCTGGGGCTGTTGGTCAACAGCCGGCTGAATATGAGCCAGCAGTGTGCCCAGGTGGCCAAGAAGGCCAACAGCATCCTGGCTTGTATCAGGAATAGCGTGTCCAGCAGGACTAGGGAAGTGATCACCCCCCTGTACTCGGCACTGGTGAGGCCCCACCTTGAATACTGTGTTCAGTTTTGGGCCCCTCACTACAAGAAAGACATTGAGGTGCTGGAGCATGTCCAGAGAAGGGCAATGAAGCTGGTGAGGGGTCTGGATCACAAGTGTTACGAGGAGCAGCTGAGGGAACTGGGGTTGTATAGCCTGGAGCAAAGGAGTCTGAGAGGAGACCTTATCACTCTCTACAACGACCTGAAAAGAGGTTGTAGCAAGGTGAAGTCAGTCTCTTCTCCCAAGTAACAAGTGATAGGACAAGAGGACACAGCCTCAAGTTGCACCAGGGGAGGTTTAGGATGGCTATTAGGAGAAATTTCTTCACCGAAAGGTTTATCAAGCCTTGGAACAGGCTGCCCAGGGAAGTGATTGAACACCATCCCTGGAGGTATTTAAAAGACCTGTAGATGTGCTGCTGAGGGACATGGTTTAGTGGTGGACTTGGCAGTGTTAGGTTAACAGTTGGACTCGATGATCCTAAAGGTCCCTTCCAACCTAGACAATTCTGTGATTCTATGAAACTGCTTGCAAGCCCATTCGTGGACAAGAAACCTGTCTGAATTTGTGGGGCTTGTTCTGGCAGTAGGAACTGATGAAGGGGGGCGGTCAGAGATCTGCTTTATGAGGGCAGGGTCTCCAGGTCTGGGGTCCCAGCAATGGCGGTGAGTGAGCCAAGCTCCCTGACGCAGCTAGGAGGCCGGGTGCTGCCAGCCCAGCACTGGAAGTTGCTCCATGGTCTTCATTAATCCTGCTTGGAGGGCAGCAGGGTGCCCACAGGACACCCCTTGGCCCCCTGCCTGCAGGGAGGCTCCTGCCTTGCACTGCACCATGGAGGCAGACCTGTCATTAGCCGTTGGGCAAGGGGATGGTGTGGTACATGACAGCTGGTAAATACTGAAAATAGCTGAGCTATCTAGGCAGCCCTTCCCTGTGCATCCTTCCTCTGATCAGCTGCCTCTGTGTATATTCAGACTCTGCACTTGAAACCACAGGAAAACAAAAAAGACAATCCACGAAGTCAGAGATGCTTGAGGGAGGTGGTGAAAGCCAGGGTTGCCTTCATCACATCACACTTGTCACAGCTGGTGTTGAGTAAAATGGGACCAAGGCTCAGAGAGGCTGCTCTGACCCTTTTGCCCCTTGGGGGCTGTGGGGGCAATGGGCTTCCAGCCTTCCAAAGAGCAGCTACTAATGGTCTCCCACAGGTCCTTACATTTGGGCAGAATCTCTCCTTTAGCTGCTTTTTAGAAGCAAACCTTACTTTTTTTTTGCCTTTGCTAATGCTTGTTTTTCCGTGCCACTCCAGATGTCTCATCTGGGGCATCATAGGCGCTGCAGCTGCCAGTTCATTTCTTCTGTGTCTGCTGAGGGGCTGGGGTGGGGTTGTGCCCCATTTTTAGCACAGGCTGTAGTCGTCATACCATTGCCAGGACAAATCCTTAATTCTTGGAGGGGCCACATGGTGGCCAGTTTTTGCTGTAGAAGTCCACCAGTGGAGCAGAACTGCTACTGTCTTGCTCCATGTGTGCCAGCTGTTGTAGATGTTTATAAATAAAGCCACTCTGGATGGTGAATCTTGGCTCAGGGGGACTCTAAAAGTTGAGAGGCTTGTGGTCGCTCTACTCTGCCTGCCAGAATATCTCAAATAATTTGTACATCTCCAGGAGAAGATGTATTGATCATATCCGTATATCTATCTGCCACTGTTTATTTTGATGAATTCCTGATCATTTTCCATTCTGCCACTGAACTATATGATCATCAGAGGGCTGGAGCACCTCTCCTATGAAGACAGACTGAGAGAGTTGGGGTTGTTCAGCCTGGAGAAGAGAAGGCTCGGGGAAGACCTTATAGCAGCCTTCCCATACCTAAAGCGGGCCTACAGAAAAGCTGGAGAGGGGCTTTTTAGGAGGGCATGTAGTGAAGTTGTGGATGTCCCATCCCTTGAGGTGTTCAAGGCCAGGTTGGTTGGGGCTTTCAGCAACCTGGTCTAGTGGGAGGTGTCCCTACCCATGGCAGGGGGGTTGGAACTAGATGATCTTTAAGGTCCCTTCCAACCCAAACCATTGTGTCTATGATTCCATCATGGTCTGAAGGGAAACATTACAGTGGGAAGGGGGTGGGGAAGACTGGTGAGAGACTGTGCACTGCAGGAGGTGCTCTTGAGTTTCCTTTTAGACCTTTCAAATGCAAATGGACCTACATTGCCTATTGGGCCTGACCCCACAGGTCACACTGGACACAGAATTAGGCTGGCCTGGTGGTTTCAGGTCAAATGAAGGAATTGCTTCGTTAATCAGGTACAACCTTGCAGGGCTCATTTCCACAGCCTGATGGGGTGAGAGGTGAGGTAGGAGAAGTTGTGTGTAGCATTGGTGAGCGGCAGGAGCTCTCTGTATTCCTGCTGCCTTGTTTTCAGGCCAACACTATCCTGGTCTTCTGCCTGCCCTTGTCCCTCCTGCTTTTAAAGAAAACAAACCTAAAAACCAAACCAAACAAGAGGCGGGTACATTGATTGTTCGCTTGATTAAATGATGGAGCAGAGAGATAGGGATAAAAAGTGTATCTTGTAAATAAGGAAACAAGGTTTGCCTTTGGGTGGAGGTAGGCATTAGTCATACCACTGCTGGTGCTCTGTTTAATAAAGGTCATGAAAAGGTTTGCAGGGAAGTCTTCTGGTGAAATTCCAGCTGGCGTTGCTGCCACCCAAGGCGCAACTGCAGCCTGTCTTTGTGGAAATGTCCCATCCCCTCTGCACAGTGCCAGGCTTGCTGGGGGTTTAGACCTCACCATGAACTGTGGGATTTCCTTAAACCCATGCAAGTCAGAGCTCTATTAAGAAACATAAGGGGAATGAGCCACCGAGAGGCTTTGCTCCTTTTTTCCAAAGTCTGTGTGTACCATAAATTGGATAGGCCCCCCTGAGACGGGGGGAAGCCAAAATCTTAAAACCCATGGTAAAGGGTTAGTAATTGTTTCAAACAGCCAACTAAAAATGCTCTATTACAAGGCTTGAGTTCTCTTTCAAATGTGAAGCTGCTTGTTCATTTTGGCAGTGACGGCTGCTTTTACGTCTCCCTGGGGACAGTGGTGAAATTTCAGCAGCTCAGGCACAGAAACCAGCCCTTTGTTGAAGTGGAGGCGAGAAACCAAAAGTTGTCCTGCGGATTTCCGAGTCCCCCACAGCTTGCTTTTGGACTTTGCTGATTAATCTGCACCCTCTGAAAAAGCTTTTGTTAGGGAGAAGAGGGAGAAAGGTGAAGACAGTGTTGTGTGTGGATGGGACCAAACTCAGCAGAGGCGTTTGATGCCTATGGGTAGGTAAGCTACTTGGTGATTTTTTTTGACATTCAGCTTTTAGTTGGTGGGGTACAAGAGCAAGGAATTGGCCCTTTTCACGCAGTTGCACTGAAAGATGGACAGGAACTGGATTTATTACTGTCACCACCTGGGGCAGGAGAGCAGAAATCCCTGCTAATCCTGTCCTGAACGTGTGACACAAATGCCGACACCTGCCACAGCTGGTCAGGGGGAGCAGGGGGTGCTTAGGGAGACAGAGGGATGTGATGGGATTCCCTGGCAGTGCTGCACTCAGGTGTGCTCTGAGTGGGAGCCAGGTGGGGGCACATCTTCCCTACAGCTCTTGGAGGTGTCAGGGAAGGAAGGACATGAGCTGGGAAGTGTCAAAATTGCCAGGTGAGATTCTTTTCTCTCTGGTATAGAAAGGATCTCCTGTCTCTGAGGACATGTTAATTTGCTTTTGTCTGTCTGGTCTCCTGTCTTTATTCTCTCTTTGTGTGGTTTCTTTTCTTCCCCTGTGTCCCTCCCCCTGTATGTTTCTTCAGAGCGTCTATTTTGTATCCTCCCTCCCGCAGGTATTTTCTTGAGGTGGCTGTGATTATTCAGCAGTTCCCTCTCCAGAGAGGGAGAAATGCTGCACCAGAGCAGCACTTGCTGCCACTGCCACAGGCACAGGTCGAGCAGAGAATGGGCTCCTTTGCCTGCTAGTGTGGAGCAGCAGGATGGTGGAAAGGGCACAGTGGGAAGGTAGTGATGAGGGTGCACCCTGCATAGTCCTTTTTGAGCCAGCCCAGGTGAAAAAGCCAAAAAGCTGCTTTCCTTTTTATCTTCGAGAAGGCTTTCCCTGAATTAATTCACATCAACCTGTATGAAAAGTAGCTGAAAGATCTTACAGCGTAGCTCAGCTGGGATTTTTTAGGGGCAACATAACTGTGAGTAAGGATCACCTCCACAAACAACTGCAGGGCAAACCTGTTGTAATAGCGTTGAATGTCAAGATTTCATGGCAGTATAAAGATGTTGACAAGAGAAAACTTGGAAAGCGAACAAAAGAATACTGTCAGGACATTTCTTCTGCTCCTGCCTCTCGCCAGTGGCCTGGAGGAGCTAGTAAGAAGTTTTGGGTGAATTCAGGAAGCGTTTGCAGAGCTGGCACTCAGGACTGGCCCTTCGTGTCCTACCTTTGGCCACACCGTGGGAATGAGTTACAGGTGTACAGTCTTGAAGCAGATGTGTCAGCATCAGGTGATGATCAGCAGATGATGCAGGTGTCATCCCTGTTGCAGCCACTGCTCGATGTCGGTGTACGGCACACCATGGGCTTCCCCCACGTCCCTGCTGGTACTGGGAGCCAGCGTGCCCTGGCTGCCCTGTGGCATGGTGGTCTCTGCTTGCACATCTCAGGCAAGAGGCTGGGCGCTCCCAGGGCCCAGTGATGTCCTCCCACCCCATGTCAGAGGGGGAGAGCTTCTGCATAGCCAGGGCCTTGCTTGCTGTATAGCCTGGGGAGTGGGGGAAGGCTCACTTGCCAGAGCAATGCACTGCAAGGGATGCTCGTGTTCCTGAAACTGGCATTAAAAAGGATGGGACGTCAAGCAGTAGGTTTTTGTGGTTCAGGCAGTTTTTGTAGCAAAACTCAGGAAGTGTGAGGTAGCGGTGGTTATTGTTTGCTTTTGGTAAGAGTGATGGATTTGGCCACCTCTCTCAGTGTGCTGTAGGAGCAGAGAGCCTGTTCCTGCAGTCAGAACACTGCATCCTCCCTTGGCAATCATCAACTTTGAGGTGATTAGTCCTAGATGTTTGTCCTCCAGTGGCAGTCTTAACATAATATCTCCAGATGCTGGAAATCAATTTTCTCTGTCCATCCCTCTGGAGTTAGTAAAAGTCTTGAGGCTTCCTTCTGCCAACACAACAGCACCAATGAATCTCTTCAGGATCACTGTGTATTGAATTTGGATGCCTTCCCTGGTAGCTCCTGACAATTTTCTCCTCTTGCTTTGCAGATCACAGGTGTTATCCTTCTCGCAGTCGGCGTCTGGGGCAAGCTCACCCTTGGCACATACATCTCTCTCATTGCTGAGAATTCCACCAATGCCCCCTACGTGCTCATCGGGACGGGTACCACCATCATTGTCTTCGGTCTTTTTGGCTGCTTCGCCACTTGTCGTGGCAGCCCATGGATGCTGAAACTGGTAAGCATGCCGAAGTGCATTAAGCAAGAGGGGAAGAGGTTTTGTTGATGTATTGGGATTCCTTCTACCCCCTGTCAAGCTTCACCAGATGTTAATGTGTGTTTTTAGGCATATAAGCCAGATTTTATTGATCTTAATGTTCAACATGTGTGTCTTTTGGACAAAGAAGGGGAAAAAAATCTTTGCCAAAACCAGTTGTTGATTTAGTATGAATGAATTCTGCTACCACACGGCCTACAGGCCCATGTGTGGTTGGGAGCAGGGTGAAATGCTGATGATGAATTACTCTGTGAGTAATTCTACAATTAGTCTGCTTTTCTGTGAGCCAGATAGATAGGTATATTAACAAGCTTAAAAGTGTCCACAGCATCATAAATGTGAAATTCATCTGAAGTCTATTTTACAGGGGTAACTTAAACACTGTGATGTGAAATCTGTGGCAGAAATGGTTAGTACCTTCTAAAAGCACACCAGCTTTTCTTTTTCTCCTAACATTCACTAGAATAAAACAAGTCAACCCCAGAAAACAAAGCTCTGTATGGTGTGTTTGTCCACATCTCAAAAGCAACATGGACTCGATGTACACTAAGCAGAGGTACAGCACCTGTCTCTCAGTCCAGTTTAACCTCTTTCCCTATAAGTTTCTCTGTTCTGAGTTTTCCAGCCCATCTTAAAATGCAAAGCAACTATAGGTTAAACAAGCCTATATGATAAACTGTGTTTCTAGGAATATTCAGGAGCAAAATCCTACATGAGTAATGATTTGAAGGGTGGAAGTAGCACTTGTGAAGCACTGAGATAGTGGAAAAGGGCTCGACAGTACAATGCATCTCCTGCTACAATATTTTGAGGCTGATTTTCTAAGGAGATGGGACAATTCTTATCCAGTTTGAACTGAATTTAAAGAAAAGGACATCTTAAAGAGAGTTAATTTCCTCAACTGATGGCACAGTAGGGGAGAGGTAGCAGCTGCAGATCGGTCAGCAGGTATATGCTGGTGGCCAGCTGGCATGTAAGTAACACTGTCGTAGGCGAACTGCTGCTATCTCTTGCTGGTGATGTGCTATCAGGGCATGTGTAGAGGCTTGTTGGAGTTACTGCAGTCCAGATGGGAAAGGGATAAAGGTGAAAGAAGATCTAAATCCATAGGAATTCAGGCTCTGCTAGTTGCTCTGCAAGTCATGTAAGTTTTTTAAAGCTGTGCCACTTACAGTGGCATGTGCTGTTCCAAGCACATGGTTTTGTTTTCATTGTACGCATAAGAAATTTTTAAAAACTTACTTTCTGTCCTCAACAAAATGCAGGCAGTGATTTGACAGCTGCATTAATTGTAGAGAATGATTCTTCTACTTCTCCCTTCACTGTTGTCCTCCCTTCACCAACAATCTTCCATTAAAAAGAAATTTCCATTTTTCCCCTAAATCCTGATAGGACTGAATTTAATTTAAAGTGTTTCCTTTTTTAATTAACTGTTATTTAGCACATGGAGAAAAAAGGTAATTTTCCCCCCAAAAGATTAAGCCCCAACTTCAAATTTTATCATGCCATTTGCATTTTTTTCTTTACCTTCTTTATTTCTGCTTACATGTAATTTTAATAGTTTCTGAGTGTCTACACTGAAAGCACTGTTTTCAAGGTTTATTTAGCTCCAGATCCAAATGCTGCTCCTAAAGCCAAACATGGGCCTTGGCTTAGCAAAGTACTTGAGGCATCTATCTAGTATTACCATGAGAATACTTCCAGTGAAGTCAGTGGTTCGGTTTATTCATTTCAGAAACTTCAGGAACTGGGCAGCAAATCCTAGTGTAACAGTGAGATAGATAAACATGAACCAAAACACCTGGAGAAGCCTATTTACTTTAGCAGAGTGCCATACAAACATAGAGGGTCTGTTTGTATTCCTTACTGCAGGATCAAAACCTGAGTGACTTGGATCCACCTCTGGCACGTGACTGTGTTTTAATTTATATGAGAACGCTAAAAAAACACAGTGGAACAGAAATGTCAGAAAAGCCAGTAATTAGACAAAACATATCATTTGTGAGTTGTATAAACACATATAATATATTCAGGCAACAACCTGTGTATTGCTTCCAAAAGACCTTTGGTTTATTAACGTCTTTAAAGGGTGTCTAAAGCGGAAAGTTAAATTTTATGTGACAACTGAGCAGTATCTGTGCTGAGACAAAAGCCTGTCACATTCTGATTTCTCTTGCCTCCTTCCTTTTCAGTATGCCATGTTCTTGTCCCTGGTGTTCCTGGCTGAGCTGGTGGCTGGCATTTCAGGGTTTGTGTTTCGCCATGAGGTAGGTGGAAATGTGCTGAGTTTGCGTATGGCAGTGCCTCCCTGGGCAGGAGCTGCTGAGAAGTTCTCTGGAGTGTGGAGAATGTGTAGGTCACTGAGCTCGGTGGCTCCGTATGCATCTCCAGGGATGTGACTGATGTGCAACAATAACATGTACAGCTCTTAAAAACTGATGCGATTCCAAATGAAGGGATTTAGCCAAAGCTCTTGGCCTCAGCTGCCTGATAATTTACTGTGGAGCTATTGGGTTTTGTGTGTCCATCATGTAAGATCTTCTTACTCTTTTACATATGCTGAGGGCTGCAAAATAGTTTAAATACTTTTCTTAAACACAGCTTCTTCATCCAGGCAAGTGCTTGTTTATGAAAGGCAGAGAGCACTTCTGCATCAGACCGGACTCTATGTTTTGTAAATCTTTCTCTTTTTTTCAGGGGAGGGAGTGGGATGGGATTTTGTTTCTATCCTGAGAATAAGGAGAGATTAGAAATAGAGTGAGGTAGGAAACTAGGACAGGAAGAAGCTTTTAAAAAGGTGATGGTCTAGATTTGTAGTAGCACTTCTGTTTTATCCACTGTAATCAGGTCTATCTCTGGCTTTAAGTCCATGGACCTACATGCCATTAGTGCTGAACCAGGACAACCCCAGAGACCCTTCTTGTCTCTCCTCTTTGTATTAAGTGGTTTTCTAGTCTCCTCTTTTGACATGAGATTTCCCTTGCTATAGGCTTTTCTGGTGTCTACCCTTGCAAGTGGTGGATAGTTTTTAATTTGATCTTGAAATACCTGTCCATCTGCTGAGGATTGCCATTTCATCTGGCCTAACCTCTGCGGCAGCATCAGGCTGCTGCTCCTTTTTGGGAGACGCAGTCTCTTGTGAAGGCCACAGCCATGTGGGTTGCCCAAATCATCTGCTACCCAGACCCTTTACCACCCAGTCAAAGTGCCTTTCCCAGTGATGTGTCTGACCTTCTCCAGCTGAGAAACCTCATGTTCTCGAACGCCTTCAGTGCTAGGGACGAGGGCTGCCACCTGGTCAGGGCATTCATGTCTTCTTTTGCTGTCACTGGCTTCTGTCACCAAGGAGTTTGCAGAAGCTCCAGCTCCCACCAGGCATCTGTGAGCAAAGAGAAGCACACAGCCTCCTTCAGACTTAGTGCTGGAACAAAGTGTTTGGGGAAAAAGCATCGAAGGATAATCTTTCTTATAGGTTAAGTCAGTTTCTGTTTTTCAAAATGTAGCAGTTTGCTGGGGTAGTTTTCTTTCTATGTCTGATAGACCCCACTTGAAAAATGGCATGAGTGACTCCTGACAGTTAAGAGGGAGCTCTGCCAGCTCTGAAAATACACTTAAAAATGAGAAGGAAGGGCAACTTTGGGTGCCTTGTTATGTTTGGAAATGCATTTGCTTCCTGCGAAAACTGCTTCGGATGTTATGCTTTTCGTTGCTCATGTGGGCTCTTTTTTTCCTTGTCCTCATAGATCAAGGATACTTTCCTTAGGACATATACTGAAGCAATCCAGAATTACAACAAGAACGATGAGCGGAGCCATGCAGTGGATAACGTACAAGAAAGTGTAAGTCTGAAACTGGATATTAAAAATTAATAACTAAAGAGAGGCAAAGCATGCATTCAGATTTTATCACAGAACGTGAAGTGTGGATGGCTCAATCTGCAAGCTGTATATTGCAAGCAAAATTAGAGGCTGGCAAAACTGATCTAAAGAAAAAGTATTTCAACTAGTATGCTTGTCCAAGATGCCTAAGTCTTAATGAACAAGCTATCTAATAAAGACAGAGCCTGTCCCACTTGCTTGTTGTTGGTCCCAGATCTTGAATGAGGTTTAGGAGCCAGTTTTATCCCTTAAGAATAAGATGTTCTTAAGGGAATCTGTCAATAGGATTATGAAATGTTGTAAATTTGAGCTGGATGAGAGAGGGTTTTATAATCTAGCATCCTGTATCACTGATAAACTGCAGCAGTTCTCTTCACAAGTACACTGAGAGGCTTGCAAGGGAGACATGCTGAGTTAAGGGGAGAAATGGAGTGTATTTTCTCCATAGGAGAAGGAGGTGGACAAATGTGCTGCTGAGGTGGGCAATAAAAGCTGTTCTGCAGCTGTACTGGAGGGATGAATTAGGTGCTCAATGGAAGAGCCTTTCTGACCTGCAGGGTGCAGTGGCAGGGCAATGGGAGGCTGCCTTGCCTTCCAGCAGGGCACAGCACACAAGTAAATGCCACAGCATGGCCAAAATAGTCACAGGTGGCAACCACAAGGGACCAAGTCCACTGACTACAACAAAGAGATAACATTCATATTTAAATTTATCTTGTAAATAAGGCCATAGCAAGAAGCTATCCTCATAGCTCCCAATACAGTCTGTGAGCCAATTTGCTTTTCGTATGATTGTAACTTGCTGAACGGCTGAAATTTTAATGTAATTGTATTGATGACTTCTAGATCTTCTTTAGAAATTACAACTGTTATGTAGGGCCCCTCAGCGTGTTTGAAACTGTGGCTTTAACTTGGCGTCTGTGGGTTAGCAGATTACCATGCTGACCTAAACTGAGCATATTCTGCTGTCAAATTGTCTGTTTGCCTGATATTAACCCTTAGTTTGAATTTCTGATACCTTGGAGTTGGCTAAACTAAATAGTTTTGAGTAACTGTCTGATGTTTCTGTTGTAGCAAAATGTTCATTTAATGTGTAGCTCTGTTTTTACAGGAACTGCATTTATAGGCCCTTTTCATGCAGGGAGTTCAGCACATACTCCATTTCTCTGGGTGACTGTCTTCTAGCTTAGTATCTAGAGCAGAACATCCTTCCAAACTTACGGTTTTTCAGCTGATTTCATAGACACACTCTATGAACATATGGTCTCCTATTCATGGCTCAGTGAATTTCCCTAGAAATTATTTTGGTGAGTTAGAGAGGCTTGCTTAACCTTAGCAATTTGTACTAGTTTGACCCTGTATGTGTTACGTGTAATTCTACATGTAATTCTCTGTAATGCTTTTGGGTTTTTAAGCCTTTTTTTTTGACTGCAGAAGCTATCCTTGTCTTGAATTTCCAGGATCATCTTTAATTGAATAAATAAATAAGCAAAGGAAACAAACAAATGAATAAAAAAAAAAAAAAAAAACAAACCAAAACAAACAAACGAACAACAGACTTTCAACTAAAAAAGATGGCTTCATGGCTTGACTCATAAAATACCTTTTTTTTAGTAGGTTGTCTGCTCCCATCTTCTGTAAATGACATTCCTGATACTTTTGTGATAAATGGGGCAGGCAAGGGGTCATATCTGCTTTTCAAAACTGGAGATAATCTGCCTTTATTTTGATTGTGAGTTTATGAAGTGGGCAGTGGTGAAGCTGTACTAGTTTTAAATCTGGTTTATTTGTTTTTTTTTAAATCTGCCTCTTATTCCTCGTAGCTGAGCTGCTGCGGCATTCAGAGCTACACCAATTGGAGCACCAGCCCTTACTTCTTCAAACACGGCATCCCTACAAGCTGTTGCATGAACTCCAGTGACTGTAATACTCAGGATCTGCGCAACATGACCGTGGCTGCCACTAAAGTAAACCAGAAGGTACCAGTAACCTTGTGCCAGAGGCAGTTGTTAGGAAATCACCCAGTACATCAGTGGAGCACATGGCTGCTTCGAGTCGCGTTTTATTTCAAATGGTTTGTTGATAACGTGTGTATTGGGCTGGAGTCATGGTAAGGGTGGGCTTCGCCTCCTACTTGCTTTCAAATTCTTTAAGCTGGCCTTTCTCAAATGACCAGCTGTAGCAGCATATATGATGGGGAGGGGATTTGTTCCCCTTCCTCACAGCAGAGGTTGAGGTATGGCACTACACACAGAGGCAGCGCGGGCACAAGTGGCATGTGCGCTCGATTCCCCTTCAGGGTTAGGGCAGTCAGCACTTCTCTGCTTCTGTGCTTGCCTCTGCTGAACGTGGTGGGTTTTTATTGAGGACAAAGGCATAGCTAGGTGGAGGGAAGCATACTCTTGCTTATGTTTATACAGTAATTTCAGTGCCGGAGCCTAACTGTCATCCCAAACAGAGAAAACACAGGTGACGGACAGCAAAGCGTTGTGCTTTGCTGGTACGTTTACAGTGACTCTTAAGAAGATCTTCGAACATGTGCTGCTGCAAGGAGAGCGCAGCCAAAGTGACCCCTCCTCTGAGGTCACCTGAAGGAGCAGGTTGGGAAAAGATTGGGAAAGCAGGCTGGGAAAACAGGAAGAAATGGAATAATTGGAGAAGATAAATACAGAAAACACAAAGAAAGGGAGGAATAAAGAGAAAATAATGCAGCATATATATCGGACACTGCACTGCAGAAATAGAACTCAAGTTATTGCTTTAAGTGCTGGCGCATCATCAACTCTTTCTTTCTCACTTGAGATTTGCAAGAGAGGCAACAGACAGTTTGTTGGTAAAAGGAATGATATTGTGGCCAAATCACCAAGCTAAGTTGCAGCATAGCTTAGTCAGACTTAAGGATTATTTTCTTTTCTGTTTTTGTTTTCAGAGTTGAATTTAAAAAAATAAATAAAAGTCCTGAGTAGATACCAGGGGAAATAGGGAAATACCTCTCTGTCTTCTGTTTCTGTCTTTTTCACCTCAATCACCTGTGAATCAGGAGGTTGGAGTGGCAGCTGAGCACAGCCTGAAACATCTTTCTTTGAAAATCAGTCAAGTAGACAACATTTTCTAGCATGTGGTAAAAACAAAAAGATACTAGAGGATTATTTTCCACTAAGCCTTTCTTTTCTGTAATAGTTTAATGAGAGCCACTTGTTGCAGACATATGTGGAACATTAGTGACGTCCATCTGTTATGAAACTCACGGTCGCCACCGGCAAAGTGATCTTGCTGGGTTGCATGAGTATGAAGGATGAGCCACTCCATTCAGTTGCGCTTGGTGAACTTGTAGTAACTTTCTGGTTTTGTAGAAGTGGAAGGAAGGTGAGAGGCAGGGCAGGATGGATCTAGGGGATGTACAGTACAGCCAGCATCCCCTGCAAGCAGAGTGCCTCCTGGGCAGCCCATCCTGAGCCCCTGCTTCTGCCTCCCTTCCCAGCAGGATAGCTTTCTGCTGTGACTAGTACTCTACCAGTAGGTCCCACCTTTTCAGTTCGGGGTGGTCACGCACTCTGAACCTTTCTTGGCTGCATGACTGAGCAGGTGCCATTTGCATTCTCAGCACTGATCTGGTGTTTCCCCAAAGTGCAGGGCTTGCTCTGCATGTGCAGAGAAATCCCTGTCTGCTTGCAAGTTCCTCTTGGCAAGGGATGCCTGCAAAATTGTAGGAAGCAGCTGAGGGATGAGTGAGCTTGTGCTAGTCCAGGGCTAGTAACTCGCTTCCAGCCATGCTTGCTCCGAAGCATCTCTCCTGCAAATACACGGTTTGCCTTACAGAAGAGGAATGCTGATTCCTCAGGAAGCAGTTGACTTAATTACTTGATGTAATTACCTAGGGGAAGTTTGAATGTCCTGTGACATCTGAAAAATTGTGTCCCATTTTCTGAGATAGCCATTTGTAATCAAAGGTTGTAAAGATTTCTGTTTAGCAGTTGTGAGATCTCGGAGTTGTCCCGAACATTTGAACAAAGTGAGATGTTTCTGAAAGGGGCATGGGAATAAAAAGCAAGCAGGAGGAAACGTTGCATGGCCCTATGCTTTCACTTCAGATAGTGAGCAAACGTCATTGCCTCTGACCCACGCCCCTTTGCTCATCTTGGAAATAGGTACTTTGCTCCATGTGTGTTGGAGAAAAAGGAAAATACATACTGTCTGTGTTGTGGAAGACCCTTGTTACCATTCCTGTGGATAAGTGTATTTGGAATACTTGTTTTCGGTGGATCTTGCAAAACTATCAGTAAGACAAATTCTAGATGAGCTAATCAAATTACTAGCAGTTTCTGAGGACTAATGATGAATTATCCAAAGAGGATTAAACTAATGATCTAATTGCAGGACTAAAAGACAACATTCCTGGATTTTCTTTGCCAACTCTGCCATTAACTTGCTTAGTGACCTTGGGTAAATCATTTAGTCTCTCTGTCTGTTTCTTCATCTCAGATGGGACTAATACCTAACTTTAAAAGTTGTCACTAGGATTAGCTAATTAGTGTTAGTATAGTGCTTTTAATCTTCAGAGCTCATTACCAACAAACCTCAAGAACTACTTCTCTCTAAAATCATAATAAAGGAACAGATGCATGGAGTCAAGAACGATCAGATACTTGCTAAATTGTTGCTTCTGTCTTCTGAATCACCACCCAGATGTGCACACGCAGTGCTCCCCATACTTCTGTACTGTATATGCAGCTCTTGGGTGCTGCTTGCACTCTCACTCCGTGCACAGTAAGGACTGAGCAATTAAGCCATATTTATGCAATGTACTTCAGGAAACAGATTATTGTGATTGGGAAAACACAGCCTTCAGATGAGGAGAGCGATCAAAACTCTCTCACTTGTGTGGTTTTTTAACGAGATCTTCTGTCTCCCGCAAATTACCATTGCTGTTAGATGTTGCGTCTCTTGAAAGCTGTTGAACAGAACAGATTTCAGAAGAGCTGGGAGAACATTAAACCGTGTCAGACAGAATGAAAGCACTGCTTGAGAAACCTAATCTCATTTCATAACATGTAAGACACACACAACTATAGTTGCTTGATGTGTTAAATAAGCAAGCTTGAATCTGACATACTGTACACTGTTGTAAGACGTAATTAAGGATTAATATGTATACTTAAACATTTCAGAACTGAATTACAGCTGTCCTCAGCTACTATTAGGTTTACCACTTCATTACTCTCGGGATTGAATAAAACGTCTTCTGATATTATAGAAGAGGTTAAAGAAATGAGACAATTTAGTTTGTGAATGGTCTGTCTCTGACAAAGGACATCATCATTTCCTTCTAGCTGTTATTGTTTACAAGCATCTAATGCTTTGAAGTCATGTAGAGAGTTCCTAAAGTGTTCGCAGAAGTCAGGGGGCTGGGGATGGAGGGAGAATGCAGAGACAATTCTCTCTTGTGGGACAGGAGTCCAAACTGGGAAAGGGAACTCTGGTATTTCTGTTTTTTCCAACTTCTGATAAGGGAATAAAGTTACAACGTTAAATAAAATGCCTTGGGACTGGCTTTACACTGAGAGTGGTGTTGGTCGTTTGAGGAAGCATGGCAAAAGGGGCCAAGAGGTGGCTTTGGATTGTATAGGCAGATAGGTTAATAATGAAAGAAAAAATAGATATTATCCTTTTTTTCTACAAGTTTGTGTCACTTGTTTAGATTCATTTAGACACCACAAACTAGGAAAGCTAATTTCAAATGCTTTTTTGAGGGGTAGAGCAGGTGAGGGGAAAAACTTGGTGAAAATTATCATACTAAGGGGACATCTCAAAAAGGCCTATCCAAGAGCAGGGCAGAAATGTGTGTGAATCTTCTGGCCCCCCTGTGGGCTGTGAACGGAGGCACGAGGAAGCAAGTCAGCTGATGGAGTCAGGGTCTGAGCTAGAGAGAGAACATTGGGTTTGGAGAACAGGACAGGGAATTTTATGTCCAAGAGCAAATGAACCAAGAAACTTCATACAAAACCCTTGATAACTTTGTTATATGGTTTAAAGTTATATACTACGCAATTCCTTGCCTGGTGTCCTTTGAAAGGCGAAGGCAAGCAGAATGCCTCACTGGACGCCTGAAGCATGCTTCTATTAAATATCTGGAATATTATTCATTTTTGACACCTGTATTGTATTATACATTACCTTTTATTGTTACTGGTTTGGTTTCAGGTCAAAGCTATTTTAATGTTTTTTAAAACAATGCAAATGGAGTTTCTTTAATAAGACCTATAAAAATGAGTGCAATGTCACATTTAGCTTTTAAAAGTACTGAAATAGATTTGTTTCTAAAAAGAGCTGGTTTTGCCACTGCTTTCCATCAGTGTGACTCAGAATTGCTATTAAATAAAAAGGTGACATTTTTGGAAATTACAGCAAAAATATTGTCTATCCCAAGTTCATTTTAAATGAGAAATTTGTATGTATGCATTTGTGGCAGGGAAGGTCGATATAAGGAATGATTATGTTTGTTTTCCAGGGCTGTTATGACTTGGTGACCAGTTTTATGGAGACAAATATGGGAATCATAGCTGGAGTGGCTTTTGGGATTGCATTCTCACAGGTAACTGCATAAATGCTTCCCTTCCCCTCTCTCTTTTTCTTTACCCAGACTTCAAGGAAGGAAGGATTATGGAAAGGGACTGAACTCAGCACGCTCATTAGTCCTGAGGTCATCTGTTCATTGATTTTCTTTTTTTCAACTTAAATGAAGTTTCTCCTTGGGAATATCAGTTACGGTTGAGCTAATGACTAGCTCAAGGAAAACAACTTGTCCCTCCACTGGGTCAAATAGAGGTTAACCCAATAAAACATTGGCTTAAATGGAGCATAAACAGCTAAGAAGACAAATAGCTTATCCATTGTTTGGATAGGCTTCTGTCTTCTAAGCGCTCTTATATTTTCTTAAAAGAGTCTAGAATTCAAATAAGAGTGTACCTTCCGGCCTCCTCATCCTAGACGTGGAGCCTGGAGGGGGCACCGGGTTTTGGTGACCAATTTTTTTTTTTTTTTTTCCTTTTAGCACTGAAAACTGAGCAGAGGTCTGCCAAAATCAGATTATTAAACCAAGTCCTTGCCTGCACCAAAAGCAGTTTGGCATGGGAAGGACAAAAGGAAAGCTAAGAAGGTGTTTGGTGCTCCCTGGTATTCAAACTGCCTTTACCTAGACAGGAGTTGGGGAAACTGAAGGTCTGGTCAGAATCTTCTGATCAAGAAGGGGCAGGAAAACACCTGCATTTTTGAACAAGATGCTCCTTTATACTAGTCACTTAATGTGTGATGACAAGGACTCTCCTGGAAACATGTGAAAATGAGAGAGAGGGAAACGGGTAATGCAAAAGTGCTTGCAGAATGGTTCAGCAAAAACACACAGCGATGTGTATGATGCCTGAACCACTTCTATCTGAGAGGGAATCTGCCTTCTGTCTGTGGAGAGTACATAGCACAACTGGAAATGTCGTATTCTAAAACGATCATGCAACTTTCATTTGCTTCATTCACACAATATTAAAAATCCGGGTCCTGAGGCAACACTGTATATATCTGTTGAATGACTTATGTTTATCCAGTGGTTGGAAAAAATGAGATGCTAGGAAAAATTATTTGACTTCATTTTAAAACTCATGAATTCAGCTAGGAAGCTGTAGGTGCACTGGAAAAAAATGATTTGCCAGTGCTGTTGCCAGTGATGGGCAAGTGAATTAATGGGAGGGCTGTGGCTGCCCTATTGCCCCAGCTGCCCCGTGTGGTCAGCCCATGCTTGGCTGACCTCTCTGAGGCTTAATTTGCTCAGCAGTTACAACAGCCTCCAGGTTCGTCAGAGTAAATGCCCCCAAGCCAGTGGAAAATGGCCACCACATCCTCTCAGTCAAGGTACACACAACCTAAGGGAGTCCTAAAATTGTTTGGGCTCAGACCAGCTGACTGCCCTACCTTGGGCACATCTGGAAACCTGATGCCTTGTAGCCTAGGTGTTAGATGGGAGAAGCCCATGGTTTGGCCTGTTAGCCCGTTTCATGTGGGCGTAAACGCTGGTTCATCATACCACCAGCAACCCAGAGCATGTGTGTGGGTGTCAGGTCTTAGGGACCCAGAAGCAGTGATACCACCAGTCTGGAGCTGCTGGTGCATGGAGCAGGGGGACTTTTGGTTTGTTGTTTGTTTTTTTTAATAGGCTATTCTAGTTCTTCTTGAATGGTCACAGTTGTCTTGATACTCTTCTCCAACTCTCTTGATTATGACTTGATTGATGCTATAGGACTCTGAGCTCTTATTTCAGTTCGGTTTCTAGACAGCCAGAAGGCCATAAAGCGTCTTTTAAAATGCCTCATGTAAAACTATCCAAAAGAAAAATGGGATGAGTAGAATTTTACAATTCATATGCTGTTGGGCAAATCCCTCAGTCAGGACCAATGCTACCTGAAAGCCTTTAATTGGTGTATTGTACGTACGAGAGGCAAAGCATCATCTCGTCTTGCCTGAAAGTTGTTTGCAGCTGGGAAGGAGACTGTAGGAAGAGTGCAAGCTGGAATTGTTAGTATTTTGGCACGTGCTGGGATGTTTACTCTAGGTCATCCGTTGTTTGTGAGCTCAACACAGGGGGAAGGCGGGCAGAGCGTGGCCCCTGCAACGGGAGCCCTTTGGTGCAAGGCGAGATTAGCGTGACAGGCGGCAGGCAACACGGGGAGGGAGGGGAAGGCACTTTGCTGCTGCAGCTCCGAGTGGAGACCAAAGTATGTGTTGATGTGGCGTTGGCAGCTCGCGCTGCCTGATGGCAGTGTGCGCCTTGCTGCCAGCTGGGGATGTCGCTCCCCTGCCTAAGCACAAGGCTCTGGCACTCTGAGTAGATATCCAGCTGCTTGGGGTGTTTGCGAACATGTAAAAAGGAGGAGAGGGGGATGCAGGGGAGAAAAATGCAGCTCTCCTGGGGTGTAGAAATAGAAGACAGCCAGTTACAATTTACTGCCTAATCTGTTTTGCTGGACGCAATTAGGGACGGTGTTTGCAAATTGATTTCAGGTTAACCATGGCTGGCAGCAATGCCAGGCAGAGCTCCAGCTGTAGGCGAGGTTTCGCTGTTCCTACTGAGAATAGGTTTAATCTAAATAAAAGACAAATTAGATCATGTTGCTCTTCTACAGTAAAGCATGCTCAAGGGCCTTTCCTTCACATGATTTGTTAGGTGTTGACTAGCGTGGGGAATGTGCTGATTCCCAGAAATAGGGAAAGTTGATGTAATGGCACTGCACATCTTACAGGCCTGGCACAGACCTCCCAATCAGAGTCAGACTTTTTAAAAAACTGCTGTGTTGCTGACATTGTCTGCACTGCTCCTCGGGTTTGAAATAATAATAATAAAATACAATTTGATTGTTTTTGGAATCAGATGCCAATGCTGACTTCCAGCTGGAATAATTTCAGTTTAGCAGGTGCTCTTCAGAGCAGCAAAATGATTGCTGTGTTGTGCCCAACAGAGAATAAAATTATGCAAGCAGCATAGATGATGAAGAGTTTTGCCTAGATACAACTGCAGTACAGGCATTGGCTTAAGTGACACAAGAGGTATGGTTGGGGGGGGAGCGCATATAGATTGTGGTTGCAGTAGAGTCCTTGAGTAGGGGAGTCTCAGTGCAGTGTTAAGGCCAAATTATTCCTTTTGTACTGAAGGACTGGGAGCTAGGTGCGCTCCATGTGCTCAAAACCAGTTCCTGAGCATGCACAGTTCCCATCATTTGAAGGTATGTTCTCTTGTGGCTACAGTCCCTCTCTATGGTGCAGCATCCCCCTGCTCTCTTTACTGTTAAGGTTAATGTGGGTAGCTCTGCCTGACTGTGGATGCGGTTCTGGTACAGACATCATCCACCTTGTCTGCTGCAACTCCTGTCTGAGCACAGGGAGGCTGAGACTTGGCCCTAGCACAGGATTACACCTCAGTCACCCCTTGCACGAGGGTTAGGGAGTGCGATCCGTATCGGGATCCAGTGTGTGACTTAAAATCTAATATAAGACTAATTTTGTTGCTTCTAAATACTAATCACTGTGGATTCAGCATGGAGATAGGACCTGTGCCAGAAGCATACTACGGCACAGGAGGCTGACTCAGGTAAGTGATTTGTGACATGGAAAATTTGCTGTCTTCTAAAATAGAGGCAGGGAACCTGGATGCTTGAAGATGTGCATATTGAGAATATGGCAAGGTAAATCATTCAACTAAACAGTTATTCCTGATGGATAAAAAAATCCAGTTTTAGCTTAGCTGATCCACTGAGGAAATTCTCAGTGAGTTCAACACATTTCTATTTATAGAAATTCTCTCAACGAGTGAGAAATGGTGAATATACCAGGACCCAAAATAAAATGGAAATTCAAATTGCACTTCAGTTTCTCTTCAGCATAATAAGATGTAATAAATATGTCATGCAGGACAGCTTCCAGTCAAGGTTAACTCCTGCAAAATAACTATATTAAAAAGCCAGTTATCATGTTTGTGATGGGAGATAAGATTGCTAGGAAGTTGCTGTGGATGGATTTCAGTGGTCAGATCTGAGATATGCATGAGATGACTGCTAGAAACCATGGAGAGATGAACAACACGTGCACTGCATTCTGCTCCGTGGAATCAGCTTTGGCCAACAGGATGGTAGAAAAGAAGACACAGCTGAGGGCTATGGGTTTCCCAGTGCTCTAAAGCCAAATAATGTGTCAGCATTTCCAAGTTTCCTGCAGCAAGACCAGAAGTACCAGGACAAACGCTCAGTTTTCTGTGTAATAGTTCAGAGGACCAAGATAATCTTAGAAAAAAAGAGAAGAAAGGGGAAAAGTGAGAGAGAATACAAATGCAGAACCAAATGTGGCATCGTAGCACTCAAAAAACTAGGACTATTTAAAAAAATAAATTTGTAAGTGGATAAAAGTTGAGAGACAATGGAAGCGAAGGGAAATGAATGCAACTTCTAGCAGCTAGTTTCTTTGCGGGGACCCTTTTATGCCAATTCCTCTGTTTTTTCAAAGGAGCTGCGGGGACCTGCTGCGCAATAGGATAAGGGGCTTCCTCCTGTCTGAAGAGCAGAGGTTGCAAGTGATCAAGCAGATGCAGAGAGCGGGGGGGGGTGGAGAGTGCTCGTTTGTGGCTCACAGACTGGGAGCCTCTAACCTGATTTAAATGCAGAGGACTGTAGTTATGACTGTAATGAAAGAGCATCATGAAGAAAATTCAGCAACTTAATACAGTATCGCCTCTTCTTGGCTACAGGAGGGACAGTGCTCTTGTGGTTTAATGTGGACATCTACACACCTTGGAAAATACATGTTTTTATGTGTTCAGAGTACTTCTACGATACTTATTATAGCTCTGCTATGCCCTAGTAATAGCTGGAAATGCTGTATAAAATGTGTATGCAGTGGCTCAATATGGACACCATTATTTTTGAAATACAGAAGTTTAATATTATGGTACTATAACCACTTAAATGCATAAACCAGTATATGGTCAGAGCCAAGAGTTAAAAGCAGGCCAAAGATCAGAAGGATACATTCCTGTGTAACCTGCCATCCGTCTTACAAGTGACTTGAGTAAATCAAAACATTGTCATATGCCTGCAAATGCTACAAAGCTTAGACACAGTGATTATTAGAGTTACAGTTAAAGGTGGCTGGGGAGGTCTGCTACAGCTGAAGGGGGAAAGAAAAGCTCATGGCTTCCTATTTGTACGGTCTGCCGCATCTTTCCCCTTGTAAATCTGATACGAGCAGCAGATTGTGGCCGAGAACAATGATGACCGTAATATGGGTGCTCGTAACAGGAAACAACAGGTACATCATGGCACAGGCATTTTAAAAAAAAAAA
>VYXH01003208.1:0-34731 GCA_013397275.1 Burhinus bistriatus | reverse complement strand
TTTTGAGTTTTTTCTCCAAATTTCCTTTTTGTGAAAAAAAAAAAAAAAGGTGAGGGGGAGAGGGAACATACTATTGAATGTTTTGTCATTTTGACTTTCTTCTTGACAAGGGAGGGCAAAATATCCATCATGAACGCTGTTAGCAACCACAGCAACCCACTCCTTTTCTTTTATCCTCCCCGACCCAGTCTTTCAGGAGTGCGAAGTCCAGAGCCTGTCTCAAGACCAGGAGCTGCAGAATTGGAGAAAGACTGAAACGAATGTTATAGCACACACTGTCTCTCGCACGCACGCACACCCACACCCCCACAAGCAAGCACGTGCGCGCGCACTCGCACCCCACCTCCCGAACTCTGTCCCATGCGTAGTGTACCATTCTGTGAAGTACCGCGGTGCCACCGAGAGCAGCCGGGTCCCCTCGGCCTCCGGACCCAGACCCCATCCCCGCGGCTCGGCGTAGGATGGCACCGTATGTATGTTCTTGGTCACACAGTAGTTGCATCGTAAGTTAACAAAGGTAATTCATTAACAGCATTGATCGGGCTGTGCATGTAGTGACTGGAGGGCATAATTAGCCTTTCACCATGGTTAATAAGTGTTGCACACGTTCATATAAACCGGTATATGAAATATATATTCTTTTGGTTTTCTCTTAATTTCTTGTTTTGTTTATTGCTTTACTAAGGTTTTCATCCTTTCCCCCTTCCCTGCGCCTGCCCCCTCCTTCCCCAAAAACAAAGGAATCAGTAACATAACATAAAGATACTTGAAAACAATGTCAAAATGTTGTGCTTGAAGGGAACTGTTATTCCTGATGTTCTTTTACATCTTTGATTCTTACTCAGTGTTGTATGCCTAGTGCGTATCCCGGTAGGCTTTGTCTAGTGCATTTTGCCTCTGAACCTGATCCTGTGTAATACTGTTATTAAGCTGTGTTGTTGCTTACTGTGAAGGCAGGAATTTTGCTTCCTTTATTTTTATTAGGTAGTTATGAACTAATTGAACTGTGCTGTACTGCGGCCTTCATACTTTTTTCCTGTTCTTTCTTTGTCTTTCTTTTTGCATTGAGGTTGCAGCCACCAAATACATTGTTGAATCAAATCGAAATAGTAACACACACACACACAAAAAAAAAAAATCACAAAAAAACAGGCATATGAAATATTTTTGGGGGAAAGCAAAAGTTTAAAACCTTTTTAAAAAAATAGGACTTTTTTAATAATGCCTCTGTCTAGCATGCCAACGAGAATGCATTGATATTGTGAGTATTTGTGATATACGTATTAATAAATGGAACCATTACAGATTTCTAGCCGCTTCCTTTTCGTTCTTTAGTCATAACAAAACTCTTTTGAGGGGGGAAGTGAGCATGAAACACAAGTGCACAGCTTGGAGTGACGTGTCTTTATGCATATTTTAACAACTAACTTGCTCGCGACAGAAAAATGTTACTACCCTGGGAAAAAAAAAGAAAGGGCTGGAATTGTTTCAAAACTCCTAGAAAAACCTTCCACAGCTGGTTTCACCACGTGACAAATACATACCCTCTGCTTTGCCATTTTTCTTCTCGTGACTGATAACGATCTGCAGTGTTTAATTATCCCATCCTTAGCGCTGCACGTGATTCTGGCCTTAAGCGTTTCTTTCTGATTTTGGTGAGGGTGGGGAGAAGAGGGATTAGGGGTTGAGGGGGGTGGGTAATAGCCATCTTTGCTGCTTTCGTGGAAGGGCAGGCACTTACCTCTTTCTCATTTAAATACATGAAGTGTTGAAAATCTGATGGAAAGCCCATGAACGTTTAAACCTGGAAGTTTTGGACCACGCCCTTACATTGGCAATGTGGACAGAGAAGAAGACTTGAGGAGGGAAGCCCTGTAGCCTTCTGTCTGTGGAGGAGCTGCGCAGCACCTGTGCCTGCGCAGCCCGTACAGCTGCCAGCGTCCCAGCCCATCCTCCGTCCATCTGTCCATCTGTCAGTGCCACCCACCCAGTTACTGCGAGCCTCCGCCTTGGGGGTGGCTGCCCTCCGTGGTGCCTCCAGCATCAGCTCCGCATGAAGCCTTGAGTGGTGCTGGCGCTGTCGATGCGCTCTCACCCACAACTCTAAAAGGGCTTGCAGCCGCCTGGACAAAAACCTGTCGGCATAGGCTGAGGCAGCATGTCTTAAAAACGCCAGTGGCTTCTTTGGGTTTATTCAGAGAGCACTTCCAGAGCAGGGAGGGGTGGGACCCTGGTTGCTTTGCCAGGGGGATGGGTAATCAGTACTCCGTGTTGCTCTTGAAACACAGGTAATAGTTTTTATCATAGAATCATAGAACCACCTAGGTTGGAAGAGACCTTTAAGATCATTGAGCCCAACCATCAACCTAACACTGCCAAAACCACCACTAAACCATGTCCCTCAGCACCACGTCTACACATCTTTTAAACACTTCCAGGGATGGCGATTCCACCACTTCCCTGAGCAGCCTGTTGCAATGTTTGATAACCCTTTTGGTGAAGAAATTTTTCCTGATACCCAATCTAAACCTCCCTTGGTGTAACTTGAGGCCATTTCTTCTTGTCCTATCGCTTGTTACTTGGGAGAAGAGATTGACCCCCAGCTCACTACAACCTCCTTTCAGGTAGTTGTAGAGAGCGGTAAGGTCTCCCCTTCAGCCTCCTTTATAGATTTGATCCACTGCCACAATGAAAAACTGCAATTTGCTACTCAGACTCGCTGGCTGTGGTGAGAGCCAGGTGACTGTGACGCACTTCCACAGGCCTGCTTTCTTCCATGAAAGACACAAGCAACTCATATTTTCTTCAACACTTACCTTTTCCCTGTTACAAGTTGTTGGTAATGGGGACAAAAGGCTTAGTACATTTGTGCGAGAGGGGCACTAAGGTGTTCAGGAGTGTGAAGTGTATTTTGTGGCAGAATGCTGTTATGGCTGGGGATGCAGTGACTTCCAGCTGAAGATCTGTTTTCCCGAGGTCTTTTGTATCTGAGATGTTCCCCTGCCCCTGTAAATGAATAGCATGTAGTGAAGTTTGTAGCACTTGTCCTATGGAAGCATCAAAGTCATTTTACTGATTTTTTTTTTTCCCTACCAAGCAAATGACTTTACCTCAGAGCAAGTAAAGCACTAACAAGGGCGCGTCATCCATCTCCTTCCCCCTTCTTGGCCCCCCAAAGCCTGTCCTTGGGGTTCAAAACTAAACTGAAATAGAGATTTGTAAATAAGAAGAGAGAAAGCTGGTCCACAAATTTAAATCTGCCCTCAATAACGCATCTACGGCGAGGGAGCAGGACACCAATACAAGTCCTGCATAAATGCTGGGCAGTTTGCATGTACTTTGCTGGGAACAAAGCCGCCCAGCGCAGGTCACAGCACTCACATTTGCAGTCCCTTCCGAGGGCTTAAAAACAGTTGCAGCCGCTTGCTCAGTTGCTGGGGCTACGGGATGCTGGAGCGGTGCCCTTCTCCCGCCAGCGCAGGAAGTTCGCGAGGGGATGTTTTTCCACATCAGAAAGAACTGGCCCACCAGCCGCCCCAGTTTCTCTCCCCTATTCATCCCTGGGTAGGTCTCCCCTGCCCCACGGAGGGGAGGGCGGGGGGGGGCGCGGCGAGGCTGACGCCTCCTTCCTCCGGACCTTCCAGAGTGGAAAAGCACCATCCTCTCCTCAGTTTTCTTTCCTTTTTTTTTTTTTTTTCTCCTTTTTCCTGAAAGAAAGGTTTGTTTGTGCCAAGAGCTGTTTCTTTTGAAGATGCTGGTATTGGGTGACAGGTCAGCAGGCCCCCAAACTGCTCCAGCTTGCCCGTCCCAGTTCAGCAAAGCATGTGCTCAGCTTTAAGGCGTAAGCGTTGAATTAAGCCCATTCAGCAAAGCCCTTCAGTGCGTGCTCAATTGTTTCCCTCAGCCCAGCAGCACTCCTGTTTGTATGGGGTAGGTGTCTTAATTGGGCTCTCGACAGCTTCCGTGGAGAGGACCAGGCTGGTGAAGGACCCACCAAGGGTTTCCCCGGTGAAATCCCCCTGGCTCAGGCTGGGGCCACGCAGCAGCTCCGATGGGGAGCGTTGTGATAGCTGGCACCGTGGCATCCCCTGCCCTGGGCACAGCATCCCCATGCTTCCCTGCCTCCCTCCTGGAGGGAGAAGTGAGCTGGTGGAAATGAAACAAAGCCAGCGCTGCAGAGTATGGGTCAATGTCAGCCGGGCACAGATGCGTGGGATTTTCCCTTCAGAGGTGAAGCTGCCACGGGGTACCAGGGGTGGAGGGGGCCGGCTCCTGCTGCGCTGGGCTGGCTCCGGCTGCCTGATCCCTGCCCGAGCAAATTGCATTCACTGCAGTCACCGGACCCAAGCTGGGCAAGAGAAGGGTGGGCAGGTTTGGGAGTCAAAGCGGGTGGTGGGGCAACTGGATGAGTCGCAGGAGGGGTGGGAGGAACGGGGCATGGCTGGGGGATGAGAGCGGGAGATGGAGTGGGACTGTGGGAGGAGGAAGAAGGGTTATTGAGACCATCTTGTTTTGGCCCTGGTGAGCTGCTAGCTTGGTTTGGCTGCAAGGTGGACCAGCAGCCTTAGCTGGCACATGCATCCTGTCCTGAGCTGCCTCCCAGGGATTGCTTCTGCTGAGGAGGACAGCCCCGAGCACTGCCGAGAGGATAATACGTTGCTGTTAGGTTGTTTTTCACACTAGCATCAAACTGCGGCTCTGGGAGTTGGTGGCCATGCTGGAGGGCCTTGCTGGCTGCCGCCATCCTTGGGCGAGCATCGCTGCGGAGGAGACTGGCTTTGCAGGATTGCTTGTGGGATTTCAACCTGTTGCTCCTCAGAGGACTCAATGCAGGGGCTAAAATGATTTTATCGTCTGTGACTCTTCCCCTTGACTTTAATGGCTCATTACCATTTAAGATAATTTTAAGATTAGTAAATTAACTTGCTGCCAGCCAAGTCCCATGCACTGTTTAGTTAATGCTGTATAAAATACCTGACATCCCACTGGAGGGGCAGGATTGATTGGGATGTCGGACTTCTACCAGGGCTGAGTTAGGGCTGCTTCAGTATGAACTTGTATAATAAAAATAGAATTCTTCATGATTCGACGTGCCTTTTTGTAAGTAAAAGTGTTTTGCCCCCCAAACGTGTGAAATCTGGTCAACCTTCTGCAGGCTGCTTTTACCAGCTTGGCCTAATTCTGAAGCAAAAAGCTGTTGCTTTTGCCTTTTGCTTGTCATTACACCTGTTCCTGTTGCAGCCAGGAAGCGTTTCATTCAAAGGGGGTTTCATTTTTGCCCAGCGTGACCAGAGATATTTGGAACGTGCAAGCTCATTGAAAGCAAACTGTGCTGAGGCAGCAGCTCTTCACGCTCTGGAGCCTGTTGTGCTCCGTGGTAGCTGCAATGTGGCTATTTTTGGTCTCTGCTGAAGCTATCTATAGGTGACACCGAGTACTTATTTTAGATTGTGGTCCTTCTGTGCAGTCGGTAACTGAGGTGTGTATATATACACACAGACATAGAGAACATCCCTGGTGAGCTGTACGACAGTGTAACTCATAATGTGATGTACATTCCCAATGCAACTACTGAGTCACCAGAATGCTATTTTTTATTCACCGTACTTACGCATCTTGGCCGAGACTTTCAGAAGCATGAGATTACGGGCAACCCCCTGGAGGTATTTCCAAAATGCTCTAGCTTTCAGAAGTGCCAAGGGACCTACCTTTTGGGAATCCAGCCCTTTCAAAACCTCTCAGGGCACTCAGAAGTGAAAAGTCATTTTGAAAGCCCTATCTGTTCTTAAAATGGAGATTATTCATCCAAGTAAAAAACATTAGTGTTTTTTAAATTGCAATTATTTCCAGAGGGGAAGCAAGGCCAGCTTTCTGGCTTGCATGGAAGCCATGGTTTGTGTGCTTTATCTTCTTGAGTAGAGAATTAGAAATCATGATGTGAGGGAAGGAGAACTGGATAGGTGGGGAAAAAAGAGCAAAAAAACCCCTAAACCTCTATTTTTTCAGTCAAAAGGGTTTGAAATGGGAAGTATTTCAACCTGCTTGTGTGTCTGATGTGGCGGTGCGGCGATCTCCAGCTCCAAGCTGGGGAGGTTCAGCAGCTCAGGACAGCAGCAGGGGGGTCTGCAGTCTGGTTCAGAGGGGACTGTTGCCTGCCAGGACACCCCTTCTGTCCTCCTGATGGGAAGAGCAGCCTTTTGTGGGAGCCTCCAGGCATCAGGCTGCTAGAAACCACCATGGTTCACATGCAATGAAATTCACGGCCAGCATCAATCCATGGCACTCCCTGAGGCTCTGCAGGAGTGGTTTGACGCCGGTAGTTTCCTACTCTGGTTCCCAGGGGTTTACTGTGCTTCTGTGGCATGTACCTTTAACACCGTGTTTGTAAGTTATTGCTTGCTCAAAAGAACTGGCTAGTGCTTATGTTGATTATTTGGTATCTTCCGGCCTGTAATTATTTGTAATTAAAAGTAAATAAAAAATTGCCCAGAATTTTCTTCACCCTGGAGTTCACTGTGACCCAAATGTCAGATAAATGAGTCCTTCTGCCCTGTATAGGAACTGGTACATTGAGCCCGTGGATTATTGCTGTGTGCTACTCTGCTTACCTTCATGCAGTCCTGGTACTTGCAGGGCCGGGGACTGCCTCCTCCCTGCAGGCGAGGTGGAGTTCAGCCCTGCAGGGAACCAGCCCCGAGCCCTGCGCGCTCCCTGTGCCACACCGGCTCCGACAGCCTGCCAAAATCAATGCCGTGCCTTGGGGGAGTACGCAAAACAGGTCTCCGACTGCTGTGCGGAAGCATGAGGCGGCATGAAGGTATGAGACTCGGAAAATCCTGGCCGGCACCATGGCAAGCTCGAGCACTGAACTGAGCATAGACCAGTGTAGTCCACCAGTCTTTGTAACGGTGGGATTTCCTCCTGATGCTTATGGAGATAACCTAGATATTGCCTACTTGTTTGGACTATGCATTTTAAGTGCTACAATGTGAAAGGGAAATCAAAAAGCCGATCAAAATCATCTCTATGAGACCCATTCAATAAAAAAGTTATTGGCAATTAGCACGGTTTTTTATTAAAAAGTAATTAGCCCTCCTGCCCTGAGAATTAATGAATGCTTTTCATTACACCCCAAGGGGTAGTCAACCCAATAATAATCGACTTCAGATGAATGTTGTTCTAAACCAACATGTTTGACAATGCAGGCGGGCAGGACGGTCACAAACAGGAGGCAATCCTACTCTGGTGAACGCTGGGAGCTGGTTGCTTCGAAATGAAAAGCCATTAATAATTTTCTTAGATTAGTGCAATAGACTCGACTTCTTACTCATTAAGGAGATGAAGCAAAGCATACAAAAAGAGCAGTGCCTCATGTGTCCCTTGGCGCAAAGCTTAGGAAGCCAGCGGAGATGTACTAGTGCTGGCTACTAGCTTTTGCTGAACATGTCCACAGAGCTTGACAGGGTGGAACATGACTTGGCTACCTGGTTACCTGGATGTGGCGATTTTACCGTCCGAGAGGTGTCTGGCAGCCGAGTGGCAGAAGGTTGTGTGTCCCTGCTGTCTCCCCTTCACTGCTTAACCCATTGGCACCACAGGGAATGAGCACCAGGCGACAGCATCCCTTCCCCCTCGCCCCTGTTTGATGGTTGGCATTTTCAGTGAGATACGAGTTGCTGCAGTTGCAAAAACCCCACAGACTTCTCAATTCAGTGGCTGTCCTGCTCTGACAGCCTATCGGCGGTCATCACGGCTGCCTGGTTCTCCTCAGGGTGGTAAGGCATGGCTGTTACGTTTTGAGGAACCCACAACGATTTATTGTCATTTAGACAATTATTCTATCACCCGATGACCCCTCCCCACCCAGGAAGAGGAACTGAAAAAAACAAGGAAACCTGGGGGTTGAAATATAAACAGATTTAATAGAGTAAGACCAGGTGATTAACATTAATAACACTAAAGAACCAATATTGATCCCGATACCAATATAAAATATACAAGGATTATACTCAGCCAGCTGTATCAGTAGGAAGCTGTGCACTCCCAGCAGGGGACAGTAAATGTTGGACACTGGGAGTGCTACGGCTTCAGGAGGAAGGGAGGGCCTCAGGGGTCCAGCACCGGGGCAAGAAGTTCTCTGGATCATCGCCATCAAGGGAGAGAGAGCTTCACAGCAAACTTCCTAATTTATATTGAATGTGATGTTCATGGTATGAAATAATCCTGTTGGCCAGCTTGGATCAAGTGCCCGGGTCTCGCTCCTCCTCATCCCAGCACCTGGTGAGCTTGAAAACACTGAGACCTTGAAACTCACGTACCGTAGCTGGCTATAAAGGAAATATTTTCACAAATTCAGACAGTAGAGTCTTCTAAAACTACAGTTTTCCCAAGCGTTAGAAGAGATTTTACTGAAAAGTAAAATTACTGAAAGCGAAATTAGTCCTGTGTTGCTCAAACCAGGACAATGGCGCAGGCAGGTACTCCCTGCCAGAGGAAAGCCCTCAAAGAGTGAACAGAAGAACGACAATTTCCCTTCCCCTGCCCTGGGACCATCCTTGCCGCTCCCTGGGGCAGCCCTCCCCTCTGACCCACGTGTAGCCCTCGCTCAGCCCAGGTCTGGTGGGGACCCAGGCTGCAGCTGCTGACCGGGGGGCTGCGGGCACAGCTTCCTGCAGCCAGGCTTTAAAAGCTTCTCCATTACATTTCCAAACCTGAGGATTCAAGTGAAGAGCTGAATCCCCCCCCTCCAAGCTGGGCTGCCAAATTAGAAAGAAGTGGTCCAGGATGACGCTGGGCAGCTTGGACCCCAGGGCTTTCCCCGTGGAAAGGCAGTAGGTAATGGGAGGTCTAATTAAGGAGACCAGCAGCAAATTTACACGCTGTGGATAACATCTTCCACGCCCACTTCTCCCCCTGCCATCTCACACTTCTTTGCTAGGGAGCCCGCTCCCACCCCAAGGCAAAGAGACGCCTCCAGCTCTCCCTGTCCTCTCCTGGGGAGCAGGGACCTTCTGTGCCATGGAGGGGACAAGGGCTGCCGGGAGATGGTGCTGCAGCCCCGGGGGCAACGTGTGAGCACTGGAGGCAAGCATGGCAACCGGCTCAGGAGCCAACACAAATTTTAATAGCCACCTCTACCAAACGCCGCTGTGGTGGCCATGTCTCCGCTACGGCTCCACGCTGCGTGCAGCGAGATAAAACACCCAGATGAGCAGTCAATGTAATGATTGCTTAACTTGCATTGCGGTGCTGCCTGCAGGCGACAGTGCAGTATCAGAGCACCGTCTCGCTGGATATGTCAAGGAAATACAGTCATGCCATGGAGCTAAGGCTGTAGGTGTAAAGACGGGAACAAACAGGGGCAGAACATAAGGAGAAGAGAACTAGGCAGCATGGAGGCTATTGGGATCAGCACAATGAATGCAGGACTGCATTACAGTTGCTTTAGGCAATCTCAGTTTTGGCATTTTGTAGATTATTGATGGCTAATTTTGCAGGTGTAAGCTTCTTCAAGCATGCATTTGTTTTGATGTAATTACTTAACTTCCAAAAAAAAAGTACATGGGAAAAAGTATTTTTTTTCTCCTGGGGAACCATAACTATCCTCTGAGAGACCCTTAGCAGGGCTGCAAGCCCTAGATCAGCCTCCGTAGTGCTTGTCGCACCAGCTCTTTATGGGATGGTGGAGCAGGGCTGCTCAGCTGCTGGCCCACAGGCGAAGCTGCCTGGGCTGCAGAGAGTGGGGATTACAGGGATGCTCACGCAGAGCATCCCGGCCCCCTGGGGGGGCTGATTCCCATCCTATGTCATGATTTCAGTATAAAGGAAAATAAAAGGTCCCTCGGTTTAATATTGGCTAGAGTTTTATCCCTCCATTTTACCTAGAAGGGTTGGCAGAACTGTGGGGAAAGTTTTACAAGGGGGGAAATTATTATTTTTTTTTCCAATTTAGAAGTTTTGAAAAGTTCAACTAGCTGTAATTAGCTTTGAAACATGAACTAGTAATCACTTAACTGCCACATTTAAAGTATCCAGGCTCCAGGATTACATTTTTTGGTAATATAATGGTATCTTAATTTAATGTATTTGTATTTGCAGTTTTCACTTTTTAGAGTTCCCCTTTTTTTGGTTGATTTTTGTTTTTTTCAACAAATGAAATGGATGAAGACTCGGTGCAAACTTACTACAGAACAAGGAAGAACAGGGCTAGGTTTCCTATGGATTCACACAGCATCCTGGAGTCTGCATTTTCCATCATTCATTTTCTTGCAATACCAGGAAAGGAAATTTTTGCAGGAATGGTTGAAGCTTGGAAAGGAAAGTATCCTTGAATGCCGTCACAGCCACAGCACCAAGAAACACTAGCTGCTAGTATCTGCAGCTAGGACAGGTCTGACTCTAAGATATAAAGGCAGCTGCAAGCTCAAAAATAGGTGGACTTATGGGCTGGGTGTTTTGGTTCAGTAGGAGCTGTGACCCAGTATACAGGTGCACTTACTGAAATGGGAGAAGCTCATAAACCCTCCCTATAAATTACTCACCTTGCAAAACTCCCATTAATATAGCACTTAGGGAACCTATCCCAGGTAGGCACAACAAACGTAAAGGCTGGACAGCTATTACCTACGAGCTGCCCCACACCGGCCCCTGGGCCAGGTCTGTCAGCCCACGGAGTAGTCACTGTCCTTCCCAGGATGCTGCCACCGCTGCTGGGCAGCACGTCCAGCACCTCCTTTTCCCCCTGCCTCCCCGTCTGGATGGTTTTGCTGGGCTTCCTAAGGACGGCTGTGCATGGCAGTGATTCAAGAGCAAAGGCTGACAGAGTAAGGCGATGGACAGCTTTGCTCTTTTTTTTTTGCATTTTATCCCGAGGCTTTGAAGAGCTTCCTTCAAGTCCTGAGGTGGATGTGATGTGCCTAAGCTTCCCTATTAGACAGGGATGTCGTGATGCACAAAAATGCAGGCTGCCCCTGGGACACTGGAGTAACGACCTCAGCTTCTTCCAGCTACAGAGTTGCAGACTCCCTTAAAAAAATCAAAACAACAACAAAATCCAAAAATTATAGTAATTTCTGAACCTGAACTGTTCCTCTGCTGTTTTTCTTTTTTGTTATTTCCTAGTGGATCAACCAATGCTTGTTTAAATAATGGCAAATACGGTTTGCTTTGGATGACTGAAACGATTAATAATGGCTCTTTTCTGGAGTCAGGCTGTGTTTCTGCAAAGACACTGAAATTCCAGCCGAAACAAGCACCAACCGACCGGTTCAGATCACGGCAGCGGCTGCAGCAGCAGCGCTGCTGGCTGAGCCGTGGGCTCCAGTCCCTGCTCCCTGACAGCCAAACTCTTGCTTTCCCGGCAAGCAGCCTGCGGCTGGATGCTCAAAGAATGGTTAAGTTCAAAACACATGCTGGAAATACCGTGAACTATTTCTCTTGGCCTGAAGCGGCACAGCCATGTGACAGCCCATCATAAAGTTGAAGCTCAACCTGTCCAGCTGGCGGCCAAATCATCACCGATGTTCTTGCGGCATTGCTGCCTGCAATAAGCTTGCCTGTGGCGCTGAAGGCGGTTGCACATAGCTGCCTGTCCCAGGAGGGTTTCAACGCTGGACACCCTGCGCAGTTACAATAGTCAGGAGGCAATTTTTACCTGAGGCACAAATGAGCTGTTGTGTTTGCCCTTGGCTTCCTCCCAGATGGGGCAAGCTCCATCTGATACTGTTCCTCAGCCTCCCTAATTCTCTCTTGCCAACCAGTGTGTTCTATTTGTGAATAATTGGAGCCCCTTTTCTTTATAAGCAGGATAAGTTTTCCAAGGCTGTGCAAGTCCTCTGCTTGTGGTCAAAGAAGGCATGCTGTGTGGACAGGGGTCCAAAAAGTCACAGCAAACTGTCATCTCTCTGGGCAAAAAATCAGCTGCTTTTAAGTCATGGATTGCAACAAGGTACTCTGTGTAGTGCCTTCCTGCTGCCTGAAGAAGGCAAGGATAGATTTAGCAGGTGAATAAGGAGGATCTTGTATCTGTAGGGCCTTATTCATCTTCTGACGAGGCCGCGTTACTGGGCTGTGCCAAAGGGCGGCTGTGCATGGCAGAGGGTGCGATACCCCCACCTCACCCCAGGCTCTGCAGCTCACCCGGGCACCGGCATGCCAGGGAGCTGCCGATAAATGGCTAGGGAGGGATCATGTCCCGTTCCCTCATTCCGGACTCTCCAGCCCTTCGCAGCAAACACACAGGCTGGTGGAGAGCAGAGCTTCACCTGGCAGTGTTATGGGGTCCCAGGACCCAAAAGACATTTGGAAATTCAGGCCTTCTGTGGTGAGTCTGCCAAAATGGCATGGGAGCAAATAGCAAAGGGCCCAGCTTTCCTGCCATGCTGGAGTTAGTCTGGTCCCTCTCTAGCTGACTAAACCTGAGCCATGCTGTGGAGGACAGGACCCACAGGCCCAGCTGCAGAGGTCTAGAAGAGACGAGTTTCTCAGTCCTGGCAGTCCCTTCCAGCCCCACATTGGTACCTAATGGTGCAATTTTCAACATGGCATTCAAAGACCAAGTTTTTTGGTTTTTTCTCCCCCAATTAACATTCTCAACACTCTGGTTCCTTGAGAAAGATGCACATCTGTGCCACCTGGGGAAGGTACTAGTGAGGGTGCACATCTCTGCATCTAAGGCACAATCCCAAGATGGTCCAACAACCAAGGGCTGATTGACTAAACCGAGTATATTGGTAGCAGCCTAATGAACTGGCCTGTAAAATCTTTAAAGTGGAAGATGGGCATGATACACCAGCCTCTCATGTGAACCATATCTTCTCTGTTTTGTTCAGGTTAATGAGCAGAAGAATTCCTAGCCATCAAAAACCCTATATGGACTTTCCAAATGATCAATGTTCTTTATTTTTACCACTTACCCTTCAGGGAAGAAATCAGATAAACCATGCCTAGGTGACATGTCATACACTGAGTATTGTCTGTAAAGTAAAAAGTAAGCATGTGGTGGTACTCACATATGTGCATGTGTGTAAAAGACAGCTATTATGCCATGTATCATCATCATCATCATTATCATTGTATAATACACCTGTATACCTTATACTCTGACTGAAATGGAATACATTTTTTGCCTGACGGGAAGGGAGAGCATGTGGCAGGGGAAGGACAAGTTAAAAGTGACTAAGTGCTTTTAAAGCACTTTTAAAGCATGTTTCTGAGAGGTAGCTTTCCAGGGCAGCACAGATGTATTTGGAAGGACAGCAGAGTGGTCCCAAGCATGGACACACCAGGCACTTTCCCTGAGTCATTCCCAGTTGCAGCAGTCCTCTGCTTGTTCTGGACCACGAGCAAAGGAGATGCTGAGTTTCGCAAGCTCCGTGCCTGAGCGCAGGATTGTTGCATCTTTGGATGCCACGCTGGAGCCATCAGGCAAGAGCCTCAGTGCAATATAATATTGCATCTCCTGCACACCCACGCAGGAGATCGGGAGATCTCATTTCAGGTCTGCAAGCTCTGACAGTGTCCCTTTCAGCACTATTACAATTACACCTGTTACACCACCGCTCTTTATTCCCACTTCATGTATTGTAGCACTCGCGGTGGTGTTGCAACGACAGCTGACAGATCCCTTGCTCTCGCAGATCCGCTCCTGTCGGGCTGCAGGTGCTTGCTAATCGGATAATGCTGTTGTTTTGGTTGCACTCACGTTTGTCTCTGCTAAATGACAAGCAGTAGCTTGTACTCTGCTTTCCGGCGCTTCCCTTTCAAGCTTCACAGTTGTACTTGCCATTTCACCTCCTGAGCGTATCAAAGTTGTTCTCACCGCTTTGTGATACGGTGGCAGTTCAATCACGGGGAAGGATGCGCGGCGGCAGTCCCCGGCAGCGCCTGGCACCCGGCAGCCCTCATTAGCCTGTCACGGAGGCAGCCCTGAAATCGATGGGAAACAAAGGGCAGTCACCTGAAACTGGTCTCAGTTTGGTTTCTGCTGATTGATCTGCCAGCTCCACTGGGGGAAAACAAGTGATGTTGGATGCCAAATATTTGCAGATCCACTCCCTTCATCCCAGGAGCACTTTTAGTTAGGAGCCAGGGAGGTAAATGCAGGAAGAGAGAAGCCCCCTCTCTCCAGCAGTGGTTGTTTCTGTAAATCTCGCTCCTACTAATGAGCCTGGGTGTAAACGAGGTACTGCTGAAACACAGTTAGACACTCTGATCATCATGGGGGACTCAACCTGGAGACTTCAGCACCAAAACCACAGGCTTAAAAAAAAGATTTCTCATTATATAGTCATGACCACAGGCACAAGACTGGGGCTTTACATATTCCTCCTGTTAAACAAGCTTGTTCACCAGAGTCTGATGCCCAAAGCAGCTCCAGCCTCTCCCAGGGAGAGCTCTGCCCATCGCACTGCACAGCCAGGGCTCCTTAAGGGCTCTCGCTGCAGGACCTGAACTTCCACACAGCTCAGGTGCCTGGGAGAAGACGGCCTGATCAAGGAAGGGTACAATTACTAGATCGCCCTCCTGCTTGAGATCAGAGCAACTAATCTTGCTAATAATACAATTTCCCACGTTGTCACAGATAAAGGACATCTCATTTAGCGCAAGTTGGAAGAGCCTGCGTGGTGCGAGGCTCAGTCTCTGCACACAGAGGTAATCTCCAGCGAAGCGTTAAGCCCAGCAGCAAATCCAAAGCGACTGTATTTCCTAGTGGGTTATTGTGCGGCACCAAGTTTCCAGCTGACTTTCGCAGTGCCTTGAACACGGAGCTGGGAAGAGGCTCCAGAATACAGCCAGACTAAAGCACGGTGGCATCGGAGGGCTGCTTGCTGTACAAGTCTACTTTGCTTAGTTTAGAAATCTTACTTACTACAGATCAGCTGCCAGGATTAAAAGATTAAATATAGGGAATATGGAAGGGTACTGTGGAAGAAAGTTCAGATAAAGGCCTGCCTCTTGGTAGGAAAATGGGAAACAGCACAGTCAGTGGCACTTTTTGTTGGTTTTAGTGGTGGTTGGGGCTGCAAGGCTGAGAGTGAGGGTAAGAAGGGAAGAACGTGACTTCAGAGATGACATATTTACATAAATGATCTACCAAAGACTGAAGTTCTGCACAAAAACTCAGAAAGAAAAAAAATCCTACATATTTAGAACAGACTTAAAAGAAATAATTAGCCTTGTTAATCTGGTGTATTAAAGAAACTCCGTAACTCCAAACTAATCAGCTCTTAACATATCTTCATTTAGCACCCTACAGGCGTGCAGAATGTCTCCTTATTGGGCTATAGAAAATAAAGATACATGGCAGCCTCTGCATGGGTGCAAAGATCACATTGGGCAAAGCATCGTGCCCACAACAGAAACGAACAAACACAACTGTAATGTGACGTCTAGAAAGTGTCAAAGAGCATGTGGCTGCAAATGCCAGCATAAAGCAGACAGAGGAAAAGTGCACCTAAAATCCAAGGGAAAGGGGGAAACCTTTTCTACAAGGAGTAATAAGAAGACAGATTGGATGCATCCTTTGAAGATCTTCCAACTAGAAACAATCACAAACAGTTCAGAGTGGGAAGAGCTGGGAGGTGAAGGTGGGAGGTGAATGTAGGACGTGAAGGGTCTTTACAGGAAAGATAGGACCAAGTTCAAGTGCGGTGAAAAGAATCTGTCAGCTTTTACAGAGACGGTCGTAGCTAACCATGGCCACACAAGCAAGAACAGAACCAGAAAACTCAGGAAATCTAACATGAAGATTAAAACTTGCAATGTCAGACTTTCCAGTGAGGGACATCTCTAGATTGGGTACCTGTCACTAAAGCCACTAAAGTCAATGAACTTGACCAAGAAAAGCAGGTCATGCAATTGCGTGTACTTGAGCTGTTAGGCCCAAGACCAAGAGGGTGCACGTCACCAAAAGCTACAACAATAACCAGCAAAAAGCCTTCCCAGGAGCAAGGGGACTAACTGTATCCTTATGAAAGGCACAGGACTGTCACCCAGCAACATAAAGGTATGTCACAGAAAAGACAAGCCCTATTCTTGTTACCACCTGCAATGTTTCACAAACCTGAAATTAAGGGATTAAAAGAGGCATTGCAGAAGAAGAAGGCAGATAGCATAGCTTGTAGCATACAAAACAAGAGAAGGCTTCGTAACAGTGGAGGAGAAGAAGGGGGACAGGACAGGTACCAGGTCTTGCTTTGACCCTTGGGCAAGATCATGAACAGCAGAAAGAGACCCAATTCTTCCACAAATCAGCTAATTTGGCAGGATTTTATCAGCTGCCAATGGACCAAGGGATGCTCCAAACCAGTTATCCGCCTAGGTGTGAAGGTGAAGACATCAGCCATGGAGAGCTCACAGCCCTCCTGCGATGGGACAGGGACCCCTATAAATTGCTGTAGCTTGATGCAGTCCTGCTGGAGGCTCCAGCATACACAACAGGCACCACAGCTGAGACTGAGTCTTGAAATAACCTTCCGGAGTGCTTTGAGAGCCAAAACACTTCACAGCGTTATTGTAGGTGCAAGAGAGTCTTGCAGGAATGAAAGCACCCATTGATGATGTGCCATGCGGGGGCAGGCAGTGATCAGAATCCCAAATCAAGGAAGACATCGAGGCAGCCAAGAAGATACAACCCAAACCTCAGCAGAGCCAGATGTCAATCCCAGACAATATAATTATGTCTGGAGAAACCAACCACAAAGGCAGTAAAACCTGCTGATTATAAGCAACAGTGAACAAGCTGAGAATGAAAGGGGTAAACAGGGAAATTTAGAAATTGCAAAGGAGGTTGAAGTAGGTCAGTGTGTTCACACCCAGCGATGCAACTCAAACCACTTACTAAAGAAACTGCATTGCTCAGATACAGCATAAGTATGACAACTAGAGCAGTGAACGTAGAAGAAGGGTGAGAGCAAGGACCTGAAGCACTTACCAGCATCGCCATTCAGTATTTCCTCCTCCTTGCCCTTCAACCATTACAATCAGGCTCATGCTACAGGCCAAAATGCAGTTGTAAATAAATAATAGGACTTTGCCAAGCTATGGCAATGACTGTAAAATGTTCCATAGTCTCTGGTTCCCACCTTCACAAGTGTCTATTTCATTAGGATGCCCATATTTTTACTCTTAAACTATAATCCATCGAACAGTGTGACATTTGTTGATGTGCAGCACAGACTTAACACGCTTGGTGAAGCTGAGACGATGATCAAGTGTCTCTGCTTTTGGAAAGCTGCTAAACTGAAAAAAGCCATTGAAAGAGAGCAAGATGTCTACAGGGAGAGCTAAAGAAAGGAGCAGTGGTGTGTCACCCCAGAAATACAGGCTGTAGCCTGTAGTGAGCTTCGCAGGTGGCACACCAAGGACAGGGGACACAGTATGGAAAGATGTGCTGGGTCATGTAGGTCACTGTGTGGGTTTTTTTGATGGTCATCCCCTTGCTCTGTAGCATCCTAGTAGAAATTTCTCCTAAACTACTGTATTGCCACAGAAAAGGAAAAGGTGAGGAGTAGCACCCCAGCACATAACCATGACTGCCTTTGGAAGTAGGTTGAAAGTTTGAAAGAAGAATGATGTCACCAGAATAGCAGCCAGCATGCCACCCAATAAGTGTCAGTGTCTTCAGCCTGATGAGTTACAGTCAAATGATTTGGAGAAAGAGGAAGCCTCCCATGTGAACACCATAAAGTCTAATGTGCTGTATCTGCAGCAAAAAAGGGAGAGTGCGGAAAGGAACACAGCCAAAGAGGAAATACTGTAACCAGCAACAAAGCCTCAAAGTAAAGGATGGAGTAATCAATCCCCCTACATATTCCCAACATGAACATTCTGTCATTTAGGGAGTATCCATGGAAAGCATGGACATGGTATTTCCCACGATGCCAAAAAGGAAAGCGTGCAAGGGGGAGTGTGGGAAAGTGCTTTGCAATGACTCCACACACTGACACTGAAATGGAGAGAAAACAGCCTGAAGTCCAGGGATGGACAGTGAGAAGGACCTCTGTGTCTACCCTGAAAGGCAGCCAAGTGGGGGCTTTTCACCCCGAGGCAGCTGACTGAGGGGCTCAGATCAGTGGTGTTAAATCCCTGCTGCTCCTTGTGGCATCTCGATCCCATGAGCAATGCTCATGCCCAAGTACCCTAGTAATGCTCCCAAGTAAATAACTCATATCTCAAGCACAGGAGAGCTGTGGACTTAACTAAACTATTTACAGACTTTTAATGTAAGGCTGTGACTCCTGGATACCCACAGCTTTTTCAGGTCCGATCTGCTCTGGGTGATTTGTAGCTGGGATTTTATCACAGCCTGACTATCACCGTCCTTTTTAACTACCAAAATCTGACTTCTGAAAGGGCCTCCATCTGTCTCCCATCTTACTTTAATTTACTAAGTTGTGCCATCTCCCCATCTGGTAATTGGCTGGAGTTTTGTTTTGTTTTGTTTTGTTTTGTTTTCTCTCCTTGAGTTATTCAAGGAGACACAGAGCTGGCTGAGTACGTTAGACCATTATATGTCTCTTAAAGTAGTTGCTGGATTTATTTGAATAGGGATTAGCAAGATTAAGAATGTTTGCTTTAAATGAATATAGTAGCCTACAATTTTCAAATGGTAATTTTTGTCCATTGTATTGATTTGTAGTTAAAGGACTTCGGTGCTTTTTGCTACAGTATGAAGAAAGCAGTTCAGTATTGCTGCTGTGAAAACCAACAGTTTTAGAATTTTGTTCAAGATTGTGAAGCAACAGATGCACAAATCCCATTGAAATGCAATGAAAATTGACCCCTCACCCTTGTAAGTTGCTTTGAAAAGCTCATTCCTAGGACTTCCAGAAGTAGCTTTACAGACAATTAGTACTTCCTATCAAACCTTCTTCATACGACTTCACATATTGTTATTTTGGAAAAAAAAAAAAAATCGGAAGGGCATTCCTGACACAGTGTTACTGACATGGAAAAGTGTTTCAGCCCTTCCGAAAAGTGTTTCAGCCCTTCCTTTATCTGTCTTTATCTCTCTGAAGTCCTACACCTCAGTTTAGCTATCTCTGCTGCTTGCATCAAGAGAGTACAGAAGGAAACCTCAGTCTAGTTTTCCCTTCTTTCATTTCAATTCCACCTCCAGCAATTCCACCTTCTGCAGCTCTAAGGGGCTTTAAAGAAGCCATCTAAGCTTCCTTTATGAGGGGGGAATATTTGGATGGAGAGCTGGCTAGTCAGGATCCCATGCACATTGCTCCATCAGCTTCATGCTCAGCACATCACAGCCAGCATAACACCAGCAGCTGGTGTAGGCCTACTGTATCTGAGGTTGCTCCAGCATCTCCTAGCTGTCCTTGTGTCTAACTCAGGGAGACAGACGTGGGTTATGTCATTAACTTGCTTTCATATGAACCCAAGGAAAGCTTGGGTTCACAGAATCACAGAATCACAGGGGTTGGAAGGAACCTCTGGAGATCATCTAGTCCAAGGCCCTTGACAGAGCAGGGTCACCTAGAGCAGGTTGCACAGGATGGCATCCAGGTGGGTTTTGAATGTCTCCAGAGTTGGAGACTCCACCACCTCTCTGGGCAGCCTGTTCCAGTGCTCTGCCACCCTCAAAGCAAAGTTCCTCCTCATGTTTAGATGGAACTTCCTATGTTCAAGTTTGTGCCCGTCACCTCTTGTCCTCTCACTGGGCACCACTGGAAAAAGACTGGTCACATCATCCCTTCCTCTAATGCTTGTAGAGTTCACCCAGGTGTTGACCCCTATACAAGCCCACTACACTTTGGTGTTTATGCCCATCCATCCAGGCTTTAGCTGTGCTTGCCATCGACCCTCTGACACAGATCAGGTCAGTGAGCAAGCGCTGACCACGTGCAGCCCCCTTCTACTCTTGCTGGCATACCAGTAAGCTAATGCAGCCGCTAACGCCTCATTTCTGCAATGCATTATCTGCGTGTTTGCAGGCAAGGCCTCAGCTGGGCTGGAGGAAAGGAATGCTTAATTATTTGCTGCCTGTCTCCTGCACAAGGTTCTGCACGAAAACCACGGGATTTTATTCTTCTTGCTGGAGGGAATGGGATGGGGGAAAATGAAGCGCTTAGAAACCCTTTTCTTTCCCAATCATGTTGTGTCTGTCCAAAATATTTAGTCATTCTCTGTGCACACTCACTGGGAGAATAATAGTAACAACAACAACAACAACAACAATAATAATATCTTAATGAAATACTGTAAAGGGAAACTAATTAGTAAGTGTTACTGTACTCTTTCTGTGCATTCGCTAAACTGCAGAGGAAGCGCTCATGTCTGTATGCTGAGGGCAGGTGAGTAATGAGAGCTCAGCCTCCTCTCAACAAATAACTACCACCAACTTTAGAATCTGTAAGGAGTAAAATATAAAGCATTCCGTAATTTTTTCTCTGTGTCTCCTTGTATATATATCCTCATACATACAGAAACTCCATAGCTAATATTTCTGTAAGAATACAAACAAATATAACCCATCCTGCCCCAAAAGTTAAACTGAATTTCTGCTCAGCGGCACTACTTTCAAAGGCTTTTCGATGGCCGTTTCTCTGCCTTTGAACACACCTTTGGCACTCAAGTCCTTGGAAGAGGAGCACTTACAAGTTTGGGTCTGAGGCATTATCTGGTGCGTGCTCTGTATCTTTTAGGATCTGTGTGATCGCACGTCACTGCACGTCTCATAAAATCAGCTCAGCTGGGCTTATGCATTCACAGCACAACTCCGATCCAAACTCAGCTCCTTGTACTGACAGGAGATTGGCTTTGGGGTGTCTTATCTACAATAATGCTCACAGTTTGCCTAGTCTAGCGAAGAAAAGATTGAATAAGATGTCTACCATTTAAGTCCTGGCTTCCTTGCTTTAATATGAAAGAAACCCTGACATATTATGTCAGAGCAGGAATCTATCTGGATGTCTTTGTCTAAAATTTCCTCTCTCTCCACTGGCGTGCAGTGTGTTGCAATCCATGTGATTGCCTTTGTTCTGTCCAAGGAGGGACTGGACTTCAGCAACGCTGCAAAAATGTAATGCATTTTGAGAAAATTACTCTAAAAGCTGAAAAAAGAAGATGGAAAAGCACTTTGAGATGTAAGCTGTTACGTAAAAGGTCTGCTGTTATTGTTACTACTTTATTAGTCATTATTGTTGATAATGATGAAAATGCTTGCCTGGCTTCAAAAAGGTCATCCTTTCTGCTGTGATTCAATCTCATTTTGAAGACTGAATTCTTCATCCCCCAACTCTGTGTTGATTAACTTTGAGTTTGCTAAGGAAGCAAGACTAATTCAATCCATTTGTTGATTTTCAGTCCTGGTAACTTCAACAGTTTTTAAACTTACCAGCCAATTTAACCAAATGTGACAGCGGGCCAAAGATGTCCAAGACAGAAATTTCCTGTGGGTTGCATGAAAGCAGGAAGGTGGATGGAAAGGAACCTATTAATGCTCCCAGCTGAGGGAAAGGGTATAATGTGAGCATAACTGCTTTTATGCAGTACAAAGTCCTCTTAGGTGCTCAGCCTTAAGCCATGAATCTGTAGAAAACCAGGTCTCACTGGATCTTGTCTTCAAACACTTCTTTGTTATTCTCTCTTGATAGCCAACCCAATAACCTCCTAAGTAAAGATTTGAATTGTAGATGACAATATAGCCTGTGCTAGCATGTAAAATTAAACCTTGGTATTACTCATAGCTCACCAATCCTACAGGGTGTGGTATGGCTTCACTTGAAAGCTGCCAAGTTTTCCTTGTGGTGGTATGGCTGCTGCCCTGTTTTTCTGTGCAGCAGCAAAGGTGTTCTGAATACAGCTCGTTCGTTTATTATCGTTGTCTTCACTCTTTCTGACTACCTCTCAATCCCCAGCTCAACTCAGTTTCTTTTTGCTTTGCCTCATCATCATCTACTTTTCAGCGTGCTTGGCCCATGGTTTATGTTCTTGTCCTTTACCCAAGCAATGCCAACTTTCCCCTATGACAAGTTCTTGTGCCTGTGAAGATGTATGTGTGGATCCAACTGCAGAAAGAAGTTTGACATAACGAAACCAGAAATTATTTCTAAAGTTCCTCTGGAAATTTGTTACCAACGAAGAGATTTTTATTTTTTTTTTCTCTCAGGGAATGCTACTCAAAGTCCAAATCTGTCCCTTTTTTCCCCCTGTTAACTTCAGTTCATGAAGCCTGAGACTTTTTAGTTCTATGTGCTGGGAACTGATTGTGGGGCAGCTGAACTCACCTATGTCTGCCCTCTCCATTTCAGAGGTGACTAGAATTTGCTGAAATTAAACCTAAAACTAAAAGGCTCAGCAAATATTAATTTGTATTTTGCAGGAAATTAGGTTGGACTGCATTGCAGGCATTTTTTCGTATCTAGTTATAGTCTTAAAAATGTCACAGCCCCAAAGTTTGTAGACACGGCACACTCTAAATGAACAGGGGAGAATGATTTTAGAAAGTAAATCATAAATTCACACAGATGAGTAACCCCTGTGTGTCTTGACTGAAAGGCTTAGTACAGTGTTTCTGTGCTTCCAGTTAAACAGCTAAAACCCCTTTGGCTCCAGGGCTCCCCCAATAAACTGCTTGCACATTCTTTAAGGGTGGCCTACGTTCACTGAAATTATTCACCAAATAATTTAGAAGAACGAATAACCGTGAGAAAATCGTGACCTACTCATGGACGATTACCAGAGGAGGGGGAGGGCCCGCAAAATTGATCAGATTCATTACTCACTGTCACTGAAAGCGATTCTCCTGGCTCTGCTCCCAAGCCTCCCCATGTAAATCACGTCCCTCACAACCTGAAGGAGCCTCATTTGCTAAACACGTTGAGTGGTGGCAGCAGCCCTCGGCTAATGGCTTCGGCTCCAGCACCGTTTCAGCCCTAAATCAGGAGATCCGAATGACACTAAATATCTACTTTTAGGCGATAGCTAATCGGCAAGGGAAGGGTTTCACAGACAGCTCATGTGGCCACCGGCAATTTATCCCCTTCCCATTGCTATCGACAACACAAAATACCGCCTCCTTGAGCCTGGGTTATCCAGCCATTACGGCACATAAAATATTGATGGAAATTAATGCAAAAAAAAAAAAANNGGGGGGGAAAGAAAAACGCTGAAGTTCCTGTAATTCTAGCTGGGCTATAAAACTGGGTTTCTTTGAGAGCCTGGCCATGCGGGAGCGGGAAGAGTGGAGATGGGCTCTTGCAATCTGGACCCGCGGCACTAGATGGCAAAACAGCGTCAGTTTTGGCAGCTCAGCCCGGGCTGCTGCTGCCGGCCCCCACCGGCCCCCCAAAAGGAGGTGCCTGTGGGTACAGCCCGCCCGTGGGCATCCCGCGGAGGGGGGGCTCTGCGCCCCCTGCCCTTTCGCCTGACCTCCCTCCCGCCTTCCAACCACAGGGGTAGCCTGCGACCGCAGAGATCACGCCTTAAAGATCCGATGCGGCTCTTAAATACCGTAGGTGAGGAGACCATAAAGGCCCGTATGGATGCATAGGTGCCTATTTTTCTTACTGCTGTTGCTGGCATTAGTTGTTTGTTCTGCAGGTGCCCTCAGGAGCTCGAGATCCCGTGCAAGACAAGCAGTCCTCACTCCAAAAAGAGATCACCCAGCAACGGGGTGGAAAAACTTGTCTCGTCTCCTTATTGAACAAAAAGAGATTTACATTTAATAGTCCCACGGGGAAACACCTCTCCTTTCAATTTTATGTCAGTCTATGCATTGACTGTTTTACTACGTGAGGGAAGCTACCACCTATACAGTTAAGCCGCAAGGCATTTTTATTAGGAGTCTGTTCTCCTCTTCCTTGTGTGCAGATAATACCTGTTTACGTCAAAAGGAGTTACAGAGGAAAAGGTGGAATCTCCAGGATCCAGGTTTGGATCAAATAACCAAAATCTTCCAGGTCTAAGTCAAAGAAAATGCTGATCTCTGGGCAGGCCAATAAGTTACCTTTCTATTTTTTGTAAGGGACGTAAGATCATGGTCATGTCAATAAACTCCTCCTCACAACTGCAATACTATAGTTTATCCCATTTTAGGGATAAGCTCTGTTCCCACACCGTATCTAACTGTTGGACTCAAAAAATCAATTTAAGTTGGAGATTGCAACTTTTACAATCTCCATATGCAAACTGCTCTGTCCTTTTAATGGTTGGGAGCTCAGCAAGCTGATGGCATGAACGCTGCTCCTCCCCCCTACAGCTGCAAGACAGTGTGTGTATAAGGCTCTGGATGCTAATGGTCATGACGTGGCCCCCTTGGAGATGTCTTATGTGTGGTCCCCTTCCTTGGGAGGAGGTGAGTCCACATTGCTTGAGCGTGACTTCCAAAATGGAGCTTTGACTCAGAAAGTTTTGCAGAAGCTTTCAGCTGTGTCCCTCCCTTTAATTTTTCTCTCTGTGTTTGCAATATTCAGTCCTTGCCCCTCTCTCCTGCCTTCGATGAGGCGCTGGTCACACAGTCCCAAAATGACCTTCCCCTCAGAAGCTCAGCATAACTGTTCATCAAACGATGGGGCCATATCGATTCCCATAAAACTTTGCACTTGGGGACAAAAAGGCAGCAGTAAGCCTGAGTGGGCAGCACACACATGCTAATTGAAGGGTGTTTTCTTTTCAGAATTGAAAGGAGTCATGACAGTTGCCAAGTCCAGATAGTTTCTACCTTTAGGACAGGACAGGGCTAACATGAAAAAATCCTGCTTTCTGCTGGTGTGGGCTTTTAGCAAGTAAGATGTATTATGCTCATCCTCGGCTATTTAAGTAACGCTGTCTCACTCTGTATAAAACAACTTATAATATGAATGAAAAAAAATAGCTATGGATCGTGAAGCAAGTGGGAATGGATAATCAATTTTTATCACTAATATTGTGGGTAAGACCAATAAGTCTGAATGAGTTATGAAAGTCTCTACTCTGAGCAAATGTGTCTCCTTTCCAAGCAGTCTCATTTTAGCCCAGCCCTAATAACAGAAAAAGTGATGAGTTAAACACATTAAAACAAAACAAACATTTATTTTCATTGTCCATCATATTTCTTTTTAAACTGTAGGCATGTGAAATTCTCACAGGTGGGCTGGCCGCAGGAGGCACAATAACGATGGACTAGAAAAGCCTTTCAGCTTTGCAAACATGGGTTCCAATCAAGCTTAAGTAAGTGACAGGTGAAATGGGGCTATTGATTTCAATCTAGTCCCGTTTGGCTACAGCAAAAACTCAGCACAATGGTGTCTTAGCACTTAAAAGGATGCCATCAGCTAAAAGGTAACGCTTCTGCTGGAGAACATGTGCAGTGTTATTTAGACCAATTGAGATTACTGGACCAGTTGAGATTACTAGAGGTGAAAGACATCAGAGAGTAAATTTACCTCCCCCCATTTTGGGAGGTATGTTTACTTTGTACTTTTGGCAGTGCTTTCTGCAAGACCTGTGCCCCAAATCTCCTTTCCAGTTACACGGTAGAGCAGACATGATGCATGTGTGCAGGCCAGGCTGGGAAACACATTTTCCTTGAAACCAGTCTGTCAAAGATTCACATGGAGTTAAAAATCCTCTGATGACCAGGTAAGGTCATCATCATCATCCTCTTTACCAGGTAAGCGGTAAGGTCCACCTGATTTTCCTTTCTGCCTGTGCGCCCATCTGGCCAAGCAGCCCACCTGGAAACCCGCTGACGAGTTTTGGCTCCCGGGCCTGCGGCAACCTGCTGCAAGCAGTGATGGTGGAGGAGAACAGCGTTGTCCTCCAGCCACGTTACATGGGGCAGGTTCATCTCTGGGGGATTTACAATGCGAGTGCTGATGAATCTGCACCCGGGTCAGGAAGCCTGTGCGGGCAGAGATGATCTTTTTCTGCCTCACTGTGCACGTGAGTAATTTTGTGTCGTTCAAGACTACACCTCTGGTTAAGGTCGGGTACCCACAGAAGTGAAAAACCTGGTCTTTGGTTCATGATGGTCAAGGATAGATTGCATGAGGCACTAAGAAAGAGAGAAGAAAGAGATTTATGCAAAAGGAAATGCAACTGCTGGGCTGTAAAATCTACCAGGAGGCCTCACAGTCGGGTGTACTGCCTGAAACTCTTCGTAACTTCATTTTGGAAAACCCCTAGATACCAAATGTAGAGAGGGCACATTGACAGCATGGGATGGGGAGTGGTATGGAGGTCCCTGAGCTAGTCCCAGGCAAGCTGGCAGCCCTGTGCAGCGCCACGCAGAGACACGAGCTGGCACCTCAAAAGCAGTCGAGCCCTGCAAGCACAGTGGCTCGCACTGTCCTTATGCCGAGGGCAAAGCTCCACACCGATGCAGTCGGGCTGCTCTCCATTACAGAGACATGCCGAGCCCAACCAAGGAGGTAGGTCCCACGGGCCCTGCTCCTGCGAGAAGGCCCCAACAGGTCCTTGAAGCAAATGCAGCAGCCAAGGTTGTGTTCCCTTGCAGTCAAGAATAAATAAGGAGTCTGTCCTGGCCTTGCCTGAGAAGTAGCAAGGGCAGAGCTGTAAGTGGGGCGTGCTCACAACTCAATCGTGAACTTGCGAGATCCGACCTTAAGGATCCTATTTCAAAAGATCCCAGCCTGCACCATCAGGACTTGATTTTTAAACACCTCGGTGCTCTTTTTGGTGCATAAGTCAGGTCCAAGGGGCTCAGGAATGTTTAAAGAAGTTGCTTGCTCCCACATTGCTCTTTCTCTTTCTGATCCCGGCTCATGGTGCACCAATCCTGCTGCTGTTTAAAGACACAGCAAGGGCTCAGTGGAAGGCTGCACGGCTGCCTGCTTGGTTTCCTTACATTGAGGGATTTGTGCCAGAACTTTGGCATCACCAAATGTCATTTTGAAAGATTTTGTAGTTTTAGGTTAATAAACTGCTTATCATCATAGAAGAACAGAATGATGCATTGCTCCAGTTGCTACAGTGGACCTTTTTCTTGGCCACATATGTAAAATGTGCAGTTCAGCATGACTCTCAATAGCTTTACATTTCTAGATTTGCATTTTTAATTAAACAGCATTTTCTTTCTTTTGTTTCTAAATGGGCATGCAGTGTCATTTAAATCTCACGGACCTCCACAACTGGAACATCTCAAAACCTTGTAGCTGCGAAGCTCCACTCTTGCTGCAGAGAAAAAAGGTCAGAGAACAGTGAAAGACCATAGCTTCCACCAAGCAAGCTCTCTGTGCAATTATGGTTTTTATTACATTACACGGAAAAACATCTTATCAATTCAAAGTCTCTTCGTAGTGACCCAGCTTCAATATTATCTGAAGATTATGTTCATCCCTTATTTACACTGTTTGTTAGTTTAGGAGGGAATGGAGTGAAACTCCCCGCAACCCTGGGAGAACGAGGATGAGTATAAAAAATGTGCTGGTAGTTACTGTCTCCAGTGTACCATGGAGTAGTAGTATGCAGTATGAACCTTCTTAGCCATGTAGGAAGGTTGGATTCCTCATGCTGTTCTGAAAATTACCTTAAAACACATGCAATAATATGGTTTATAGATATATAGATATATGTCCTGGTAGTTTCCTTGATGCTGTGGGAAGTCAAATACCCAGTGATGAAAAAGATCCCTTTTGGTGCCTCAGACTGCTGAACGCTATACTTGTCTCCTCTGAAACCACCATTTACTCTAGTTTCAGGCGAGGAACATAGTTTAGGATATTTTACTGACTTTCCTAGGTGAGACCCAGGCATGACGAGTACAAGGAGACTGCTGATTTACCTTTCAGTAGCATCCTTTCACTTGAAAGCTGAAGAGGAGCCAGCTTTTGTTCTGAACCCCGTTCAGCCCTTCACCTTGCGGTAGTGGCGGGGAGTCTGGCAGCTCGTCTGCCCGCTCCCATTTCTTCCTGCAGGCACCACGTTATATATCCCTCACGAGCCTGACCACAGCTTTCAGAAACATCCAATAAATCAACAGTTAAAAGGGAAGAGTAGACATGGGGAGCAGGTGCTTATTATCTGTGCATCTCTGGAGAAGAATAACCCACAGTGTATTTCCATGCCCATTTGAAATGGAATATGACCATGACCCTGCAAGTGGCTCTGCTTGAATTGTTCCTGGCATCGTGTTTTATTCCTAATATTTTCATTGTCTGCCTCCATCAGCTTTACCTCCCACTGTAGCATTAATTTTGTATGTGAATATGGAGGCTGTGCTTTAAATAATACAGCATATGCTTTTTATTTGCCATGTAGAATAATATTTTTTTGGCTGATTTATGTTCCACCTGGACAAAATTATTTTCTATGATGGGTTTATTTCATTTGCTCCCACATCCCCAAATGGGGGTGGGGGGGGAGAAGAGAAATCTTGTAAACCACCAATAATGACGGACACAGAAAACTGCTTTGAAATACAGATTTACTGCAAAACCAGATTCTCTCCAACCATGCAAATGAAAAAATGCTGTTGTAATAACTTAAAGCTTGCGAATGCATGGTACTACTGGAGAGAGCAATCTTCAGGCTCTTGTATCATCCCTTGCACAATGCTGGGAGTATGGAGAAATTCACTGACAGCTATAAGCTATTTCAGTAGAACAAAATTACACATATGGCTAGAGCACGGATTTAATTTAGCTCTTTTCAGAACTTCATCAAGAAACAAAACCAGGACAAAACCCTGTGGTCTTTTGGTCTGCAGATCTGCCACAGAACTTCACAGGCTAAGCTGCCACATCCACCTCATTTCCAGTTTTCACAAGGACTGTGCAAAAAGATGTTACTTACTATTGAAACAAGTTAGTTTCAAACAGATAATATGGGTTTCAGTAACAAAAAAAAATGTATGATGTACCTTGGTTTGTGTTTTACAACCTTGGAACAGACTAGCTTTTTTTTTTTTTCTGTTATAGTATCACCCCCAGAAATAATGATTATGAACAGATTTTTTTTTTTTAAAAAAAAGTGATATGTAATCCTTAGTACAACTTAGTTCTGATTTTGACTTCCAGCTTTCAGTGCTTTTTGTAAAGTAACAAAATATTAATCATACAAATCCATAATAGTCATAGCAGTCGGAAAGCTCTGGCTCTATTTTTGGTTCTAATAGTTGTCTTTAACCATACAACATCCTCCAGCCAAAACGACATTGTAATAGGAGTGCATATAATAAGGACATATGACACCTCCATGTCAGCTCTGAACTGCCAAGCTCGAAAAAGCAGGATATTCTTTCAGAGCAGCTTCCCTTTTAATACTAAACGTAACAAGACAGGACTTTCACAGGACAATCCTGCTGCTTCTACTCCCACCCCCTAACTCCCCATCAGATGGCAGAAATCCAAGCTGATGTCTCCCCCTTGGCATCTTCTGGCAGCAACTGGAAGATTTGTTGCCATGCAGGCCCTCTTCTCCCCACACAAAGTTCTGCTCCAGCCCCTTGTCTTGCCACGTCCCTAACTCTTTCTCCCTCACCTAGCATGCAAAGCTTCAGTGAAGGTGGGACACCTTTGTTCTGCTCCATCTTCTTCTCTTTCTGAGCACTGAGAAGAGTGTAAGATTTACCAACAGCAAGCTAGGCACTGACAATCAGGTCACTGGTTTAAAACGAGGTAATACAAGCCATAGGGTGGACATGTATTGTATTTGTTTCACCATCGCCCCAGCCCCGGGGCCTTTCAAACGAAACCAGAGCTCTCGTTCTTCCACAGACTCCTCTGGATGAAGGCAGCTCCTGCAGGAATCGTAAGGCTGCAGATGTGAAAGGAAAAAAAAACAGTATAAAAAAGCTACAGTAGATGGTGCTAGACAGGTGCAGAAGACACCAGCTAGTCATTTGAGGATACCTGCAAGATTTACCCCTAAGCTAAGCGGTTTAGAAAATGTGCAATTTAGATTTATCAGTTCAGAAGAGAGATGCAGATAAAAACAGTTGTGCTGGTGAGATTATTAAATGCAGAACCCCATGCTGAGACGATGCTCACCTTACAGCACGTGCTGATGAAGGGGAAATAGGGCGCCGGCACCCTCCCCACCTGCACCCAGGTCAACACTGAAGGCAAGCTGCTGCAGGGTGATGTAAGGAGAGGGGCCAAGTTGTGGGCAGAGACCTTCCTGCACCCAGGGACTTCTCCTGGGAGCTTGAGGTGGCACCCTTCCTGTGTGTTGGGATGGGGACAGCAGAAGCAGCAGGAACGCTGCAGGTTATGGTCAGAGTGGGAAGCACAGATCGGTATTTCCTGATGTCAGCCCCTGTGTACCAACCGTTAATGTCACAGAAAGGTGGGCTTGTGTATTTAATTTTATCAGGCGGAAGAACTCTGATATATGCTGCGCTCGGTTCACCGCTCCCGTGCAGATTTACTCAGCATTTTAGCATGCGTGCTGCCTCGCTGACAGAGATTAAAGGCTATCCTCAGAGCCCCAGGTATTATGCTCAAATGTATAAATCAGGGCTTAATATATAATATTTGTCCATAAAAATATATCATGGTGGCATTCGTTTGGCTATCTGCATATTAAATACTGTTACAGAAAGTCACAAGTTTATTGAGGCTTATTTTGCTGCGCCGATAAAATCTCCTGCCATCCTAAACAGGTATCTTCTCTGCCAGAGCATGGGCAGGGTGGCAAAGAGGAAGGGACAGATTTTTGCTTACGCTGTTCATGACCCCACATGTGTCCCAGCCCTGTGGTGCAGAGCCGGGAACCAGCTCCAGGCCGGGCCGGGGCGCTGGCTTACCAGCACGGGCCAGGCAGGGCAGGGATCACGGTGGAGATGACACTGCGAGCCTCAAACGAAGAAAATTGCATGATGTATCGCCACTCAGGAGCACCCGCCAGAGAGCTGTTTAGAGTGAGATTACTGTCTCAGAGGAGACTCTCATGCCTCTCGGTCACAGGGTTACTACGATGATGCAGTTGTAGCTTGTATGCGGGAGGCAGGAGGGATTTAAATAATGGCCGGAAAGAAAAACTGGATCAAACCTCCACAAACCCTGTTCAGATTAACCCAGATTCCCGAGTCCCCGGCTTTGAGGGACTGGAAACCAGACAAATTGATTCTTTTCCCTTGAACAGAAGAAGAAAAATGGGAGGGAGAGGATGAAGTTTATACTTCGGCCAAGAGTTTACAAGCAGCATTTTAGACTGAAGGGAAACAAAGCTCCCCAAAATAAGAGTTTTGTGCAGTCCAGAGGTCTTGAAACTACTCACACCAATTCCATATTAGCATGGCTGTATGGATTTCTCTGTGTTTGCTGCTGACTTACAGAGACGCAAGGGAGAGAAAAACAGGCTCAGCTGCAGTCTTTCCCCCTTCATCCTCTTCATATTCAAGGTCGGGTTTTTTTTCTTGTAAATTCCTCTTATTAACACAGGAGTAAAAAAAAAATCCCTGGGATCCCTGGCGCATCCTTGGAGTGGCTGCAGCCTCAGCGTGGATGACTAGACAACCGCCACTGTGCCACATAATGAGGAGCACACATGCTGCACCGGGAGATACTAATGAGGGAGCTACAGCCCCCTTAGCCCTCTCCAGTAAATCCGTGTCTGCAAGCCATGTTTTATTTATCAGGCTTATTATGGCAGCGCTAAGGAGCCATTTGAAAAGGGCCGCTGTTGTCCTGGGCACTGCACACCACAGTGCCTGCTCCGACCAGCTTCCAGGGGAAAAGGATGAGGCTGGCAAAAGGTAGGGGAGAGAGATGCTACGCAAATGCTGTGTGAACAACGCCATGGCAGCTGTTATCCCATCGGTTCCTTTATGGGGGGTTTCCAGCCTGTTTTGACCTCCTGGTGCTAGCTGAGCACCGCTTGGGAGGGATCCCAGGTCCTGAAAATACACAGTGACCGGTGAAGAGATTGAAGCTGAACTTGCGATGATTTCCAGGAATGCTTCGGAGGAAGCGAGGACTTGGTGGGCCTGGAGAGACCCAGCTGCAACCTGCAGAGCCAGGTGACTCGGAGGGGCTTCACAGGAGCCGCCTGAGTCAGCTGCCTCCCTGCCCAGCACTGCTCCCTGCTCCTGCTCCCAGTGGAGTTCCCACTGGACTCCCATCCTTTTCACCATGCACACAAAACACGGCTCCTCTGAGCCAAGACGCGATGCCGCCGAGCTCTCGCTGTGCTGCTTCTGGCAGCGTGCGGCCTCGCTCAGATTTGCATGTGTGCCAGAGGGAAAGGGGTTTACGATTGCCGCTCCCTTCTCCAAATGTCCTCTTCCTGACCCCCTCTGCACGCCTTCCCAGAGGTTTCTGTCCACTTTGGAGAATCACTCCGCTTGCAGAGGACCAACAGAAACAGAAGGAAAAGGTGGCTAAGTGAAAGACAGAAGAGAGATGAGTAAATCTTTGCAAAAGTTATACCGCGGGTCTCAGCAGGACTCAGACAAATTGGTCTGCATTCCTTTAACACACTAGATTTCTGCTTACCCTGTTCATTAGCACGTTAAGCTAGAAGGGCTGATTATATGAAACTCATGGAGAGGCATCAATTAAGATGATAAATTTACATACATTCCTTCTGGATGAGAAATGACGGATTTCCTTGGTTCAGAGTGTGGTACAACTGGACTCGATTTCAGAAAGAGAAAGGAGAAGAGAGAAGTGTTAAATGCGTGCATCTGTACTGCCGCCCAAAATGATGGAAGCAGTTCACAAGTTTGAGCAAAAATGTATGTCGAATAGGAATAGAAGGAAACGACTCGCAGTTTCCGAGGCTGAACTCTAATCTGCCGTGTCGCATCAACAACAAATTACAAGAGGAAGTGAAATTCCCAAGAGATGTTGCTCTTAGAAGGCTGGCCCAAATGGTGTTCCCAGGCTGCAGAATGCAACACTAAATATTTGCACATATTTATCACTTTTCGCCCACACAAGATCTCATCTTATTTTGCAAACACTGTGCAGCAGAACAACTTCCCAACCGCCAAAGTGTAGCCATCGCTGGTCTGCCATGTGCCAGTGGCACCTATTTCGTGCCAGCACACGTCCTGGGAAAAGTGTTAACAAAGACGGTTTGTTATCCTGTTGCCACTGAAGAGAGAATTTAGATAGGCCTTGCAAATGGTATGAGAACCCACGCAAGTTGACAGAATCGTCTGTCTTTTCTTGAAAAATACTACGCAGCTGCTTATGTCACCGGAGGAGACGGGACACTAGCAGCATTGTTCCTACAGCTAGCCTTTGTGGCACTAACCTTAGTGGTACCGTGGCTAAACACTGATGTACAGCTAAGTGAACTAGTTAATAGTACTAATAGCTCGGTAACAGTAATAGCTAAATAGTACTAGCGATAGTTCTTCTGCAGGAGTTGGCCACAAAAAGGTGGCCTTTGTCCAGAAAGGGCTGAACACCACTAGCTCTCATTCACTTTGGGGAAAATTAAAGGTTTTTAGCTAATATAGTAACTTACATGTGACGACTCCTTTCCTGAATAGCGGTACCAAATCTATTCAAGCAGAAAGGCATTTTCACCCCCACACTGACGGGTTTGTACATCAGGAGCGTGCCATCCAGTTGAGGTGCTGGATAAAGACTACTGTCGCACGTTGTCATTTTGACTTCCTTATCCAGAACCCTGTGCTGGGCGAAGGTAGGTGTTTACACCTTCCTGGACTGCCAGATAGCAAACGTGCAAGCTTCCTCATTGCTCAGGATATGAGATAAGGGGTTTCCAGCTGATTCCCCTTCCAGGCGCTGCATGGCCATGATAATCGGATCATTCTGAAGAGGAAATATTTTAAACAAATGCCGCTTGCATATAAAAGTTTGTGCCACAAATGGGGTCACCTTTTCTTAACAGGAGGGGAAAAAGAAAGGTGCCGTTTCTTTTTTCTCTTGTGTGCAGAGCCATCGCAATTACATACCATTGGAGTTAGAAATACGTGCTCCTTTATTTCATTCTAACCAAAGAGCAATCAAACCTACTCAGGCTTGTGTTAATGATATACATTATACGTACCAGAGACATTTACACTGCATATCAAAATCGATCAGAACATAAGGAAGTTAAAAAAAAAGCGCCGATTGCCTTATGCCATGAAGTTTGACTTGAGTATGATCTATCTCAGCCGAATGGGTTAGACACATGCCTGCATCGCATTAGTGCTACGCTAAAATGAGAGAACATTTGCAGTGAAAGGTGGAAGCAGACGGTGTGGCTATACATTTTGGGAAACAAAGAGGGCAGGTACAGTTGAAAATTATTTTATGCTCAGGTCACAATTTGTCGCACAGAAGACACGATGCTTCCTTCTTTGGTGCTTTTGCTAGGACCACATACTTCCTCTCTTTGCAGCTTCAAGCTGGGTTATTTCTGTCAAATTTTTCTCCTCCCCAGCCAGTATGTTCTAAGTAAAGTCTTCAGTTTTAATTTGTTCCGAGATTTAATTTTTTTAACTTGGACAGGGACGTTGGACAATAAATAAATTCCTCTTGTTCCTGAAGATTTCTCTCTTTTTCCAATTTACTGAATGTTCAGTACACGCTGTATTTCAATTAAAGGCAGCAAAAAATGTTAATGGTGTATTAATGACACACTGTGTCTATATAAAGATGCAAATTAATGTTGTGGCCAATTTTCTGGCCTGGTGAGATTATTTTCTCCTTTTTTTTTTTTTTTGTAGCGCATTATCTGCGAACAGATCCTAAGTTCAGACCAGCCCGTGTCTCCTGCTACCGCTTAACCACAAGTACGTGCGGCGCCTGCGCTGCTGGCGAAGGGCACCCGCCTGCGATCCCATCTCTCACACCGTCGGTTTGCCACCCG
>VYXH01003207.1:166014-178762 GCA_013397275.1 Burhinus bistriatus | reverse complement strand
CCAGATTTTTGGGGGTGGGGTGTAAAGCAAATAGGTTGCCTGTTTTTCTGTGGGAATTCTCAGTTTGCTGTACATACCTTGTACTGGCTTGAAGAACTTCTACACATTCCATATGCTCCCAAAATTTGCAGTTAGTTTTTTTTCTTGCAAAAAGATAGCATGTTTAGTTGTGTTCTGTGTATTTTTTTTAAAAGGAAAAGCTTACGATCCCAGTTGGGCTTGTTATTTTTCAGATGTCATTTCAGTATTCTTTGTTCAGCAGTATTCTAAATGACCCTTTTCTCTATGTGCACAAGATTCAGACTTGCTAGTTTGGGGTTGTTTTTTTTTTTTTTTTTTTTGTATTTACATTTGTCATTTTTTTAGCACACTCCATACATTAAAACAAAAACTAATGGAATTTGAAATTTTGTCTGTTGTCTCTGCTGTTATCCTCTTGCAAGCAGCTATGTAGTAATGTCTGTCTAGAGGCTTTGAAGGTTATTATTACATGAAAGAATTTTAGGATCTGTCTTTTACTGGGAAGCTTCCCAGGGTTACTTCATCAACTGTGCTTGTTCAGTTGGTAGCTTTTTGGTATATTACTTCTGTTGCTTATTGTTTGCTGCTTGTTAATTTTTTTAATGTATGCTTGGGGGGATTTTTTTCCTTCCTGTGATTCTTTTTAATTGGATAAAATCTTAAAACATTACATTTTGTTTTAATGTGTTTCCTTCAGTTGCCGGTTTCAGCTGCTGATTTTAATTTTGTTTATATTCTCCGTTGTTCCCTTTACACGTCTCTTTCTCCACCACATTTTTGTTAACCTTGCAAATGCAGGACTTGGTCACTGATTCTTACAATCCCATTTGCTAATTTCTACGGTTCAATATTACTTTTGTGGTTTTCTTCTTGCATTGAAACTGTATGAATATGTCTTTCTGCATCTCCCAGTTCATTTACAGAAGTTAGTGATAACTTAATTGATGCAAACAAGAATTCAAAATTTGAAGGAATATTGGCCACATTTAGTCATTGTACCCTATCTGTAATTCCTCAGAAGAAAACAAGGAATAGGTGTGACTCAAACACTGGATTACTTTCACGTCTCTCTTTTATGGCTTTCTTGATAGAAATGCTACTGCATTGCCATTGCAAGTCTGACTCTGCAATTTTAACTAAGGATGCCATTTCAATCTCTACTGTGTTTCTTAAATACTCTTTATGTGACCACTCTGTGACTCTCCCCGTTCCCAGATTTCTAAACTGGTTTTTAAGGTATGATGCAGATTGTAGATGATAAAAATGAAAAGGTACCAAAACATCTTGGGTTAAATATGATCTGTTGCACTCCTCTGGATCAAAAGATGAATACTATTCAAAATTTTTTTTACCTTCATCTGCTGCATTGCAATGATGTCATGTAACAGGACGTTTTTAACCTCCTGTGATTTTTTTAATACTTAGTATGTTTTACAAAGGAGGCTTTTCCTATTATTGTTCTCTTGTCTTCTGTGATGAGAAATACAAACGTCCTGAAGAAAACACTATGTATAATTTTAGCTGGAATACACTGCTGATCTAAGTAACAAGTAGGATTCCAAGATGCAAGTGTGATAAAATCCCACGTTTCAGCAAGCCTTTCTGGAGATTTATGGTAACTATTAGGGCCAATATGCTTAAAGTAGGTTTTTTCCAGTTTTCAAGTTCAAAGAGAGAAGTAAAAATAAATCTGTGGTGTAAGCTTCTGTCATAGCAGTAATCCTTGTGGGTTTTTTTTGTGAATGCAATATGCTAATCCTTGATGTCCTGGACTTTGAAATAATAGCATCAATCTACTAGTGTCACAACTGGCAGTACAGTGTCCTTCTGCTTTTCCAGTCCTAAAATACACATTATGAATGTGCTAATATCTGTGAATGGAGAATATGCGTGATTGTACAGAGTTTTGGATCTCCTTGTGGTGCAAGAAGAGTTTAAAATCAACCCCTAGCTTAAACTGCACTGGTGAACAAATTAGGTGTTTTGATGTACCAAACTGGGAAATTGGTGGCAGAGAAATAAAGGTTTTTCCTTTAAGATTCCTCCACCTGCATCCATTTAGTCTATAGGTTAAGCTGTTGACAAAACTTGAGTTTATATTTATTGCTTGGAAACAAAATATTTTTAAGTTTGTCTGCATATTATATCCCAGATGGGCAGATGACACAAGTTCAAGTTAGTGATTACCATTAATATATGCCCAGGGCTTTTTTTACATTCCAGAATTATCTTTATTTCAGAAGAGACTTGCCTCTTGCTCTGCATAGGATCCAAATCTATGTAGCACCTCAGGGACACTTGCCATGAAACAGGACTACCATGTTTTACTCTGTCTAGCACAATGTCTCCCCACCTCCTCAGTGTAATGGTGTGTATTTGTGCTCTATTGGTGTTTCAGCCCTCACAAAGGGGGTTAACTCTTTAAATAGTTTAAATGAAGGATTCTAGATACCTTTTATCAGTATGACTAGCTGAACTGCATATTACTGTCAAAAACATTTTAATTAAAATGTAGATACTTTTAAAGTTATGTGAAGTGTCTATTCTTATTTACATTTCAATATTTCAACCTGATATTGACCTTATACTTGATCACCTTGATCCTGGCTACTTCTAAAAATTATTTGGTAGTTATGACAGGTAGTCTGTTTCAGTCACTTAAGTTGAACCAGGCCAAAGGAGCCCAATTCCAAAGACCACTGAGAACTCCTCTCACTGAATATTAGACAGGTTAATTTTGGTACAGACCCAAAGTGGCTTGTCACGTTTGTAACTTCAGTAAAATACTGAAGTCAGTCCCCAAAAAGGAGGAGACTTGGTTTTTATAAATCCGGAATTTGTAGTCCTATTCTATGTAATCCGGGAGTAACAGAAGTATCTTTCCATGCTAGCTAGGAAGTACATTGTTGTGTACAGTCCACAATAACAAACAGGCTAACATAATTCTTAAGTGGTTGTGATTCATTTAAGGAGTTGCTTTTGTTAAGATAATTAGTTTGCAGTTTCATAAAGGTGGATGGCTGTGTGAGGGGTGTATCTTAGGAAGATTTTGATTTCAGAAGTAGCAGAGCCAATATAACTTGTCTTTTTTTACTGCTTCTTGAATTGTTTGTACATGGTCACAGACCTAAGGTTTGTTGGAGAACATATAGCTACACTATACAAAAGATTTTTGCTGAAATTAATATTTTTAAATGGTTGCAAGAGTTTTTAATAGTGCACGTGGTGCTTTGTTTCATGTGCCTTTTTTTAGTTCTATTTGTTGAACCCTGACACTCATTGCAGCAGTATAACATGGATAGCAGGGTCTTAATAGGAGTAAAGAAGTAGGAAAAAAATAGAAATACATATAATGACAATTTTTGTGATTCTATTAAGTCTTCTAAATTAAGAAAAATTGTACAGTCCCATGCTTGAGGTTATGAACTTGCTTATGGATCATACACACTGATGAGCGCAGACAAATCTGAGCTTATCAACGTCTGGTTTAAGCAAACCATGTGGGAGAGAGCTCCATTCCAGAAATACTATGTGTATACCTCCATAGTCATGTTATCATGCTTTAATATGCTCTAAGACAGTTCAGGACCAAGAGAGTGTTTGACATAAGGTGGTCATAAACAGTGTGAAGTTGCAAAGGTCACATGGGTTGATTAAAATTCAAAGATTCATGGCATCAGCCCCAAATGGGATGTTGAAAGTCAACACATGGAAGTGTCTCTTCATTTCCACATTTTTGCCTGTATATTGCTGCCCTTCTCTGTTTATTTCTGTATTTCTTGGTGTCATGTCTTGCTGTCTCCACATCACTTTTCTTAGTACATGGGCACGATCAGAATCTTTTTGCAACTTCTTGACAGATAGGTGTTACTGTTAAAGTTGTGTTAGATTTTTAGTGCTTGTGTAGTAAGTTATTTGAAGTAACTTAGTCATAAAATATTTGGAGTAACATGTTGAGGGAAGTCTTTAGGTGCGTTTTCATATTTGCTAGTAGGTTGTAATTTTAATGAGGAAAAAGTTTGTGTGTTAGGCTGAGGAAAGCTGTGGATTTATGTAAAAACTTCTATCTGTATTGCCTGACACTTGCTTTGGATTCCCTCTGTATAAATAGTAACTGAAGGATTTGATGTGGCTTCTGTATGGGGCGAGATTTTTTTTTTTTTTAAAAGGTCTGTGTACATGTGTAAGTAAACATGCTCCCAGACTGTTTGAATTAAATAGTTGAATTGAGCTGAATAGTTTGAACTTGCTGTGTGTGCCAAATGGAAGGAAAATGCAATTTGGGAGATGGGACAGCAGAGGTGTGAGGGAGGTCTAGCCATGAGGGTTGGTGTATTTCGGGTAGTTGGGTTGCGATTTGTAGACAGACACAGTTGTAGTATTTTTAAGAATAGATACTTCTACATAACAGAAATATACTATCCTTCAAATATGTGAAAACGCTAAAGAGAAAATACTTACTTAATTTATTTAGTTTGTAACAGAAAGCGAACAATGGTGTGGTTTTTTAACTACTTCAAACTAGATACTGAAAAAAACCACTTGTAAACTGTGCACATTGGCCTCTTGTTTACCTTGGGATATTGGTCAAATTATCGCACTGCACTCTGTATTTTTAATATTTTTAAAAAGCTGGTTAAGAATATGTCTATAAAAACATTGGAATTGGTGTACCTAAAGGTTCAGCTGATAACCTACAGTGAGGGAAGGCAGTGACTGGAGTGCCCTAGCAGGAGTGGCAAGCTCTTAAATCAGATCCATTGCTGATGGAATAGTAATGTATGATCACAGCTTTAGTTGTCTCATGCTGTGGCTTCTCAAAAATGAATTTTCATTCTCTATCTCTTTGTTTGCAGCTTTCAGAAAGTGGTTTTTCATTGAACCGTATGACTGTTTTTTGTGATTGAATATATACTTGTTATTCTAGTAGCATCTTATGGTGAATCATAGACAATCTACAAAATAAACTGAGACTAGATAATAATTTTCATTATGAATTCTCTCTGCTAGCAGTGGTATGCATGTGCACATCATTAATGCAGATGATAAAATTTTACTTACTAAGATTGACAAACGCTTTCCAGTATAGAATGCTACTTTTAACATGACCTTTTACAAAACTCTTAACTTTTCTGGTCTGTTACTTGAGTTACATTACTAAAGGAAAAAAAAATATTCAAAACAGTAGAATTCTGTAAAACTTTAAATGGTTTGGTCCTAGTTCTAAAATTTTAGAAATGTCTTATCTGAAAACTTGTAATGAATTAGTGACATGTGGTATCATTTTTCTCTTAGCAATTCTTTGTGGGGGATATGCTTTCTACTACTTTGGATTTTAGGACATTTGCGGAATCAATTTGTATGTACCAACATTTTCTTCAGCTTCTTATCCGGAGCAATCATACAATATAATTTGGAAGAGGCTGCTAGAGGTCACCTTTTTGCCTCTCTCTTCCATACCAAAGTGGAGAAACTGGGCCTGTCGTGAGAAAGAGATTGAGGATAACTTGGATTAAGATCTTAAGGCTGGGAGGAAAAGCTTGAACTGGGAGCTAGTACTAGATCAGATAGTAATTTTGAGGGGAACAGAAAAGCAAGGTCCATTGGGAAGACAGAGTATCAGAAGAGGTAGATATCATGTGAGGAACTGGTAGTTAAAGCAAAATTTAGACTTCTTGGATAAAAAGGCAGAGACCATGAACTGAGATAATATTAAAAATGACCAAGGAGCCTTTGTGTGGATTTTCTGTAAGTAAGGAGGGACTGGGACTCAGGATAATCATGGGGTGTAAGGGGAAAGGAATTCACGCAACCAGGCTGGAGAACAAGCACAAAAGGTGCTGAAAGGGATTTGGACAGAAAGGGTTAGTCTTGCATATGATGGGAAGACAGAACTTTGTCCTTGAGAACTTATTTCCCTCTCCAGAGCCTGAAATGGAACTTCACCAATCAAATACTGTTCTGAAGAATGTGATTTTTCTCCCTATTTTTCCTACCTGATACTGGTCAAAATGCTGTAGTAAGCTTTTCACTGATGTTAGGAATACTTGACTTTAGCTCTTGGCTCTGATTTGCAGAAGTGCGGACTCTAATACTGGATCAAGGGCAGCTTCCTTTGAATGTAAAGTACTCCATGTTTTACAGCTCTTTAGGAAATAACACCTGAGGGCTTAGACACACGTTTCCTTGGCAGATAGTTTCTGTAGTTTCTGCCAGGGTTTACTGTACCCACAGCAAATCAGGTGAGTGGATCATTCGAGTGTAGCCAAGTTTAAACTACCCCTAACTAGAGTAGGCAGCTAAATGTTTGATGATGATGATGATAATTTCAGATTGGGACCTCCAATTCTTTGATAGTATTGAATAGCCACAGTGACTAAATGTAAAATGAAGACAACACTATTTTTGAAATTGAGTTTTGAAATACATTGAAGATTGTGGGCCATAAAGTGTCTGGTGGGAGCTGCCATAGAGCTTTCTCTGGTGAGCATTCTCTGTCTTCAGACTCTGCTTTGAGGAGTTTGTAGTAAATAACGCACCAGGCTTTACAATGGACCATCAAAAAAGTTGCCCATTCAGTGAACAGCATCTGTTGTGTGTACTGAATGAGGCAATAGCCTATAGAAAAAGTCTCTCATTACACAGTCACATTGTGTCATTACGCCTACATGTGAGGGATCCAAATTGGGATCACAGAGACAACATTATTCTGCCATTTTACAACTTTTGAGTGATTATTTACATTGCTCAAACCTTGCATGTAGTACTTCAGTATGAGAGACTAGCATAACCAGTCGTTTAGATTTTTAAGAGGATAGGACCTTAAACTGGACTGGTGAGGTAGAGGACTTCTGAGTCAGTTGTCAGAAACACTGAAAGTCCTTTTGTTCTCCTGGGCTGCGCTGGTGGCCGGGTTTGCCTTGTTTGAAAAGGGAATGGTCAACTGAAGCATCCACTTCTGAGTGCTACGTTTTCTGCTCTTCTAGGAAGAGGCAGCTTCACTATCTTATGGAGGAATTCCTTCCATCTTCCTGATGTTCAGTCCCTGCAGATTTATCTTGTATTTGATTAACAACATAGGTTCTGCCAGAGGGAATATTGGTAAATACTGAACGTGTAAGATCTATGGAGAAGTCTGTCTTGCTTGTTTTTGCAGAATCATTGTTTCTGGATCATTTGTTTCTTGTTCAACATCCATGACTAATTAGCTTATTAAAAAAGTCATTGAGCTAATATCTTACAGAGAAACCTCTGATGTTAGACTTGATCCCCTAATTGCTCTTATAATTGGCATTCATTAGAGCTCTTTCACAAGGCAGGGCAATAGGCCTCCTTTGTTTTATTTCAAATGTTGTAAAAACAATTGAACTAGCAACTGATTCCAGTTTTCTGTTCAGTAAGCAATTTTGGAAGACTGTAGGCTATGCAATTGTCTGATTTGCCTAGGTTGTAAAAGTTAAGTGTAAAGAGAAAGGAGATTTCAGCATATGGCTCTGTATTAGCAATTACATGCATTAGTGGTTAAGCTGGTGTATTGTGTCTGCTTTATATTGCAGCTTTCTACTAATAGATGTTTATGACAGCCAGTGTTATGGTGACATAAAGTACAGTGTATGACAGTGATCATTAGTTATGGCCAAGTGAAAAACTAGCTACATGTATTTGGTACCATATCCAGTTCTAACCCAAGCTGATAGGAACACCAGCTATTCTATTGTTCTTTAATAATTTAACACAAGGTCATTGTCAATTGGGATGTAAATGTTTAACTGTTTATATTCAGCATATTCAAGTTTTAGAACTCTTTAAACATAAGCAAGCCTGGAAATAAAATGGTACTGATGCTTACGCAAAGCTTGTCTTACTCATTCTGAAATATTTTGGAATGTTTTCTGATTGCCTGAGTACCTGTGTAAGTGAAATATGCAGTCTCTTTGTTCTGAAAATACAGGCAGCTCTGTGGTGAAGGCAGCTTTGAAATGTCACACTGTTGTCAAAAAAACTCGTTCACTGATCATTGTCCATAAAAATCAGTGGAAAAATTCTGCAGTTATGAATGGTCTCTGGATCTAACTTCTCTGAAATGGGAAGAATGTGATAAGTTTGAATTAAACTATGATGGGTGTTTAGACACCAAAATATTTAACTTTTGCCATATGGCTTCTCTCAAATTCAGAACTTCTTTCTCATTTGCAGATCAGCTCTGAATAGCATGGCGATTGCAGAATGATCTGTTTAAGTTGCAGATACAAAATGGGCCTTGTTTTAAAATATTTGCCAATTAGAGGCAGTCTTCTGGAATTACCTGCAATTTTTCCAATTGTAACAATGGATGTCTAATGTGAATTAAAAGAATAAACGAAGTATTTCTGGTGGTATTGATCCTGAAACCAAGACATGATTAGCAAATAATTAGTTGTTGGTATTATGTCTTTGCATGATTTCACTGACTGGATCCCAGAAATACTGATTTTTCACAGTGGTGAAAAAGATGAAGGGCTCCTCTTGGATGTCAAGTTCAGGTGGCAGAGTCTACAAATTCCTGTGACAAGTCTGAAAAATGACCTGTGGACCTTGTCCCAGGTGTGTAAGCCTGTAGGGCAAGGACCGCTGAGCTGTTTTGTGCCCACAGAGTTCTGTGGTGAACAAGCCACTTTTTTGCATTGGAAAACATTTAGTTTCATGCATGTCTGTGGATACTGATATATTTTTTCAATATGGACCTCTTGAGGCCACTGAAAATTGCCTTTTCTGTTTTATTTCTCCACATTTGATATATTCAGAGGAAATGCCTCTGCTTATTAAAACCTATTTTTGATTCTGTAATATTTAGGAAAATAGATTGTTAATGCATTTGATGAGATTATTCAACACATTGTTCAGATGGTAGACATATGCAAAGCCTCTATACTAGACATGTTCAAATTGCCCAGAGAACGTATTTGAATGATTTCCAATAACGGCTCTTAAGAGCCTGTTAAATTCTTGGGAGAGTTGTAGTGGATTTGTGTCCTGAAGAGTGCATACCTCACCAGAATTCTTATGTGCATTCAACCCTCAGGAGCTTGGCAGTGGCAAATTTTTCCTCTGGAGGTTTAAATGCAAAGGATCAGCTGTACTAAAAATCATGTCAAGTATTAGGCTAGATAAATCTGATGTCCAAAGTATTAGTAATACATGCAAGCATGGATTGAAGATTTTGAAGTCATTTTATGAGCTATGAGGAGTGTGATCCAGTGATTGTGGTTTCCAAGCTTTTTGCCAGGTACCTTTGAGGTGAGACAGGTGGCGAGGAGGGTACCGTTAGACCAGGTTCAGTAATAACCCTTTTTTGGTGTCATCTGTATTTGGTTTACTGAATGTCTACACCTAATCATACAAATGCTGTTATTAACACTAACAAGTCATCAGTTATATTGGTTACCTGATGTAGATAGAGTTAATTTGTATTTGCTGCTGGATCAGAAATATGACATGAGGTTTTAGTGTGATGTTTACAGAGGAGGAAGTCTATAAACAGTCATAGTCCTTTTGCCATCTGAATGCTTTCTGTTGTCACTTCAGGGCAAATGAAACCATAATAATTGTGGAAAAGAGGAAGCTAACCTTTATCCTAGACCAGGGTGTCTTAAGATTTTTCTAACCAGTATGTCTTCAGACTTATGTCAACTTTTATTACTAATTCATGATTCCTCACTGTGACTTTTCTTCTTGGATATTCTTTATCTCACTTTCGTATGCTGCTTGTTTTATCTGTTGTTTCACTTTTATTTCAGTGGTCAACTGGGCAATTGTCAGTGCTTTAGATGATATGTCTATTAAGAGTGACGTTGTCATTAGTGCTTTGAGAGAACTAAAATCTAGCTATTTTACTGTGGCAGTTTCTTAGGAAAGTGTAGTGGTTAAAAACTTACATTTCTGAACTTCTTTTGTCCTTGTTCAGTTTGTTTCATTTGCATTCAAGTTGTTGCACACTGGTATAAGGAGCCAATATCAGTGGCCTAGTCGGATGCATTTCAAAATTAGTAGGACTCTGTGGTTAAGATCTGCTGGATGATTTGGGTTACTGATTTAAATTTAGGCCTGCAGTACACAGGGGTTTGGGGAGGGAAAATCCCTTTTGCAGCTTGACCAGCACTTTATGTGCTAAAGATATGCAAGTAAGCAAGAATAGATTTATTCCTGATGAAGACGTATCAAGAGTTAGCCACAAAATAAAGTACCATGATATTTTTGATTAGCTGACTTGCTTACAAACCCCTTTAATCATTCTCTCTCAAGATGAAATGGATTTTAATCTGTATGTTTTATGTTGTAAGAATATAGTTGTATTTCAGATACAAGACTTGTGATTAAATAAAGGAGCGTGGGGTGGGAGGACACACGTTCATAAGCTGTATTAAACAGCATGTGCTGTCAAAGTCTGAGTGGGGAGTTACACTGTGTAACAAATGACGCACTGGCACACGTGAAGTATCATAGCTGATGCTGAAGTTTCTCAATTAAAATATTTCTGAGAAATAAAGCGAAAATAGCTAGATGCTCTGGTGAGGTGCCACAAATTGTAAGCTTTGGCCTCTTAGCTTAATGGAAGTCTTGTGTAAACAGGAGTTGTTGGGATTGCACAAGTTGTTTTGGGTTTGTTTGTTTTTTGGGTTTTTTTTATATAAAGCTAATTCTTGTCTATAAAGAGGTGGTGTTTCAAGGTAGCATTCAGTGTGACTTCAGCCCTCACTCTGGCATTCTCTAGCATCAGATAAGTTGGTCTATTGCATAAATTGGGAGACGTAAAAAAAGAACCCAGAAATACAAGTTCTGCAGAATGAGCAGTGTATTGAAAGTCTTCTGAACTTCAGATCAGGCTCCTAAAGATAAATTTCAGCTGTGATTGTTAGTGACAGAGAAATATAAATGGGCCCTTTCTACTTGTGCTTGTCACATGGGACAGTCAGCCTTTGTGTAAAAGAATCTGTATGAGCTTTGCTTATTTGTCAGTTTTCTTCCTTTGCCTTTCTACCTAAGAATAAACCCCAAAACTTTAGTACTTGCCTTATGAAAATTCTTAGATTAGTTACAGTGAGTACTCTTCCAGTGTCTTGTTTATCGGGAAAGGAGGGGATGAATAGAAAACTTGTTTATATCTATATTCCTTTATTACTCTCATTAGCATGCCAAATATCTAATGAAAAACTGCCTTGTGAATTGTTTGTTTATTTATTTATTGAACAAAGCCTGGTCTGCGGATGTGGTCTTATGGTTCCATAGTGCTAAACTAATATACTATAAGTGGCATTAATCTGAAGCTCTGTCTTGGCATCTTTAACACCACCTGTGGGATTAATGCAGGATTTTGTTTGCTTCACCTCTTCCCTTCTGCCTTTAATATTAATTTACACGGTAACACTGGATGCTTATTATGTTCAAATTGGAAAGGAAAAAACCTGTTACTTAAGGGTATAATAAAGCCAAACTTTTTTTTTATTTTTTTTATTTTTACACATTGGTGGTAGCATTTATCTAAGGTACGAGGCAAAAATAGTGGAGCTGGTGTGGAATGAAAAAAGAAATAATTTTCACATCCCTGCTATAGTTCTCTTTTACCACAAGAGAAGCCTTCACTGTACCAGATTTAGTTTTATATCAGCTATGTTCATCCTTTGGGATGTCTTGATGTATTATAGCATGCTTAAGCATGAGGTGATAAATGTCTGACTAACTTAATAAATACAATCATCTGATCATGTTTTTTTATTGTACAAAACTCAGGAGTAGGCAATATTTCTTGACATAATGAGCATATGAGTGTTGGTACACTCATGTTTAGAACCTGATATCCCTTTACGTGTTACTGTATAGTCTTCCTGTAGATTTAGAGAAGATTTAGTTTAGCCTTCTCAAAGGAAACACACAAATAACTATACTAACCTGTGTATTGAAGTCATTAGCTAAAAGCCTCAATTAGCATAACCTACAAAATGCAGAACAAATGCAGGAAAAGCAAGATTGACTTAGCCTTGAATTTTCTGCTATGACCATATTACCATGATAAGAAGGGTTCATTCAGTAGACCTGCCAGGCAACTGGAGGCTCAAATTGGTAAAGAAAAAATTCGCAGTTTTAATCTTTTTTTTTGGGGGGGAAAAAAAACCCAAAACTTTGGAACTGAGGTAGTAATTAGTCTGAAGCAGCATAGATTAGCCTCACTTAGAGTGGAATTTAATGATTTCAGAGCAATTAAATTAACATAGACTGAGTCTGCTGAGCTTGAGGGAGGGTTGAGAATAGGGTTTTGTGTCAAAATCCAGTAGTTAATGCACTCTCTCTGCTTTTGGATAACTTCCCTTTGCAATTTAACATAACTTTCATCTTGCAATTTGTCATCAATTCAAAGACAACTAGTTTTCTGTAAATGAAGTAGCCCTTCTTGGTAGGAAAAAACCCCACCTTGTTGGATTCAACTTTGGTTCCTAGTCAGTAACAGCAAGGCAGATAGGACAACATCCCCTCCTTTATTACACTTGAGATTTCTGCCCCTCTGCTCCACCGCCCCGCCCCTCCCCCAGCTTTTTTTCTTCTTTACTACCTAGGATTTGTCAATAGCTGCACAGTTTCCAGGGAAGAAGTTGTCCTGAGATTGAGGGATTGAGCCATTTTCCCACTCTGATTTGAGTGAAAATTCACAGGTTGCACCTGTTATCCACCTGTCATTTGGGGGGGGGGGGGGCGG
>VYXH01003207.1:139248-159599 GCA_013397275.1 Burhinus bistriatus | reverse complement strand
GCTGGTGCGAACGCGCGGGCCGGGGGGGGGGGGGAAAAGTAGCTCATTCTATTTGCTTTCCAAGTGTATAAAGAAGAATCAGAAGAAGCTACAAAATTATATTTGTCTTCCAAATAACCATGCTAACTTGGTATCTACATTATATCTTTTTATATACTGACCTAATGTCTGGTTTTTGGCCATACGTAGAAGAGATACCACTTAGTGCTGTATTTCTGCTGCTTATCGTAGATCTCTCCTCATGTAGCAATAGAAATAATAGCAGGAACCTGAAAAAAATCTGTGTATTTTACTCGTCTTCTCTTGTCAGAGTAATTACTAAATAACTGTTAGTCTAACTTCATTATCTAAGGTCGCTTAAATTTGGCACTTGAGTCTCCTCCTTCTTGCCTTCCCTTTCACCAGTAAATTTGTTTTGTTTCACTGCTGGAGATGCTAAGCCTTCATGGAAACTAAAGGTGGGATTTGCTTTTTATTTTTGTAAAGAGAAGACTTAAGAATTGTAATTTCAAGAGCACTTTTTTACCCAAATTTTGTAGACATGGATTGACATGGATTTCAATGTCCAGAAAGGGCTTGCGCAATGTGCAGTGTTCTTAGAAACCCTGTGATGCTGTATCGGGAAATACAGCTCTTAGCTGCAGTTAAAAGGATGCATGTAAAACAGTTCCCCTGTTTCTCAAGGCTGCATACTCAGTGTAATAAAAGAACTCCATGCATTATGAAACATGAAATTCTAGGGTTGTTAGCAAAAAAAAAAAAAAAGTACTAGATGCCTATTCCAGTTTGGCACCTCTTTTGGTATTTCTTTACAGGTTAAATGTTTAGGCAGAGGGTCAGTTAGAATTGTCCGAGGGAAACTTGGAGCTGAAAATTGATCGGGTGTTAATACAAAGTGGAACAGCTCTACGTGAATCAGTTATGTAGAAGCTCCCTGTATCAGCAATTATTTTGACTCATCAGTTATCCTTCCCCTTAATATACACCAAGACTTTGAAAACAACCATGGAACAACTCTTCTGAGATTTTTACGGTCTGAGAAACATCTTGCTTCCAGACCCAGTAGCTCTTATCTCTTACAAGACTGTTCTCAAGAAGATCACAGAATAGTGGGAGGAGAGGTGAAGCAACGGAGCGCTGCTACAGCCATAAAGGCTTAGTAAACTTTCATACCTCTCCAGCATTAGCAACATCCCTCTGTTGTTAAAAGTAAGCAGCAGCCTAAAGTTTGCAGTCACAGTATGTTTCCATTTTTGTGAAAGATACAGGCATCTTCTGTGATTTGCTTGAATGAAGTTTATTAGGGTCCAGTATTGTCAAGGTGAAATGAATCCTGGCAGCTACTTCTGTGAGGGAGTTTTTATTTGAAGTCTCCTAGGTGGCCTGTGTTTCATGCTGTTTAGCTGCAAGATCTTTGTGTTCTGCCAAAAAAAAAGTGAAGTATGTATTCCAAAGTGTTTCTCTTGTTTTTTTAAGCAGAGAAGCGGTAGTGCTTTTATGGTATAATGGAATAGCAGATTTTCATAATGGTAATTTTCTGGTATGCAGGGTACTGCAGCCACTTTGTTTCTGATGTGTGTGTTACGGCTTATTTGACAATGTTGGAAGCCAGGGAATTGGAATTACATCTAATGCGCTTCCTGTTTCTCTCAAAATACAGTTTCTGTTTCTGTCACCCTTATGTAAGAGGTGTTAAATGAAACAGGTGACCTACACAGATGGTACCCCTGACTGTGCTGACATTCAGAAGATACATGTTCCTGCTCAAGAAGTCTCAGCTGGGCCAGCTACTTAAACTGTGTTTATGAGAGCTTTTTTTATATGTTTAGTGTCCTCCAGATGCTACTGGAACTTTTTCAGGCCCATATAGGTGACTGAGATATTCTGATGTGTCTGGTTGTATTTGTGTTTATCTGAATTACAGTTTTGAGGTCTTAGCAGTCACCAATGTCTGAAATAACGGATCTCTAAGGAGGCTGCCTTCTGTGACACCTATAAGTCTGGATTGTGTGTACATTGTTTTTCTTGCATATTAGCAAGAGATGGTGAAGATTATAGCTCTTGTAGAGAGAATGAGGTGAAACGTAAATGGAATAGGTGATTTTTGCTTTGTCTGTATCTTAATGAAGTTTGATTCTAAAATACAGCCATGACCATGATATCTGCTTGCAGACAAAGTTGTTGAGAAACTGGTTGACTGTAGAAAAGATCCATAAAAGTGAGTGAAAGATTGCCAATTACAGACTTAATGCTTATCAGAAACAGAAATTTGAAATGCCTTTGCTATATTGGAAAACAGCAGGTAGTAATGCATGTGTTCATTTGGAGGGGGACACATAACAAGAATCAATCACTAAACCAGATGCTAGATAACTCACTTTGCAGGTGAGGCATATGGTTTTGACAATGAAGATGATTAATCTTTTGAACAAACTACCATTTGGGAACAACACTGTAGCCATCCTTTGAAATGTTTAAATTGAAACTGGAAGTTTTTGCTTCAGCTTTTCAGGGGTGCAAATCATTGCTACATGAAATTTAATGGCCTGTGACAGGTACAACAGGTAATTTTGGTCCTTCAATTTAGGAATGCTCTTGCTTCCTAGCTTTGCATTCTGATGTGGTGTTGGCTGCTGCATATGGAACAGTCTGCTTTGCTTACTGTTTTTTTGCTAAAATGTGACGTGATCCTGGGACCTAGATATAAGCTTCCCAAACGCTTTTTTAACAGCTCACCTATTGGCTTTGTAGAAACTTCTGCCATCTTAGTGAATGTATTTAAAGGTAGCCTCTCTTTGATTTGTGCTTCTTGTTTTTGTCATATTGTTCAAAACTCAGTAACTTCCTGTGTTGGTATTTGAGAAAAGAGCCATTTCTTAGGATAGTGACAGGTACAGATTCACTTTGTTCTTTCTCATATTGTAATAAGTCATATTACGAGAAAGGTTTGGTCTTTAACTTCCTGGTATTTTAATTTGTTGTTGTTTATGATTTCAGGCTGTACTCAGAAATATTTTGGTGCCTTCACCAATACATTGGGATGAACCTCTAGTAGAGTGCTCTGTAGCATTGTTTTCTTAGTAATGTGGGCTCTTCTCATTCTTGTGGGGTTGAAGATACAACTATGTTCTTTACACAGGACCTAGGAAATCCAGGGAATGGAACATCTTGCTCATCCCTTTTTGCATAGTGGGTCCATTTCATTCCATTGATCTAAAAAGTTCTGAAGTGGTGTTGTTTAAATTAACATGGCTTAGCTTTAACAGCGGAGCTGGCAAGGTAGGCATGGTAGCTGTGGTCAGGTGACTTTTTGGTTGTTGCCATTTCTTGAGGTAGAATTACCCCTGTGATAATACTGAATTGTCCTTGAAAGACTACTTAAGGTTTTTTTTCCATTTTAATTTCTGTTGTATGCTTGCATTCCTTTTTAAGAGTGTGTGGATCAGAGGTACCAACTGGAAGAAGGGAGGCAAATTCTTTCTTTGGGCAAATGAGTCTGCTTATGGGAGAGGACTTTCCAGAGACAATGTGACACCTGCCAAGCACTGCAGAAAGTCACAGTTCACATGATGTGTGTCAGAAGCTGCAGTGTGGAGCAGAGAGACCTACCAAAGCCCCGGAAACTATGGCAAGTATTCTTTAAGAGCTAGAAGGGACTAACCTAGTTTACAGGCTCACAAATCTGGCTCAAACTGAGCCCCGAAGAAGGATTCATTGGAGGGGAACCAGTGGGGAGGGGAAAAGCTCTTGTCTTTTGGTGGGCCAATCACGTTGACTTTTCTTTTCTCAACTGATTTGTTATCACAGATGTTTTGATAAGACTTGTCTTTGCAGTTTTAAAAACCCCTGGATTGTTTTTGGCAGCTTGTTGTAGAGCTAAATTCGTCCAGTGAATTTGTCCTATCTCAGGCCAACTTGGAGTTCTAGGACAGCATCATACAGCAGTTAAGTAGGAGCAGTGGACTTGAGTATTGGATGATTTGGACAACAAAGGCTGTAATTGCTGGGGAATATACCTATGGCAGGAGTTAGAAGTAATTTTAAGAACGGCTGTGTGGAATCAGATTAATACCCTGTCTTTGTCCTATCCTATTTGTATACTAATTTTTTTCCTTATCATTTCTTGGGGAAGAGTATAAGAATAAAGTAGCACACAGAGATACTTTCTTAGTGATCTTTAAATCAAGAACAAGTAGGATTGAAGATGATTTATTTTGTGCTTAAGGGACCTTCATGGACATTTTACCCCCATAGGTTTGGCCAGATATTTTTTGAATTCTTGAAAGTTTGGAGCATAAAAAAAGCCTAAGCTTCTGTCAGTGTCCAAGTTAGAAACTCTGTGTGTGAATACACAGGGGGAACTTGTTATTATAATGGTATTGGTACAGTTGCCAAACATCAGTACTGGGCTGTTTGTTTCAGCATGTGGATTTAAATTGACTGCTTAAGGGGTTTTGAGTATATTTTGGTGATTTCTCAGGAGCCAACTACCTGATTAGTGGACATCTGTTCAATATTTTAGCATACCAGTTAAAATAATTAGTTAAGAGGTGGTCCTGGCTTTATGTTCTTTAAAGCTTACTTTGAAAAATATTGCTTAATTTTTTTTTATCCTAAACTGTGCTCCTGTTAAATCATTGAAGTGGGGCACGGGAAGAGGCTCAGAAATCTCACTAGCGACATGCATAGTTAAATGCTGTGTTACTTCCAGAAAAACGAGAGGCTGATGTTCCTTTGAAGGAACTTCTCAAAAGGAAATTGAGCACAATAATGTAAACTGAATGTCATTCCACTGGATAGGAAATCTAGTGAAAAACTGGACTGTGAGACAACAGAGGTATTGTAGTAGCTGTTCAGCTTTTAATTAAAAAAGAAAGCAGTGATAGATTTTTTTTTTCCAGTTCTGTGCACCTTAAAAAATGAACAGTTGTACTTAATTTTGTAAAATATACACCATGTCTTTGTAGGAGAATGCTGTGGAAGGCATGCAACACCTTATAGATCTGACTCATGAACTTTGTGGTTCTGGTTTTTTTGAAAGGAATGGTTGCTAGAAACCTTTTTTGATAGCAGTCTCTCATATTATATGTAAATATAAGTTTGAACTAGACCTCTCTGGATTTCTAGGCTTTGTTTATATAAACTCGAGTAGGTTGTACTTTACTTGGCTTTTGGAATGTTAGAATTATGTAATTATCCAAGATGTGCCATTTGGCTTGCTCTTTTCAGTAAATTTAGTTATCCTACAAACGAAGCCCCAAAAATTCTAACGCTGTAAAAAGATGGAGTATATGCACTCCAGGAAAAAGTGTAAAATTTACATATTCTCCTTTGTATGGGGAGATTTTTGCGAAAATGGGGGAGGAGGGAAATGGGTTGCAGCATAGTTTTGGAAGTTGTTTGATATGTGAGCAGGGATATCTAAAAGTGTCAGATATCAAACACCTTGCAAAAAAGGAAGGTTTGAATAGAATTTATAGCAAATGCCAAGGTTAGACTTTGTGCTGCTGGCAAGTATCCAAAAAGAAGGCAAAAAAATATTTAGGAAGTGTGTGTTATTGATACATCTTTCACAGTTGATGTAGTAGCCATCGGGGAGAAGGGGGTTGGATAACATAGGCAATATGCAAAAGGAGCTAACTAAAAATCTCTTCATCTTGGAAATCTTGCTCAGAATGGTTGTACCAAAAGAGACAACTTCATGTATAATACAGGAAGAATGCCTTCAGAAGCTTACCATGCGGAATTTTTTTATGCTGTAATTCCAACTTTTCCAGTACAGTACAGGTCATTGCCTGTTTTAGCTGTTATCACTTATGTGAGTTGTATTTTCATGGTGGCAGTTCTGACATCTGTCTGTCATCTTATATGATCACAAAGTCAATGTTTCTTGCAATAGATCTGTTGTTCACAGTTTTATTTATGTTTTCATCCACAAAGAATATCCTGCTTTAGTGTGGTTATTTACGGTAATGGTATAGGTTTGATACACAAGGGTGTCCTGAGGATTCTAATCTGTTTACAATTCTGGATGTAGAACCCGTTTTGACACATAGCTAGTAATTGGTAAAGCTGTGATAATTTAATTCTGCAAGTAGAGCAAATGAAAAGTACTTTTCAAATAAACATAACTTTATAGTGATTATCAACATGTATATGTTAATCACTGAAAGTTTTGTTAATAATCACACTGGTAGTTAAAAAATAATTTCTAGGGCTTCAGTGCATTAGCAGTCTGATTGAAGTTATACTTAGCTAGAGGGAAAGGCTCCTATCAACTTCCTCCCATACCCCAGCTACCTGTCAGGGGAGCTTAAGTATTAACCAGGAGTTTTAATGATTTCGGATGACATCCAAGTCATTTCTCACTTATGGAAACTGATAACCTGCAGAGCCTTTGATATAAGCTTGCAAGAGGTTTTCATGTCTTGTTCCACCTTACTGTGATAAATCAAAGAGTCTTTTCTTTGTTCACCCAGCAGTCTTACTTAGGGTTAGTACTCTGTTAGGAGTTCTGTAGGAAGTGATGAAAAACCTTTGCTGTTGTCTTAGTAATAAGAGGCTTGGGTATGGGAATGTGCATGCTTTTGAGTTTTAAGAGCTACAGTTAGTATTTTATTATAGAAAATATTCAGGTGCAATGAGGGTAGAGTATCTTTCCCTTATTTAGCATCCCATATTGGTATCATTAATGTCTTGGTATCAACTCTTGTAGTTTTTGCAGTTCTTTCTCTCCTGGAGTAGCCTCTTCCCTACTGAGGGAAGTTTGACTTAACTCAATAGCCAGTCAAGTAGGTAAAATAAGTGCAAAATCTACTATGAGACTCTGAAGTTTAATTGACCAAAGACTTCAGTCTTACAAAATGCTCATTCTGTATTTTGCTAGTCTCTACTAAGTATCTCATGTCCTGGATTTCCCTGAGTGTATGTATTTTAATGTTTTTCCAGTTGGGCTACATTTCTCTTGACTTTGACTGTATAGTCATTACTGGGCCTTAACAGGAGGTCAGCTGCTTTTTTGCAGTTAAATACTGGGTTTAGTGTACTAGTAGTTCAGGCCTCTATCTGTTTACTGTTGGACTGTGCACATACATATAATCTCTTCATAATATATTTAAAAATGCTATCCATGCTTTTCCTTTATATGACAAGAATGAATTATGGTTTTATACCTGGCTGTAGATAATTGCTCTCTCCGCTGCAAATTTAGGTTGCTTCTAATCTGAAATGGAAAAATACAGAGATTAGGTGTTTTTTAAAAGTAATTATTTCCTAGAGAAGTGAATATAACCGAAGAAAGCAGAACTCAGATCAGATGAAATTCCTGCAAATGTTAGCAGGAGCTTGTACTCGGTCAGGAGTTGGTTCCCTTATTATCCCCTTAGAACTGGGCTTGTATGGGTCTTCTCTGTGTCTAGGCCTAGTGGCTATATCAGTCACGTCACCAGCATTCCCACCCTGTTCTGTGGAAACCCTCAAAAGTGATTGTCCTTGGTATGGTTAGTAGAGCTGGATTTTGGGGATTAAAATTAATGTCTGAGTAGAGGAGCTCCATCTGCTACTGGTTTGTAGTATTTTACCTTGCATATATATGCTTTATAGAATTTCAAGACGACAAGATGTTTTTTTCCCACTTGGAAGTTGTGCTTGTGATCATTACGTGCACATAGATTGTCTAGACATAACTTGTTATAATGAAATACTAGTCTTTGTGACTGTGAATACAGCCATTCAGCATGACCTGGGCAGGCTAGAGAGTTGGGCAGAGAGAAGCCTCATGAAGTTCAGCAAGGGCAAGTGTAGGGTACTGCACTTGGGGAGGAATAACTCCATGCACCAGGACAGGTTAGGGGCTGACCTGCTGCAAAGCAGCTCTGTGGAAAGGGACCTGGGAGTCCTGGTGGACAACAGGATGACCATGAGCCAGCAATGTGCCCTTGTGGCCAAGAAGGCCAATGGCATCCTGGGGTGCATCAAGAGGAGTCTGGCAAGCAGGTTGTGGGAAGTTATCCTCCCCCTCTACTCTGCCCTGGTGAGGCTGCACCTGGAGTACTGTATCCAGTTCTGGGCTCCCCGGTTCAAGAAGGACAGGGAACTGCTGGAGAGGGTACAGCAGAGGGCTACAAAGATGATTAGGGGGCTGGAACATCTTTCTGATGAGGAAAGGCTGAGGCACTTGGGCCTTTTTAGTCTGGAGAAGAGAAGACTCAGAGGGGATCTCATCAGTGCTTATAAATACCTAAAGGGAGGGTGCTGGGAGGATGGCACCAGTCTTTTTGCAGTGGTGCCCAGTGATAGGACAAGAGGTAATGGGCACAAACTTGAACGTAGGAAGTTCCATCTAAACATGAGGAGGAACTTCTTTCCTTTGAGGGTGGCAGAGCACTGGAACAGGCTGCCCAGAGAGGTGGTGGAGTCTCTGACTCTGGAGACATTCAAAACCCACCTGGACGCCATCCTGTGCAACCTGCTGTAGGTGTCCCTGCTCTGGCAGAGGGGTTGGACTAGATGATCTCCAGAGGTCCCTTCGAACCCTTGTGATTCTGCGATTGTGTCTTAACAAAATTCAGAAAATAGTAGCAAGAGTATAATTCTGTAGTACAACCCGAATTTTATTCATAGAATTTTAGGTGGCGTTTTTTGGGGTAGTATTACAGTGTGCCTCTAGGGATGAAAAGGCAAGGGATAGAATGTCTAGCAACAGTCCTAAGAAAAGCAAAATTGAACTGCCCACATGAGTCTATCAGGCTTTTACCCTCTTCAGTACTTGGTGGGAAAGTGGTTACAGGCTTGAACCTGTGTTTGAAGAAGACACACCTGTAATATGGAAATAAGGGATGATCTTTATCTCTTTTTGAGAAGTATTAATAATCATAAAGGTTACCAAACAAAAGAATACCTGATAGGTTTTTCATCTTATTTGGAAAGGAGGGGTTGATTCAAATCCTAGCCTGGCAAGAAGATGCTGATGGGCTGAAGTTATGGTATTATAAAAATTACTGCATCGAAGGTTATGAAGTAGCAGTGCAAGTTTTGAGTATATAATGGTTGCGTCTTTGTACAGCCAGTACTACATTTGGACCTTTTTACAGCAGAGAATTGTGTTTAGAGATCATTTAGGAGCAGTCTCTTCCCTTATTTAGTAAAGTGTTTGCCAAGCGTGATAACGCCAGAACTCCATCATAGTTGTGTTTAACTGGAATAGTATGCTGTCCAAAGCCAGGAATAGCAGTCTGTTGCAGAGCACAAAATGCAAGGTCCGTGTAGCAGTCCCATCAAGAAATTGTGGATTACTGTGGGTATTGAACTCCCATCATCAAGCAGTAGAATTTGCGATTTCTGTCATCTCAACAGAGAGAGGTTTTAACCAAGAAAGGAAAGGAGGGAATTGTTTTACTTCTTCCTAAAGGAGCTTTTCCTTTGTGTAAGTACCTATACAATATCTCTATTTTAGATTAAAATAGGCAGTGAATCATAAATTATTTCCATGTAGTCTATTTTAGCGATTGATAATTCAATGTAGGTTTGTAGTTTGGCAGTCTTATTTTTTTGTATTGCCCCCATCACCTTTTCCTGGATACAGTCTACGTATTTACATTTAAAACACATTTGAAGGTTGAAGCTTCAATTGATGTGCTATATATAACCTCTACCATCTTACATCATATAAGTAAATGCTGAAATGTTTCTTAGTTTAAACAGTAGATTGTCTACATAGTTTGTCGTTTCAACTGTTATTCACCACCTTTGTCTAATGGCAACTAGGATTTTTCTTAAATAAAAGAGAATGTCTCTATGGCCTGGATAGTCTGAGATAATGCCAAGGAAGTTACCACGGATGCTAAAAATTTTGCAACTCCAGTGCTCCAGGCATTGTGCTGTGCAACTTTTAATTTTGCACTTTTGCTCTCTCTTTTCTTCCCTGGATTAGTCCTGAGAAACAGGATGACATATCCAGGATGAAGCTGGGTGATGCTTCTAAAGTCTTACTGTGTCTTGCATGGACCAAGCCAATTTTCGTTAAGGTGGCTGTAAATTTCCCTATGTGATGCTGCTGCAATATTGGTATAATCCTGGGATTTTTAGTGAAGCTCGTGATCCTCATTCCTTTCATTGCTTCCATCCACAAGGGCAGTCACAGTTCATGTCATGCCTTTGGTTGGATGCTCCATGCCTGTAATTAAGGACAAACTGGATACAACCAAGGGTAGGTTATAATATTGTGTCCAATGTGTGAGGTTTAGACAAGAGCAGAGTAACAATGAGGATCTTTAAAAGCCATGATCACTGTAGAGAAATACTATTAGAATTTCCAAAGTAATATNTTTGTTTTGTTTTTTTAAACCATTGAGTTCTGCACATGGAAAGAGTGCTGGACATAGCATACAGGGGAAAGGGCTTTGATTCAGATGCTGTCCACTGTACTTTGATCCACAGGAGAAGTTCGGTTACGGAAGGAGGATCCCATGTGTTCTAGGTGGTTCTAATCTCAACTGAGATACTCTGTAGTAGCAGGGGAATCCAGGCTGGGGCTGAAGGACTGTGCAAGGGTGTGCTTAGGCCATTACAGGGTGGCAAAAGTGATGTAGTCAACAGTGCTGCAAAGTGTAGGTCTGTGACATAGTAATAAATGGGAAAATTTTTAGGAAAACCTAAGGGAATGCAGTTTTACAGCCCAGCAGAGACTTAGTCATGGGACCTTAATGTGTGAGGCAATCTGAAAGCTCAGGTGAAGACATTTTGTGAGGAGTATGTGGCAGCAGCGTTCGCTATATGATCTCAAAATACAAAGGGAGGGAATCATTCCCCAGTTTGAATCATGTAAATTCAAATTTTTAGGCAAAGATAGTGGGTCAGATTACAACTTTTCGTGGGAACTGGATGGGGGTTTTGACTTCAGACAGATTCACTAATGTTAGTCTTTCATATTGGTGACTGGCAGCGTCTCAGCTTGTCCATCCCGATTTGATAATACTTGTTTGAAGCCTTGATTAGAAGTGATGTGCTGCAGAATATCTGGAGAGACAGTTTATGTTCTCACAGTGTCACTGTATCTGATACAGGAATCCTGTGGGCTGGAATCTCTTCCTTAGTCTTTCTTTAAATGGTGCTCTATATGTTTTAGTTGTAATTACTGTAACTTTTTTACTAATCAAATGAACACTTGATACATATTCATGTGCAGATGGCAGGGACTCATCTCTGAACCCTGCCAGTCCCTTAGCCATTGGTTGAGTGTCAAGTACAAAACTCTCTAGTTTTACTAATGAAGGCATATTTGATAAACAAACCTGAATGTTACTGAATCAATAAATGTTGACATCACTTTTATTCATGAGTTTGGATAACAGCAGCAATTAAAGTAGCTACATCTAATATATGATAAGATATAAATCTTATCTTTTGGATAATTTCTGTACTGAGGGCATTTTCTGCTATGAAGCGATGTCACTGTTGGTTGCTCCAAATGTGACTGTCTATCAGCATGTGGCTGCTACCTACATTATGTTAAAAGAGCTATCAGTCAGTTGGGATTGAGCATTGTATGATCTGGAGCTCTTAATCTATTTTTATTTAGTGTTTGGAAAAATTCAAATTGTTTAGGTTTCCTTCCTAAATAAAGCCAGGATTGAAGAATTAAACTAAATTATATTTTGATGTTCAATGCATTTGCTTGCTACTTTCTATCTGGATACAGAGCAAATATATTTTATTATTGGGAAGTAACACGACTGTTTAGAAAACTACTCAGGCTGCAGTATTTGTGTTGGATATTTTCTTTTCCAGGCATAACAGTTCTATTTTCTTTCTATACCCATTTGTGGTAAGATTAAATCATCATAAATCATGTTTTCAAGGGCTGTGATGCTCATGTTATTCTGTTTTATGCATCTCTGGACTGCATGGATTTCAGCAAGCTGTCATCTGTAACCTGGCCTTATTTAAATAATTTCTTATAAATCACAAGACTAATTGAACTTTTATTACCAGATAAAACCAATTATTTTCTTTAAAACTGGCCCCAAATGAGTAACTTGTCAGTGTTTATATCAAAATTGCTGTCCAAACAGGAGGAAAAAAAGAGTATATGCTTCCTTAAATCAGCTTGAGAAAGGTGGATTGCAGGTTTACAGAGAAAGGTTTAAATTCTAATTTTGCTTGTGTTTTTTATAGACTACTAGGTACAGAGAATCTGCGCTGAGAAATCAGTGTATCCGGGTGCTTAAATATAGTGATGTGACTACGTTCATGCTTGACTCCAGGGTTGAGGAGCAGGGCTCCGACAAAGGTCTCAATCAATTTGCTGGATTTTCATGGGTTTTAAATGATGAAATTGTTGTAAGTCTGAGAACAAAGTTTAGTGCTCGCTGGAAAATTCAGGCTTAATCTGTATCACACACCTCAGTGTCTGAAACTTGAAATCTGGTTCTACGGCTGAGAAGGGCTGTGAGGTTGAACATATGATTGCCTTGGATGTGCAGGTGTTTTGAAATCCCATTTAAAAGAGAAGATAGGACATGGAATGATGCTTATGTGATGGTTATTTTGAGATAATCTTAATTTATGTATTGCAATTTCCAGTAAAGCCTGAAAAACACAGCTTTTACAGGAGTGAGTAATTAGTGTGATAGCTAGTTGAACCTAACCACAGCCTTATTTCTGTTTGCGTGTCAGCTTAGCAAACTGGAAAACTTTTCTGGCATTCCTCACTCAACTCTCAGCTTTGTTTGCTTAACGTACTAAGCACAAGATTGTCCTTTTTGAAACGTAAAAGGAGTATTTCCCAAGGCTTTGTGAGGTGGAGGAATCAATTCAGTACAGTTGTCTACTATAGATTATTTTTTTTCCTTTTCCAGCAATGAAATTTAACTTGTGTCTATTTTCCATCTTTCCTGTCTCTCGCTCCCTTCCCAGCTTTGTATCTGTCTTTAGACAATGTTTATAATCACTATCTTGTTTTCTTACTGTGGTGGCAAATAATGCCTGGAGTACACACTGAAATCTGGCTTAGTATGACTAAAGTGGGGTTTTTTATTATTTTCATCTCCTTTTGTTAGTGATGTTTCATGAGGCTTCCCATTAAATATTTAACAGCTCTTCTTAAATGTTTGACTCGTGATTTTACAGTGATACATTACTTTCCTATCCGCACACAAAATTTCCTAGTCAGAGAGATGCATTTGCAGTATGTCCTCAAGGCATCACTGGTATTTCTTGCTGTAGAGACTGCTTTTTGCTGCATTGTAAGCGTTATGGGCTGGTTTTATCTGCCTCTGTTAATTCCACAGTGGGTGTGCGTGGGCAATATTTCTGGGTAATGCAAGCAATACTTTGAACATGCCAAGCTATAGCAGCCGTGTGAGGAAACCACCCTTACCAAACAGTAAATACCATGCTATGAAGGGTTACAGTATAAACCTTTTTTACAATGAAGAGGGATCCTGTGGGAATAAATTCAGCGCAGTGCAGAACAGCTTCAGAGGGCAAAGCTGCTTTTGAAGGCAGAGGTATTTTTACTGTCACTGAGGAACTCTGACTCTGGGCATCCTCACACGCTTTTGAGTCCACAGAAAACAAAGTGGTGTTGCATGAGTCATGTTGAGCAAGAAGCAATACTATAATTACATTATGAAGTGTACAGAGGAAAGAGTTCTGAATTCCAACTCCCAAATCAAGAAATTTGTGCTTCTTGATTGCAAAACAGCTTCTGAACCTTGCATTGTTCTCCCTGTCTCATCCCCACTCAAACTTAAAGGGGAAGCTGAAAGAAAGATTGCTTCCCTGCTTTTGAGGCTCTCTTGGGATCAGTAACAAGTATAAAATGTAGAGAAATTGTATATTGGTGCTCTATGCATGTATACGCACACACAGAAGTATATGTGCTTGCATGTGTACATACTCCTATTCATTCCTCAAAGACATAAGGAAAAGTAATTCACTGCCTTATGCATTTTTTTTAAAGTGAATTAGTGTGCTGAATTATCACTGTTCTTTTGCGCTCATGAGACTGTCACGATCTGCTTGAAACTATTTAATCTCATAGGTATTTTGGAGTTAGCATGTGGATATAGATCAGAAAATGAATATGATGGATAGTGGCTTGGCAACTACATCTGCCAGTTCCCTCAGGACCCATGGATGACTCTCATCAGGTCCCATGGACTTGTGCACCTTCAGGTTCCTCAGCTGGTCTTGGATCTGGTCTTCTCCTACAGTGGGCGGTACCTCATTCTCCCAGTCCCTGCCTTTACCTTCTGCAACTTAGGTGGTGTGGTTAGAGCCTTTACCAGTGAAGATCGAGGCAAAAAAGTTAGAGTACCACAGCCTTCTCCATGTCCCAGGTGACCAGGTCTCCTGTTTCGTTCCTGAGTGGGCCCACGTTTTTCCTATTCTTCCTTTTGTCACTGACATACCTCTAGAAGGCTTTCTAGTTGCCCCTGATGCGCCTGGCCAGATTTAACTCTATCTGGGCTTTAGCTTTTCTGACCTGATCCCTGGCTGCCCAGACAATTTCTCTGTATTCCTCCCAGGCTACCTGTCCTTGCTTCCACCCTCTGTAGGCTTCCTTTTTCTGTTTGAGATTGTCCAGGATCTCCTTGTTCATCCACACAGGCCTCCTGGCATTTTTGCCTGCCTTCTTTGTTGGGATGCATCGCTCCTGAGCTTGGCGGAGGTGGTCCTTGAATATTAACTGGCTTTCTTGGTCCCCTCTTCCTTCTGGGGCTTGATCCCACTCTACTCCACCAAGCAGATCCCTGAAGAGGCCAAAGTCTGCTCTCCTGACGTCCAGGGTAGCAAGCTTACTGTGCACCCTCCTTGCCGCCCTAAGCATCTCAAACTCCACCATCTCATGATCACTGCAGCCAAGGCTGCCCTTGAGTTTCACATTCCCCACCAGCCCCTCCTTGTTCGTGAGAACAAGGTCCAGCATGGCTCCTCTATCACTTGGAATAGGAATTTATCATCGACGCATTCCAGGAACCTTCTGCATTGCTTATGGTCTGCTGTGTTGTCCCTCCAACAGATAATGGGGTAGTTGAAGTCCCCCATGAGGACCAGGGTTCCTATCTGGATATAGAGGGTCTGACCCACTTGGTCTTCCTGGTCAGGTGGCCTGTAGCAGACTCCCACTGTAACATCACCTGTCCCTGCCCTCCCTTTGATCTTGACGCATAAGCTCTTGGTCAGCTCCTCATCTGTCCCCAGGCAGAGCTCCATACACTCCAGCTTCTGTCAGCTTCACCTACTTAATTTGCCCTCCAAAATAAATACCAGCTACCAATAGCTGAAAACTCCTGTGAGTCTCTTTCTAATTTTTCCAGGAGTGTTTTGCTTACTGATTCAGCTTAGTTCGCTCATACAGTCTCCATTCTCCAGGTGAGTAATCAACACACAGGTGACATTTAATGGTCAGATAAGAAATGAGCACAGAACAGTATCTTAACACTCAAATCACTGGTCTGTCTGATTTTTATACTTCATTGTTCTTTTGTGCTTTTTTGAAAATTTCTGTTGTCCAGAACTCCTGCAGTGTGTAAACAGTAGTCTTCTGTATTATTGATTTTTAGGGAGAATAATAATAGAACAAGCAGCAAACAAATACATGAGATTATCAAGAAAAACAAAATATGGAATATGTTGTCTGAAAATAAAATGGGTTCACTGACTATTTTGTTCGTTCTGGCAGTTAGATCAACCCTTGTCACAGCAGTGAAGGTGAGTCAGTGAGTCATAGCTGGCTTGTCTGTGCTGAGCAGAGTAATTCAGTTTAGCCAGTGACTTTTGCTAGCTGACTAAAAATGCCCCTGTATTCCTTCCCAGTATCTGTAGGGGATTATGAAGGAATGATCTCTGAGTCCTGCAGCTGCTGACCTGTCAGTGGTGATGCACTGCCTGAATACCTGGTGAGACAAATTAAAATGTATGTCCTAAAGATGTGCTCTGAATCAGTTTTAAGTATCCCATATTAATGTGCTAAAATAGTTTGTGTGTACCCTTAAGTGGACGTGCTGCCTATCAAGAAGCTGTATGATAAGTAGGATTTTAGACAAATTGCATTTCTTCAGTTTGCTTCTGGTTCTTCAGGGTGTGGTCAGATTTTGGGACTTCTCTGCAATCATACAATCACAGAATGGTTTCGGTTGGAAGGGACCCTAAAGATCATCTAGTTCCAACTCCCCTAGACACCTCCCACGAGACCTGGTTGCTCAAAGCCCCATCCAACCTGGCCTTGAACACTTCCATGGATGGGGCCTCCACAGCTTCCCTGGGCAACCTGTTCCAGTGCCTCACCACCCTCAGAGTGAAAAATTTCTTCCTGAGATCTAATCTAAATCTGCCCTCTTCCAGTTTGAAGCCATTAGCCCTCGTCCTATCACTACACGCCCTTGTAAAAAGTCCTTCTCCAGCTTTCTTGTAGGCCCCTTTCAGATACTGGAAGGCTCCTAGAAGGTCTCCCCGGAGCCTTCTCTTCTCCCAGCTGAACAACCCCAACTCTCTCAGCCTGTGCTCATAGCAGAGGTGCTCTAACCCTCTGGTCATCTTGGTGGCCCACCTCTGGACCTGCTCCAACAGGTCCATGTCCTTCTTATGCTGGGGGCTCCAGAGCTGGACGCAGTATTCCAGGTGGGTTCTCATGAGAGATGAGTAGAGGGGGAGAATCACCTCCCTCGACCTGCTGGCCACGCTTCTTTGGATTCAGCCCAGGATGTGGCTGGCCTTCCGGGCTGCGAGTGCACGTTGCCAGCTCATGTTAAGCTTCCTATCTACCAGCACCCCCAAGTCCTCCTCAAGGCTGTTCTCAATGTCTTCTCCGCCCAGCCTGTATTTGTGCTTGGAATTGCCCCAACCCATGTGCAGGACATTGCACTTGGCCTTATTGAACTTCATGAGGTTGACATGGGCCCACCTCTCGAGCCTGTGCAGGTCCCTCTGGATGGCATCCCTTCTCTCCAGCATGTCAACCGCATCACACAGCTTGGTGTTGTTATCAAACTTGCTGAGGGTGTACTCAGTCCCAACATCCATGTCACAACAAAGATGTTAAATAACAGTGGTCTCAGTACTGACCCCTGAAGAACACCACTCCTCATTGGTCTCCACTTGGACATCGAGGCATTGACAGCACCTCTTTCAGTGCAACCATCCAGCCAGTTCCCTATCTACCGAGTGGTCCAACCGTCAAATCCATGTCCCTCCCATTTAGAGACTGGGATGTCATGCGGGACAGTGTCAAATGCCTTGCACAAGTCTGTGTAGGTAACATCTATTGCTCTCCCCTTATCCACCAATGCTGTAATGCCATTGTAGAAGGCTACCAGATTTGTCAGGCACGATTTGCCCTTTGTGAAGCCATGGTGGCTGCCACCAATCACCTCCTTATTTTTGATATGCCTTAGCATAGTTTCCAGGAGGATCTGCTCCATGATCTTGCCGGGCACAGAGGTGAGACTGACTGGCCTGTAGTTACCCATGTCTTCCTTTTTTTTGCTTTTTGAAAATGGGGGCTATGTTTCCCCTTTCCTAGTCAGCGGGAATTTCACCAGACCACCATGACTTCTCAAATATGATGGATAGTGGCTTGGCAGCTTCATCTACCAGTTCCCTCAGGACCCATGGATGAATCTCACCAGGTCCCATGGATTTGTGCACCTTCAGGGTCCCCAGCTGGTCTTGGATCTGGACTTCTACAGTGGGCTGGACTTCTACAGTACCTCATTCTCCCAGTCCCTGCCTTTACCTTCTGCAACTAGACATTGTCCAAGAGTTCCTTGTTCATCCATGCAGGCCTCCTGGCGTTTTTGCCTGACTTCCTCTTCATTGAGATGCATAGCTCCTGAGCTTGCTTGTGGTGGTCCTTGAATATTAACCAGCTTTCTTGGGCCCCTCTTCCCTCCAGGGCTTTATCCCACTGTACTTCATCAAGCAGATCCCTGAAGAAGCCAAAGTCTGCTCTCCTGAAGTCCAGGGTAGTGAGCTTACTGTGCACCCTCTTCGCCACCCTAAGGATCTCAAACTGCACCATCTCATTGTAAGGATTTTCCTTGCTCTGGTCAGAGATAACTCTAACTGTTTTTTGGGCATTAATTAAATCACAGGAATAAAATAGTTGTTGCATCCTGTGATAGCGCTGTATATATTGCTCATTTCTCTAGTGTTAGAGACCTCCAAAATAACCCTGGGATAAATTTCGCTCATACAGAGGAATTAAGCGATATTCTACTGTGATGTTTCTTCCCTTCTTAGGGATGCCTGCATCTTGAGTTTCATCTTTGCAACCACATTCTTATTTAAAGTCTGAGAACTGCCTATGTCTAATCTGGGAATTTACTTAATCCTTTATTTATTTATTTATTTTGCTAGTCTTTTCCTTGTATAGAGGACAATGTTATTCTGAACTGTAAAAGTCAGAGCTCTCCTCCCCTGTGAAGCACCCTAATGCCCTGCTCCCTGAATTAACCGTAAGAGAAGAACTTGGCTTAGTGGATTTTGATTTTTCTAATTGTTTTGCTCAGTTTTATTTCCTTGAAAGCTGTTTTCACCACATCAAAGTTTTTAAAGCTCCTCCCCAACCTTTTTTAAGGATTGTATTGTAAACAGGTTGTTTAGACAACCATAGGACTTGTCAAGAGGTTTCTTTTCAACTTGAATGCAGTTGCTGTTACCTAATCCGTATTCTAGGTGCTTCCTTCCTTAATCTGCCGTAGCTCATGATTTTATGGCACTAGTGTAACATTTATGTTGCACGGTGGCTTTAATTCTTTTGAGTACTTCAACTTTGCTTTCCCTTCCTTTTATCACCCACTTTAGAATTTACTTTAGGCCTTTACATGTTAACATTATGATTTAGTCAAAGTCATATCACATTACACCACTGATCCAAGATTTAAAAATACCCTATACTGTCAGCATTAGTTTATGGGTAAGTAAAGCCAATTGTAATATGAAGTACATAAATACCAAAGTACTGAGACATATAGAATACTTTTAATCCTATCTATAGAATAGCAGGTTCTTTTTTACATGTACTGGACCAGAATATCTATAAAAAAATATTTTCATGAAACTGCAAAAGAAGAAGAATGTAAAGTATTTTGCAAAAGGAAGAGTGTTAATCACATTGAAATTATGTAAGAATGCAATAGTGGATGCATCTATGAACTGAAGAAGATGAGTCGACAGGGATGGGTGTAACCAGAGTTGGAAAGGGGAGTTTAGTGGAGACTATTGGGGGCTGTGGAGACTGTTATTGTTTCATGTGGATTTAACTTTTGGAAATTTTCTAAAAATAGTATAATCAAGATAAGTGTATTTGCACTGGATGTGCTGTAGGTGTCCACTAGGACAAGTGTGGTTATTCATCCAAGAGTTTTCAAAGAGCCAAATTTCAATGGTTTGGAACATTTTGCTCTGAGATGATGTCAAGCATGCTGTACCTTGCACAGATTTTATAGCCTTGACTAAATGTGATTTGGTGTGTTCTAGAATTGGTGTAGCTTCCATTAAGCTATAATTATAAAGAGGCATCTTCCCTCTCTTGAAAGCAGAGTAAAACCAGAATATTTAGGAAGAACTTTTACTACTTACTGGGACTTCTATAGTTTGAAATGTGTTCTGATAGCTGATTTTCTTACATCTGTTTCCCTTCCCGTGTGTTATTGTATGATGTGGGTAGTACTGACCTGATTTGTATATAGTGCACTTACAAATGTTTTTGTTATTATGATAATCAGAAGGTATAAATGAGGAGAAGTAGTGCTATTCAATGTTACAAATACTGTTTTACCAAGTACTTCAAGCTGAAGAGCTGCTGCTGTACTGTGAGACAAATTGTTGGCTTCTGTACAAGAGCAGACCACAGCAAAGGGACTTCCATGTCTTTCTCTGATAATTCCAGTTTAAGAACCTGTCTGCATGATTTCTGAAATGCCTATGCCTTGAATACAGCTGATGAATTGCCTTAAGTTTCTGCTGCACATCCAAGTCCTTCTACTGAGAGCTGCTCTATAAATGTAATTCTTGAAATACTGCTTACATTGCCTGTGAACAGTGCAATATGAATGAGTTTCTGAGTAACAGTTTGCTGGCAGGCAGCTATGTCAATGGCTTCAGGCACTGTAAGGTGAACTGCAAATAAGCAAAATTGAGTAGAGCCGTTGGGTTAGTGATTCCCAGTTCTATTGCTGCTTCTGATCCAGCCTCGAACACTGCATTAATGAGTGTTTCCTTCCAGAGTGTCCTGTGACCTTTTCTTTTGTTCTGCTTTTACTGTGGAAAGTATGGTTGGAATACTGTTACCATATAATTACAACAAAAACTATGGAGAGGCAAGAAAAAGTGTTCGAACTCTG